>OX359246.1:36705048-37090164 GCA_947179485.1 Allacma fusca
CCTACTGAAATTAATTATTAAATTATAAATAGTTTAATCTTCCTGCGTCCTGATCGTCTCTTTAGTCACGTTGTAAAAGTTTAGTAACTTACTCTCTAGTTGTTAACTGGATGCCATTCCCTTTTTATTTTCAATTACTTTCAAGTTTCCATTTCCTTATATTTCTGTTTTAATAAATGATCAGTCTTTGGGCTGATTCTCATTAAATTCAAATCTAGTATTTATGTGCATTTATTAATCAAGCACGATGAGTGCTTAAACAGTTATTCCAGGAAAATGTAGATATAATTCAAGCAATTATTATTGGAGTTTAGTCTAAAATATAGATTACAAAAGGCTAAGCTTTAATGATGGACCTGGTAAAATAAATTGCCCTTAATAAATTCAACCCGGAAACTTACCTCGAATCACTTGTGGTGACAACTCACCCGCTTAATCAAGTGCAATAAATGATCGAGTTGGGAAATTAATCTTGAATCAATGAATCAAAATAGTAGAACCTGGAAAATTCGGGGTATATGTGGCAATCACAAATTTGGCACTATTTCCCTTATTTTGGCTAGGCGGTGAATGTATGTACCACCCAGGGGTTGGATTTTTGTAAAACTCCCTGGAAGATTTTTTTGGTTTTCCCTACCGGTTATGATGTCCCTGTTCGAAGCAAGTTTAAAACTCCCTGTTGACAAAATAATTTTCGTAAAACACCCCAACGAATTCAAAGTGAAACAATACATTTTACTTCAAATTCTTGGTCTGAACAATGACAAAGTCTGAAAACCCTATTGTAAATTGCGCGTCGTGAAGTTTCCTTTAAAATAAATCAGCATTATTAAGTTATCTAATTTTTATCCGCATTATTGTACTTAATGTCTTCTGTTTCTTGTCTATTTTAGAGTTGGTATGTATAATTTGGTGCACCTGGTTCCTGACAAAAATCTGTAACTCTAGTTCACAGCTAAGTACTCTGTCATAAATAACAGAATTTGCATGCGTTAAAACATCACGAGATAACATGCCTATCCAATTACCCTAACTAGAAGCTGTACATTTAACGCTACCGTTAAAATGTTTGTTTAATGTAAATGCTACATAACCAACTAAATAACGTATAGACTCCAAATCTTATTCAGTCATTATTTGTCTGGAACGAAGGGCTCGCTGTTATAATGATAGTCGTATTAAAATATTTTGGGAAAACCATTTTACAATGACATTTTATAATATTTACAGAATGCCACAATACACATTTTCGTGAAAAATATTTTGACAACCTCCATATTCGAGTAATTTTATTCATCTTCGTTTGTCGATCTGCAATGAATAAAGGAACGGTTCCGTAAGTGTTTTGAACTTATATTTGCTCCTTTTCTTTTCTGAGGTCCAAGAATTAGTAGACTCAAACGAAATTTCAATTCCGAAAGTGCGGGATGCGGATTCTTGCGGAAGGGATGTTTTTGGGGAACAGGGATTTTGAAATTGGTTGACCTTTTTTAGCAGGGATTTTCAAAATTGTTGACGTCTTTTAGGGAAATTTGTTCTGCAAACAGGGATTTTAAATTAATTTACCTTTCTAGCAAGAGTTTTCAAATATGCAAACATCTGGTACGAAAAATCTATTGTCAACAGGGATTTTTTAATTTATTTTGCAGTGATTTTTGAAATTCCCACCAGGGACATTAGATTCAACAGGGAAAATTAAAAATATTTTCCAGGGAGACTTGCAAAACTCCTTCTCCTGCCTTACACTGAAGTTGAACCTGATGCAAATTCTCACTTCATACTTCTACCTATAAGGATTTTCAGAAACCTTAAACTTTCACTAATACTTAAGTAGGCGTAACCGTAACCTGAGAAGTCTACGTACTGTACGGTGCAACTATGCAAACAGAATATATTATGTATCTAATTGTAAGTGTATATCAAAACATTAGTTAGCCTCAATGTCAATACTTATTGCAAATATCAAGGAATTAAATTTCCAAAATAACGAGAATTTTAATAAAATAAAAATGAATTTTATTTTATTGAAGATTCAGAGAGTGTAGGAGATTTGAAGTAAATCTGATAAAATTGAAATTATGATTGATTGTTTCCACAAGGGTCTCGAAATTATGTGTATATATATATACATTTTTAAAGGGGTGCGGATTAATAAAATAATTTTTTCTCTGGCCCAAGCCTCAAAGTAGATTTATGGGCCTTTCCACATGCAATCTAAGGGCCCCCGTTAAGTTTTACCTCTGCTGGCCACCTCGTAAATCCACCCCTTCATGTTTGGAATGTGAGTAATTTAAGATATTTACAAAACGTTCTTGGACGTTTCCGTTTTCGGACACATTCCAAAACCGAATTAAATTTTAATTATATTTACATAAAGGGTATAATAAAATTCCTACTTTCATTTTAATTTATTCAACTACGTCGTGTCCAAACTATTGACATTTTAGGAATCCGAACAAGCAGGAAACTTCTTCAAGGGATCTTCCAGGGAGATTTACAAAAACCCGACCCCTGGTGCTGCCCTCTATGAAGCCCTTCAATTCTATGTATACGGTGAAAGGAACTTCTTTACTTATTCTTACCTTACAATTAAAATATAATAGTCGGGAAATAATTTCCTTTGGTATTGCTGAGGACCAACATACGAACAAACATTGTGTCTGTATATGAATGAAGGGAATGAATACTATCAAAGCGACATGAGAATATTTGATAAATATTATGATTTGAAACCAAGCATTACGAAGTATAGGTGTATCATTACATCCTCAGCCTTGTGTCAACAATCTCCAGATTTTTAGTTCTAATTTAAATTTCGAATTTTCAAATTCTAACCATAGATGGGCGTTTTTCTCCCCCTCTGCCTCTTTGTGCGAGGGATGGAATATAGCCTGCTCGCACTCGCCCTCGTCATCAATCGAGCGACACGTTACGGGTTGTCCTCGTCCTCGCCCTCGTGAGGGGCTACTTTTAAAATACACCCCTCTCCCTCGCACTCATGAGGGCCCTCGTTATTTTATATTACACGTAAATAACCCCCCCCCCCCCTACAATTTCCTGCAATACCTGTGCCTTCAAATAACTTTTTCGCGGACACTTGTTTAAAATACGGCAACTTCAATATGTGTCCACATTCCTCCCAGTTCTGAACGTACAGAACTTTTGGATAGCTTAGAAAGTTTATAAAATTTCCTACAACCAAGCGTTCAAAACAAATTTTAAAAAAATTGTTGAAATAAACTACTGTATTCAAAATAGTGCCCTTTATTGGTGTAAGATTTACCCAGGTATTTGGGTACAGGTACATATTAGGTTTCTTGGTTGACATAATTGTAAAAAGTATAAAAAACTTGAACAATTTACAATGTTTTTCGATTTTGTCCTAAAAATAACGTAAAAAAGAAGTTTAAAAATCTAATTCGTCGGTGCCTATCTTCCTTATATTTTAATTGTCGGCAACATGGAAAACATTCAGTAGTCAAACTACAATATTTTGTTATAAAAGACATTTTTGTTGGCCTTTGACAATAATTATTCTTCATTATAATCGAATCAGTAGCTCAGAAAATGGCTATTATTGATCAAAGCTGTTTTCTACGTCTCCGGTTAATAAAGATTAGTCACAAATAGGTTCCATAACCTCAGACCAGTAATATTCAGTAGTAGGGTCTGAAAACAGCATTAATCGAATATAAAGCCCAGGTGCCCTTGTTTACAAATGACCATGTCTCCCCGACATCCTTAAATGAAATTTGTTTCTGGAGTTTAATATGAGAAATTTTAACCTAAAAAAGAGGACCTTTTACTTTTAAAAATTAAGACTGGGATTTTTGCGCAGGGCCATAAACCATGTACCTAAGACGTTATGAAGTTGGTCTTGCTACAGAACAATATATGTATGATTTTAGCATAACGATTAAGGTAAGAGAAGGTCGTGAGGGCTTAAATGTGTACTCTGCCTCCCCCTCTTTCGTTCACATCCTATTCATAGGTCCTCTCCCTCATGTTCATGAGGGCGCCTAAAATAAACGTGTACTCGCCATCACCCTCGCAGTTTGTGAGACGAGGACGAGGGAGAGGGCGAGGCATCCCTCAATCCCTCGTGAGGGTGCCCATGTATGGTAGGAATTATTGTGGGTCAACGTCAGACCATCATGATGGTCTTAAATAAACAAAATTTAGTGTATTTTGAGTGTTTATTCGAACATAAATGAAATTGTAGTTTTGTTTTTATTAGTAACAGAAATATTTCCTAATACACGATAGTGCGTAAAGAAATTAAGTATACGTGTAGTGAGTAACTCACGAGTGAGAGGAGTTTTTCACATTTTGAACCAGCGCGGATCAGTAGGAGTAGCAATGCAAGAATACGTTTTTTGATAATCCTTGTGATTCCTCTCATTGAAGCGTATTCAAAAAGTACAACCTAAGTCCACAAAACAGATACATACATGGGGGCTACTCGCGAGTGACGAGTGCACTCAACACACTCCTACTCACACTCACAGGGGAGTAGCAAGGTAAAGAGTAGGAGTGAAGGCGCCATAAACTTCGTGAGTTGGAGTGGTATAAATCGTAGCATAGAAAAAGAGTAGGAGTAGGAGTAGCATGCTTAGCTACTCACTATTTCTCTTACCATTGTATTAATCGCATAAAGCTAGCATTGCCACGCTAAAAGATTGGCGGTTATTGGGGAATATTTCATAATTTTAAACAAATAATCGTGTGGAATGCCGACTTATGTACAAGCCATGCATTGGAAGACAAAATATCTGTATGTCACAGATTTGAAATAAATCTTGAGCAAACTTCCAGGCGTTGTTATTATAAATATAGTCAATTATTGTAAACTTCGTCGGTATGCCATTGAATTTTGACTATAAAATTAAATTGAACTATTTTGTGCTTAGTATTCGCTTTCATAATTATAAGACAAATTTGTGTCTTAATATTTGCAAATATTTCGGTGCAAACATTGAGTAACTCACGAGTGGTGAGTAGGAGTTGTGAGATTTGAAGTTAGCGCTGAGAGTAGGAGTAGGAGTTTTACATTCTCAGACAGACTATGAGTGGGCACGAGTAGGAGTGGTGGATTTTTTCTCTATGGGAGTGCGAGTGTGAGTGCGAGTGTGAGTGCGAGTGGGAAAAAAACCTACATCTTTGAAACAGAACGCCGAGGATATTGTGTGTGAATGCTCTTTGTTGCCCTACAAGGATTATTGTATTGTATTTCCATGTTTAGTTTAGCAAGATGTCCTCCGATTTAGCTTTTACCGTTATTCACTTCGTCGACACAAGTTGATTAAAACTGAAGACGGCAAGTAAGTATGTTACTGGCCAAATGTGAAAAACACAGCGGATTTTACTTGCTGTTAGGTCTAGACAAACACAAAACAAGTCCAAGTGGTCTTTTCATCGTGACATCCGCATTTTGCACGAGTTCAGTACGACAATACTATTTTGTTCTTACTGTAAATCATCTGTAAATGTATATTTATTAAGCCTCTATTTCCTGTAGTTAATTCCATGCCAAATGAAAAATTTGAGTTCTGCTCTTGTTGAGGCAAATAGTTTTCTGGAATTTAAAAAACTTAAACATTTAAAGTTAAACCCCCGTTTTCAATAACAACCAAAATGTATAGATTTTCCTTCTAATTAAATGCAAAAAGGATGGAAATTAGTTTATAATTGTATGTACCAGATATATTTTTCATTTAAATTGACTTCCATATTGTGAAAACCGAGATGTGACGGGGATGAGTGAATAGATTGGTAAGGTCCAGAGATGAGTTAGGGAAAGAATGACTTTTATTAAAGTAAAGGAGGAAGGTGGGTAAATATAAGTGTAATTAGGAGTAATCAACAATAACTTCAATTAATTATTGAAGATTTGGTTGTTTTTTTCAAGGTCCAGGTATCATGCCAACCGGGTACAGACATAGCGACACAGCAATAATAACAGATTTATATAAAAACCGTGCCTCAAAATAAAAAACTGCATTCATTTGGTACAAATATTAAACGCTAGGTCATTCCGGACATCATGGTGCCCGGTATGGATGCCGGAGTGAAACATTAGTTACCAAAATTAGATTCGGGGTTTGATTTTAAGCATGAACGCATTTCATGTGGTACAAATCGGCATACAACTCTAGTAATGCATTTCTAAATGGCCAAAACCGTGTTACCCGATCGGTTTAAAAAACTTAAGCTCCTAGTATGCCAGTGAACAAGTTTGCATCAAATCCGAGCCTCTGAAGCCCGTATGTAAGAATTAGCCTGGGGTGTACCACCTCCCTCCATCTCGGGACGTAGGGAAGCTCATGGGAACAGGACCAACCCGGGTATTTGGGTACAGGAACCGGAACAGGTCCAAAATGGGTACAGTTTAAAAGTTCCCAGTTGTAACAGGAACAATACAGGTACTTTTATTTTGTACCCAGAAACCCGTGACCACAGTCACAAACAGGTACAGGAACGAAAGTCATTCCTGTTTGTGTGTTCCCAATAGGAACAGGTCCACACTGTTGAATGACCCATATTTAAACGTGTGGACCCGGGTACTTTGACGTTTTTTGAACTTTAATAATTTCCAAAGCACCATTGAACGCTCGTAATGAATTTTGAGCATTCCAGTGCAATTACTGCAGGTAGGTTGTTGTTCACCTCCGCGACAATATGTATGTGCTAGGTGAACATGATATTATGTTGGCTGTGGTTTTTATTCAAGTATTTATAGTGTGGACTTGTAAAAGTTGGAAGTCCATATTTATGCTAATTGTAAGTTGATGCTATGACGTTAGCTCTTATCTTTGACTTTATTTTACGTAAAGGAGCCTCCTTGTCTAGTTCGCCTCGGAGCTCCTTTGTTTTACTGACCTGTATTTTATCTTCTAAAAATAAGTTACCGCTCGGAAGAGCGTTGTTAAATTGTAAGGAAAAATAATGACCAGTGGCTTTGCAGAACTGAACCAATAACCTTCTCTCTACTAAATTTGTATTTAAACTGTAACTATTTTGACGCTTCACTAAGTTAGTAATTTTGGTTCAACTAAAATCTGGATTCAGAGTGCTCGTTTGTTATTTTCTCTCATTTTCCCATCTTTTTACAACTCTCCAACCCAAGCATCTATTCCACTAACGTCACAGTCCGCGTGTCATCTCAGCGGCTATTCAGTTGTATTGTATACTAGCATTCAAGCCATCCACCAAGGTGGATGGGAAAACTGGGATTGCAATGATTTGTAATTCATAAAGAACATTAAACTTAACATTATATTATTAGGCGGGTTTTACATAGGCTGTTCTTCGTTTAAATAAATGCAACGGATCCTTTAAAACTCCAATCCGTTTCGAATGGGTAAAATCTGTAACAAAAACCAACTTCGTCGTTTATTAATGGCTTTATATATTAATTTTTTTCATTGCTTTCCTTGCAAAAATCTAAATTTAAAAAATTTAAAAGGGGTCAACCCTGGACAGGTTAGGGTAAAAAAATAATATAAAGGCCCTCAGATTCCATGCAGAAAGGCCTTTCTATTTATTTTACTATATAATGTTATTCAAAGTCAAAGTGTCCCGTCACTGTCCTACATAATCAATGGCTTAATATTCACTGTTTAACCTACATTTCATTGGTTTTTGATATAACTTCACTGTTGTATTGGCTTTATCTGTAGTCACAAATAAACATCGAATGGAACTGGCATCGTAGCTAGATATAAAACACTCTTAAGAAAACTAAACCCATCCTACTTATGTTAGCAACATTGCCACAGACTTTGGTCAAAATAGGATTACCTGTTTTTTAAAAACTGAAGCCTCTCCTTTTACTACATGAAGTCGGTCCTCAAAGAATAAGTTCTAGAATAAAATTGTTCTCAAACTTTTCCGGGGCATAAATGTTTTTAAAAAATATTTAAATGCTGTTTAGTAAATAGGTGCTGTATAGGGGGCTTATAAAATGGTAGTTAATGTTATGTAAAAATGTTATCTGTGAAAGACCCTAATTTTTGACCACGAAAATGTCAAATGTTTTGAATCATCCAGAACGCTAATATTGCAGGATAGCTACATCACTGTATGTCTTGCAAGTGTTGACGGATCCCAAAGTTACTCTTATACTCTACTTACGCTCTTACCCACGGTTAGAATTTACTCGTGGTGGTTAAAAGATGAAGCCTGATCATGTTAGTCACACTGTACTAAATATTTAAAGGCGTACACAATAAGCAAAAGTAGTAGTAGATTCGAATTAACCATACAAATTCCAAGATGCAAGATAGTAACTTTGTTGACTTCTGTTTAGCATTGCGGTATTTTTTCATTTCTCATATGTAAATAAATTACTATTAAATCACTTCTCATATTTTTTGTAATCTAAAATGGAATTATTATCTTTTATTGACTTGGACACTATGTATATAGTTGCACTTGGTTACTATAACTTAAGCCTGTGCAAGTGTACAAAACAAAATTAAAAAAGAAAAATAATTGTCCATCTTTTCTTTTTTAAAAAAAGGTTTGAAATAAAAATTAAAGCATTTTTTCATGAATGAAAGAAAAAAAATTAACCGCTATGCTTCAGCATGTCATGTACATAAGTGACGACTGGCATCATCATCATCATCATCATCAAGACAATCACTTTCAGATTAGTATAAAGGATAATCCTATATACTAATTTGAAAGAGGTCGTCTTGATGATGATGATGATGATGATGGCAGTCGTCACTTATGTACATGACATGTTGAAGCATGGCGGTTAAAAAATGCTTTGATTTTTATTTTAAAGCATTTAGTTTTGCTCGAATGAAATAAATACGAACCGCTATTCTTTTTTTAAACATTTCTTTTTTTACTTTAACAGGCTAAAGTTATGGTAACCAAGTGTTACTGCAACTTAATCCTGTTCAAGTCAACACAAAATAATACCATTTCAGAGTACAAAGAAAATCAAAAAGAGTATGAGAGAGAGAGAATAATGCAATATTATTATTAATGTATGGTCAAACTGCATGATAAAAGATTGCGGCTTTGCAACAACAACTGTGTAACCATAGGAATCAAAAGGAACAACAAATGACCTTTAACTCCTGTGAAGAGATTTGCAGTTCACGTGATATTGTGTTTATTATGACGTGTCACTCTTGCTGCCGTCAAAGGTCAGTCATTTGAAGTAAACGTCGTTGAAGGTCATCTATTGCAGATCACATGACTAATAAAATGAAAGCTGGCGAATGATCCTTGCAATAGAGCTCTTCATTTTTACTGGTTCATAACCCAACAAAACGCGACGGGCAACCAAACTGATTTTCCAATGGAAAACCAAATATTACCGTTAATCAATGGAAAATCAGGTCATTCGATTGTTGGAAGTTTTATTGTGAGGTCGATTTAAAACAGTCGGTGAAAAAAGAAACTCAAGCTTCACCATTAAAATTTTCACGAATTTATTGTAATGGGACCTTACAAGCAAGAATTTTCGAGGCAAGCATCATGTGCTGGAAGCAGTGGACAAGATGATGGACCTGGTGGTAATCCACCTCCCGGAGGGAAGGAAAAGTTCTACCTACCGCGGGTCTTGCTTTACAGAGACAGATATTGTTCTGTCTGCGGGCACACCGTAAAGGAAGAGTGGAGTAAGTGGTCCCAATTCTTATGTTATAATTCCTATGTTACACGTAATGCCAAGAGATAATGTTAAACATGTTGACAGAGTTGCTTTACAAAATTAATAATAGTATGAAGGACATATGCGGCAATCAAAAGCAAAATGCCTGCCGAAAATGCCCAAAATGCCGGGCATTTTGAAAGTTGGGCATTTTCAGGGCATTGTTGGCACTTTCAGGGCATTTTCAAGCGGGCAGGCATAAAACCGAGGGCATTTTCATTTGGCCAACCCTGGTTGTGTTACTCCGCCAAACAAAAGGCGATTCGCAAACAAACTAGATCTGTCAAACTGCGGTCAAATTAAAAAAAGTATTTATGGTCAATATGACTGTTCGAATGAGATACTGCACTTGGTCCTATGGTAAATACTTCTGAAGTTGTGCTGACTTTCAAGCCCACAGGAAATAGTACATGAAGAGTTGGACGCGGTTTTCGGAGATGACAAAACACGGCAGGTCGAGTCTACGGATTTCCCAAAACTAAAATATTTGGAAATGTGCATCAAAGAAGCCCTACGACTGTACCCCATTGTACCGTTATTCGGGCGAGCTGTGTTGCATGATTTTAAACTGGGTAACTTGAATCATTTCAAATGAATAAATTTCTTCAAGTTTAAATTATTTTGGTATATATTTATTTTGCTTTAATATTTAAGTAAAGTCAGTTGCTAATAATGTGGGACGTTTAGATGAGGACTCAATCATACCGAAAGGAGCGATCGTTGCATTTAATACTTACTCAGCCAATAGAGATCCGGATAATTTCCCAGGGCCCGAAGAGTACCGCCCAGAAAGATTTTCCCTGGAGAATACTCTCAACCGTCATCCCTACGCCTACATACCGTTCTCTGCTGGCTCCCGAAATTGCATCGGTCAAAAGTTTGCAATGGGAGAAATGAAAACGATTCTTGTAAATATATTTCGGAATTTTCAAGTTCAGTCACTCGATACCCCGGACAAGGTTAAGGCCGTGGCTGAATTGATTCTGAGAGGGAAAAATGGGATTCGGACGAAGTTCAGTCCACGATAGTTTTGACTGAAGTTTGTGTACAAAGCATTGATGCTCATTCGAATTCCCACTACTCTAAAATACGCTATGTATATATGTGCCAGGTACACGTGCCGTTACTACTACACAATTCAGATGTGACAGTGAAAATCACTATGGTTGAAATTGCCATTTCCATACATAATTTCCTGTAACCCTGCCACAAGTCTCAGTCACTCTGATTTTAAACTTCCTCCGTGTGATTGTACATATATGGGTTCGCCTAGATCATAATTTTTAAGAACCTTATAAACTGTTTTAATGAAAAAACGTAAATTAACATATTTTATCACACCTGGCTATTTGGTTAAGGGGGAGAAAATAGCAGGAACCTGTCTATAAGAAGTTGCAGATTAATATTAGAATCTAAATTTCCTATTCACAACAAAAATTTCTAACAAGAACAGTATTACCTTGGGTTTGATTTTTTAACAAGCATGACCGCGCTCAATGAAATATCCAGGATACAATTTACAATCACTATGTTTATGTATGATCTATAACAAACTGGTTGTGTGCAAAAACTGCACTCAGCTTCTTCTTCTTGAGTGCACATAATTTCAATGAACCCTCTTCTGTGAGCGCAGAAATTTCAAATCCAAACTCGCACTCAATTTGAGTGCGTTGATTGTGAGGCCGAGTGCGAGGCATGCACTCAATGAGTGCGAGTGCGCCCAGGTATGCTTGTGAGTAGCGAGTAAGGTTTGTATTTAATATTTCGTGCTACTCACCACGTGAGTATGAGTTGCGGGGTTTTTAGTGTACATGAGTGAGTAGGAGTGCGAGTAATAAAATCGTTTTCAATGCTACTCATCACCCACGGTTTTATCCTTGACATGATGACGACAAATCGATTGGGATCAGAATGCATCAAGGCTAATCGGCCACAATTATTAGTTTCTCACAACATTGCGACCCTGGAGAATGCATTTTTATGGGAATCGCAATATGCACATAACCATTCACTCCAAGCACTTTGCATTAGACACCGATGTAGGAATCATAGATGGGCGTTTTTCTCCCCCTCTGCCTCTTTGTGCGAGGGATGGAATATAGCCTGCTCGCACTCGCCCTCGTCATCAATCGAGCGACACGTTACGGGTTGTCCTCGTGAGGGGCTACTTTTAAAATACACCCCTCTCCCTCGCACTCATGAGGGCCCTCGTTATTTTATATTACACGTAAATAACCCCCCCCCCTACAATTTCCTGCAATACCTGTGCCTTCAAATAACTTTTTCGCGGACACTTGTTTAAAATACGGCAACTTCAATATGTGTCCGCATTCCTCCCAGTTCTGAACGTACAGAACTTTTGGATAGCTTAGAAAGTTTATAAAATTTCCTACAACCAAGCGTTCCAAACAAATTTTAAAAAAATTGTTGAAATAAACTACTGTATTCAAAATAGTGCCCTTTATTGGTGTAAGATTTACCCAGGTATTTGGGTACAGGTACATATTAGGTTTCTTGGTTGACATAATTGTAAAAAGTATAAAAAACTTGAACAATTTACAATGTTTTTCGATTTTGTCCTAAAAATAACGTAAAAAAGAAGTTTAAAAATCTAATTCGTCGGTGCCTATCTTCCTTATATTTTAATTGTCGGCAACATGGAAAACATTCAGTAGTCAAACTACAATATTTTGTTATAAAAGACATTTTTGTTGGCCTTTGACAATAATTATTCTTCATTATAATCGAATCAGTAGCTCAGAAAATGGCTATTATTGATCAAAGCTGTTTTCTACGTCTCCGGTTAATAAAGATTAGTCACAAATAGGTTCCATAACCTCAGACCAGTAATATTCAGTAGTAGGGTCTGAAAACAGCATTAATCGAATATAAAGCCCAGGTGCCCTTGTTTACAAATGACCATGTCTCCCCGACATCCTTAAATGAAATTTGTTTCTGGAGTTTAATATGAGAAATTTTAACCTAAAAAAGAGGACCTTTTACTTTTAAAAATTAAGACTGGGATTTTTGCGCAGGGCCATAAACCATGTACCTAAGACGTTATGAAGTTGGTCTTGCTACAGAACAATATATGTATGATTTTAGCATAACGATTAAGGTAAGAGAAGGTCGTGAGGGCTTAAATGTGTACTCTGCCTCCCCCTCTTTCGTTCACATCCTATTCATAGGTCCTCTCCCTCATGTTCATGAGGGCGCCTAAAATAAACGTGTACTCGCCATCACCCTCGCAGTTTGTGAGACGAGGACGAGGGAGAGGGCGAGGCATCCCTCAATCCCTCGTGAGGGTGCCCATGTATGGTAGGAATTATTGTGGGTCAACGTCAGACCATCATGATGGTCTTAAATAAACAAAATTTAGTGTATTTTGAGTGTTTATTCGAACATAAATGAAATTGTAGTTTTGTTTTTATTAGTAACAGAAATATTTCCTAATACACGATAGTGCGTAAAGAAATTAAGTATACGTGTAGTGAGTAACTCACGAGTGAGAGGAGTTTTTCACATTTTGAACCAGCGCGGATCAGTAGGAGTAGCAATGCAAGAATACGTTTTTTGATAATCCTTGTGATTCCTCTCATTGAAGCGTATTCAAAAAGTACAACCTAAGTCCACAAAACAGATACATACATGGGGGCTACTCGCGAGTGACGAGTGCACTCAACACACTCCTACTCACACTCACAGGGGAGTAGCAAGGTAAAGAGTAGGAGTGAAGGCGCCATAAACTTCGTGAGTTGGAGTGGTATAAATCGTAGCATAGAAAAAGAGTAGGAGTAGGAGTAGCATGCTTAGCTACTCACTATTTCTCTTACCATTGTATTAATCGCATAAAGCTAGCATTGCCACGCTAAAAGATTGGCGGTTATTGGGGAATATTTCATAATTTTAAACAAATAATCGTGTGGAATGCCGACTTATGTACAAGCCATGCATTGGAAGACAAAATATCTGTATGTCACAGATTTGAAATAAATCTTGAGCAAACTTCCAGGCGTTGTTATTATAAATATAGTCAATTATTGTAAACTTCGTCGGTATGCCATTGAATTTTGACTATAAAATTAAATTGAACTATTTTGTGCTTAGTATTCGCTTTCATAATTATAAGACAAATTTGTGTCTTAATATTTGCAAATATTTCGGTGCAAACATTGAGTAACTCACGAGTGGTGAGTAGGAGTTGTGAGATTTGAAGTTAGCGCTGAGAGTAGGAGTAGGAGTTTTACATTCTCAGACAGACTATGAGTGGGCACGAGTAGGAGTGGTGGATTTTTTCTCTATGGGAGTGCGAGTGTGAGTGCGAGTGTGAGTGCGAGTGGGAAAAAAACCTACATCTTTGAAACAGAACGCCGAGGATATTGTGTGTGAATGCTCTTTGTTGCCCTACAAGGATTATTGTATTGTATTTCCATGTTTAGTTTAGCAAGATGTCCTCCGATTTAGCTTTTACCGTTATTCACTTCGTCGACACAAGTTGATTAAAACTGAAGACGGCAAGTAAGTATGTTACTGGCCAAATGTGAAAAACACAGCGGATTTTACTTGCTGTTAGGTCTAGACAAACACAAAACAAGTCCAAGTGGTCTTTTCATCGTGACATCCGCATTTTGCACGAGTTCAGTACGACAATACTATTTTGTTCTTACTGTAAATCATCTGTAAATGTATATTTATTAAGCCTCTATTTCCTGTAGTTAATTCCATGCCAAATGAAAAATTTGAGTTCTGCTCTTGTTGAGGCAAATAGTTTTCTGGAATTTAAAAAACTTAAACATTTAAAGTTAAACCCCCGTTTTCAATAACAACCAAAATGTATAGATTTTCCTTCTAATTAAATGCAAAAAGGATGGAAATTAGTTTATAATTGTATGTACCAGATATATTTTTCATTTAAATTGACTTCCATATTGTGAAAACCGAGATGTGACGGGGATGAGTGAATAGATTGGTAAGGTCCAGAGATGAGTTAGGGAAAGAATGACTTTTATTAAAGTAAAGGAGGAAGGTGGGTAAATATAAGTGTAATTAGGAGTAATCAACAATAACTTCAATTAATTATTGAAGATTTGGTTGTTTTTTTCAAGGTCCAGGTATCATGCCAACCGGGTACAGACATAGCGACACAGCAATAATAACAGATTTATATAAAAACCGTGCCTCAAAATAAAAAACTGCATTCATTTGGTACAAATATTAAACGCTAGGTCATTCCGGACATCATGGTGCCCGGTATGGATGCCGGAGTGAAACATTAGTTACCAAAATTAGATTCGGGGTTTGATTTTAAGCATGAACGCATTTCATGTGGTACAAATCGGCATACAACTCTAGTTATGCATTTCTAAATGGCCAAAACCGTGTTACCCGATCGGTTTAAAAAACTTAAGCTCCTAGTATGCCAGTGAACAAGTTTGCATCAAATCCGAGCCTCTGAAGCCCGTATGTAAGAATTAGCCTGGGGTGTACCACCTCCCTCCATCTCGGGACGTAGGGAAGCTCATGGGAACAGGACCAACCCGGGTATTTGGGTACAGGAACCGGAACAGGTCCAAAATGGGTACAGTTTAAAAGTTCCCAGTTGTAACAGGAACAATACAGGTACTTTTATTTTGTACCCAGAAACCCGTGACCACAGTCACAAACAGGTACAGGAACGAAAGTCATTCCTGTTTGTGTGTTCCCAATAGGAACAGGTCCACACTGTTGAATGACCCATATTTAAACGTGTGGACCCGGGTACTTTGACGTTTTTTGAACTTTAATAATTTCCAAAGCACCATTGAACGCTCGTAATGAATTTTGAGCATTCCAGTGCAATTACTGCAGGTAGGTTGTTGTTCACCTCCGCGACAATATGTATGTGCTAGGTGAACATGATATTATGTTGGCTGTGGTTTTTATTCAAGTATTTATAGTGTGGACTTGTAAAAGTTGGAAGTCCATATTTATGCTAATTGTAAGTTGATGCTATGACGTTAGCTCTTATCTTTGACTTTATTTTACGTAAAGGAGCCTCCTTGTCTAGTTCGCCTCGGAGCTCCTTTGTTTTACTGACCTGTATTTTATCTTCTAAAAATAAGTTACCGCTCGGAAGAGCGTTGTTAAATTGTAAGGAAAAATAATGACCAGTGGCTTTGCAGAACTGAACCAATAACCTTCTCTCTACTAAATTTGTATTTAAACTGTAACTATTTTGACGCTTCACTAAGTTAGTAATTTTGGTTCAACTAAAATCTGGATTCAGAGTGCTCGTTTGTTATTTTCTCTCATTTTCCCATCTTTTTACAACTCTCCAACCCAAGCATCTATTCCACTAACGTCACAGTCCGCGTGTCATCTCAGCGGCTATTCAGTTGTATTGTATACTAGCATTCAAGCCATCCACCAAGGTGGATGGGAAAACTGGGATTGCAATGATTTGTAATTCATAAAGAACATTAAACTTAACATTATATTATTAGGCGGGTTTTACATAGGCTGTTCTTCGTTTAAATAAATGCAACGGATCCTTTAAAACTCCAATCCGTTTCGAATGGGTAAAATCTGTAACAAAAACCAACTTCGTCGTTTATTAATGGCTTTATATATTAATTTTTTTCATTGCTTTCCTTGCAAAAATCTAAATTTAAAAAATTTAAAAGGGGTCAACCCTGGACAGGTTAGGGTAAAAAAATAATATAAAGGCCCTCAGATTCCATGCAGAAAGGCCTTTCTATTTATTTTACTATATAATGTTATTCAAAGTCAAAGTGTCCCGTCACTGTCCTACATAATCAATGGCTTAATATTCACTGTTTAACCTACATTTCATTGGTTTTTGATATAACTTCACTGTTGTATTGGCTTTATCTGTAGTCACAAATAAACATCGAATGGAACTGGCATCGTAGCTAGATATAAAACACTCTTAAGAAAACTAAACCCATCCTACTTATGTTAGCAACATTGCCACAGACTTTGGTCAAAATAGGATTACCTGTTTTTTAAAAACTGAAGCCTCTCCTTTTACTACATGAAGTCGGTCCTCAAAGAATAAGTTCTAGAATAAAATTGTTCTCAAACTTTTCCGGGGCATAAATGTTTTTAAAAAATATTTAAATGCTGTTTAGTAAATAGGTGCTGTATAGGGGGCTTATAAAATGGTAGTTAATGTTATGTAAAAATGTTATCTGTGAAAGACCCTAATTTTTGACCACGAAAATGTCAAATGTTTTGAATCATCCAGAACGCTAATATTGCAGGATAGCTACATCACTGTATGTCTTGCAAGTGTTGACGGATCCCAAAGTTACTCTTATACTCTACTTACGCTCTTACCCACGGTTAGAATTTACTCGTGGTGGTTAAAAGATGAAGCCTGATCATGTTAGTCACACTGTACTAAATATTTAAAGGCGTACACAATAAGCAAAAGTAGTAGTAGATTCGAATTAACCATACAAATTCCAAGATGCAAGATAGTAACTTTGTTGACTTCTGTTTAGCATTGCGGTATTTTTTCATTTCTCATATGTAAATAAATTACTATTAAATCACTTCTCATATTTTTTGTAATCTAAAATGGAATTATTATCTTTTATTGACTTGGACACTATGTATATAGTTGCACTTGGTTACTATAACTTAAGCCTGTGCAAGTGTACAAAACAAAATTAAAAAAGAAAAATAATTGTCCATCTTTTCTTTTTTAAAAAAAGGTTTGAAATAAAAATTAAAGCATTTTTTCATGAATGAAAGAAAAAAAATTAACCGCTATGCTTCAGCATGTCATGTACATAAGTGACGACTGGCATCATCATCATCATCATCATCAAGACAATCACTTTCAGATTAGTATAAAGGATAATCCTATATACTAATTTGAAAGAGGTCGTCTTGATGATGATGATGATGATGATGGCAGTCGTCACTTATGTACATGACATGTTGAAGCATGGCGGTTAAAAAATGCTTTGATTTTTATTTTAAAGCATTTAGTTTTGCTCGAATGAAATAAATACGAACCGCTATTCTTTTTTTAAACATTTCTTTTTTTACTTTAACAGGCTAAAGTTATGGTAACCAAGTGTTACTGCAACTTAATCCTGTTCAAGTCAACACAAAATAATACCATTTCAGAGTACAAAGAAAATCAAAAAGAGTATGAGAGAGAGAGAGAATAATGCAATATTATTATTAATGTATGGTCAAACTGCATGATAAAAGATTGCGGCTTTGCAACAACAACTGTGTAACCATAGGAATCAAAAGGAACAACAAATGACCTTTAACTCCTGTGAAGAGATTTGCAGTTCACGTGATATTGTGTTTATTATGACGTGTCACTCTTGCTGCCGTCAAAGGTCAGTCATTTGAAGTAAACGTCGTTGAAGGTCATCTATTGCAGATCACATGACTAATAAAATGAAAGCTGGCGAATGATCCTTGCAATAGAGCTCTTCATTTTTACTGGTTCATAACCCAACAAAACGCGACGGGCAACCAAACTGATTTTCCAATGGAAAACCAAATATTACCGTAAATCAATGGAAAATCAGGTCATTCGATTGTTGGAAGTTTTATTGTGAGGTCGATTTAAAACAGTCGGTGAAAAAAGAAACTCAAGCTTCACCATTAAAATTTTCACGAATTTATTGTAATGGGACCTTACAAGCAAGAATTTTCGAGGCAAGCATCATGTGCTGGAAGCAGTGGACAAGATGATGGACCTGGTGGTAATCCACCTCCCGGAGGGAAGGAAAAGTTCTACCTACCGCGGGTCTTGCTTTACAGAGACAGATATTGTTCTGTCTGCGGGCACACCGTAAAGGAAGAGTGGAGTAAGTGGTCCCAATTCTTATGTTATAATTCCTATGTTACACGTAATGCCAAGAGATAATGTTAAACATGTTGACAGAGTTGCTTTACAAAATTAATAATAGTATGAAGGACATATGCGGCAATCAAAAGCAAAATGCCTGCCGAAAATGCCCAAAATGCCGGGCATTTTGAAAGTTGGGCATTTTCAGGGCATTGTTGGCACTTTCAGGGCATTTTCAAGCGGGCAGGCATAAAACCGAGGGCATTTTCATTTGGCCAACCCTGGTTGTGTTACTCCGCCAAACAAAAGGCGATTCGCAAACAAACTAGATCTGTCAAACTGCGGTCAAATTAAAAAAAGTATTTATGGTCAATATGACTGTTCGAATGAGATACTGCACTTGGTCCTATGGTAAATACTTCTGAAGTTGTGCTGACTTTCAAGCCCACAGGAAATAGTACATGAAGAGTTGGACGCGGTTTTCGGAGATGACAAAACACGGCAGGTCGAGTCTACGGATTTCCCAAAACTAAAATATTTGGAAATGTGCATCAAAGAAGCCCTACGACTGTACCCCATTGTACCGTTATTCGGGCGAGCTGTGTTGCATGATTTTAAACTGGGTAACTTGAATCATTTCAAATGAATAAATTTCTTCAAGTTTAAATTATTTTGGTATATATTTATTTTGCTTTAATATTTAAGTAAAGTCAGTTGCTAATAATGTGGGACGTTTAGATGAGGACTCAATCATACCGAAAGGAGCGATCGTTGCATTTAATACTTACTCAGCCAATAGAGATCCGGATAATTTCCCAGGGCCCGAAGAGTACCGCCCAGAAAGATTTTCCCTGGAGAATACTCTCAACCGTCATCCCTACGCCTACATACCGTTCTCTGCTGGCTCCCGAAATTGCATCGGTCAAAAGTTTGCAATGGGAGAAATGAAAACGATTCTTGTAAATATATTTCGGAATTTTCAAGTTCAGTCACTCGATACCCCGGACAAGGTTAAGGCCGTGGCTGAATTGATTCTGAGAGGGAAAAATGGGATTCGGACGAAGTTCAGTCCACGATAGTTTTGACTGAAGTTTGTGTACAAAGCATTGATGCTCATTCGAATTCCCACTACTCTAAAATACGCTATGTATATATGTGCCAGGTACACGTGCCGTTACTACTACACAATTCAGATGTGACAGTGAAAATCACTATGGTTGAAATTGCCATTTCCATACATAATTTCCTGTAACCCTGCCACAAGTCTCAGTCACTCTGATTTTAAACTTCCTCCGTGTGATTGTACATATATGGGTTCGCCTAGATCATAATTTTTAAGAACCTTATAAACTGTTTTAATGAAAAAACGTAAATTAACATATTTTATCACACCTGGCTATTTGGTTAAGGGGGAGAAAATAGCAGGAACCTGTCTATAAGAAGTTGCAGATTAATATTAGAATCTAAATTTCCTATTCACAACAAAAATTTCTAACAAGAACAGTATTACCTTGGGTTTGATTTTTTAACAAGCATGACCGCGCTCAATGAAATATCCAGGATACAATTTACAATCACTATGTTTATGTATGATCTATAACAAACTGGTTGTGTGCAAAAACTGCACTCAGCTTCTTCTTCTTGAGTGCACATAATTTCAATGAACCCTCTTCTGTGAGCGCAGAAATTTCAAATCCAAACTCGCACTCAATTTGAGTGCGTTGATTGTGAGGCCGAGTGCGAGGCATGCACTCAATGAGTGCGAGTGCGCCCAGGTATGCTTGTGAGTAGCGAGTAAGGTTTGTATTTAATATTTCGTGCTACTCACCACGTGAGTATGAGTTGCGGGGTTTTTAGTGTACATGAGTGAGTAGGAGTGCGAGTAATAAAATCGTTTTCAATGCTACTCATCACCCACGGTTTTATCCTTGACATGATGACGACAAATCGATTGGGATCAGAATGCATCAAGGCTAATCGGCCACAATTATTAGTTTCTCACAACATTGCGACCCTGGAGAATGCATTTTTATGGGAATCGCAATATGCACATAACCATTCACTCCAAGCACTTTGCATTAGACACCGATGTAGGAATCATAGATGGGCGTTTTTCTCCCCCTCTGCCTCTTTGTGCGAGGGATGGAATATAGCCTGCTCGCACTCGCCCTCGTCATCAATCGAGCGACACGTTACGGGTTGTCCTCGTGAGGGGCTACTTTTAAAATACACCCCTCTCCCTCGCACTCATGAGGGCCCTCGTTATTTTATATTACACGTAAATAACCCCCCCCCCCTACAATTTCCTGCAATACCTGTGCCTTCAAATAACTTTTTCGCGGACACTTGTTTAAAATACGGCAACTTCAATATGTGTCCGCATTCCTCCCAGTTCTGAACGTACAGAACTTTTGGATAGCTTAGAAAGTTTATAAAATTTCCTACAACCAAGCGTTCCAAACAAATTTTAAAAAAATTGTTGAAATAAACTACTGTATTCAAAATAGTGCCCTTTATTGGTGTAAGATTTACCCAGGTATTTGGGTACAGGTACATATTAGGTTTCTTGGTTGACATAATTGTAAAAAGTATAAAAAACTTGAACAATTTACAATGTTTTTCGATTTTGTCCTAAAAATAACGTAAAAAAGAAGTTTAAAAATCTAATTCGTCGGTGCCTATCTTCCTTATATTTTAATTGTCGGCAACATGGAAAACATTCAGTAGTCAAACTACAATATTTTGTTATAAAAGACATTTTTGTTGGCCTTTGACAATAATTATTCTTCATTATAATCGAATCAGTAGCTCAGAAAATGGCTATTATTGATCAAAGCTGTTTTCTACGTCTCCGGTTAATAAAGATTAGTCACAAATAGGTTCCATAACCTCAGACCAGTAATATTCAGTAGTAGGGTCTGAAAACAGCATTAATCGAATATAAAGCCCAGGTGCCCTTGTTTACAAATGACCATGTCTCCCCGACATCCTTAAATGAAATTTGTTTCTGGAGTTTAATATGAGAAATTTTAACCTAAAAAAGAGGACCTTTTACTTTTAAAAATTAAGACTGGGATTTTTGCGCAGGGCCATAAACCATGTACCTAAGACGTTATGAAGTTGGTCTTGCTACAGAACAATATATGTATGATTTTAGCATAACGATTAAGGTAAGAGAAGGTCGTGAGGGCTTAAATGTGTACTCTGCCTCCCCCTCTTTCGTTCACATCCTATTCATAGGTCCTCTCCCTCATGTTCATGAGGGCGCCTAAAATAAACGTGTACTCGCCATCACCCTCGCAGTTTGTGAGACGAGGACGAGGGAGAGGGCGAGGCATCCCTCAATCCCTCGTGAGGGTGCCCATGTATGATTCTAACTTTATGTGTAAACTCGAAAATTTAAATTTCAAATGTACTTCAAACCTTGAAGCTGCAGTATGCACCCAATTTTAAAGGTCACCTTGGGGAAGGGGGGCGTTGTTACGAAAATAATTTAGACGTTTAACGAATATATTAATATAAAATAATGTCATGGTAGAGGAAATTCATAGAAGATAATCGTAATATGTATTCACCTGTAATTTCATGATTACTTATATAACGTTAATATTGCTGTAATGACCATTTTCCCGACATTATTTATTATTAGGCTTTTTCTACAATTTCCGTGCATACAGTAAATGTGGATACCAAACTATACTATCTCTCTTTCAACACATCCCTAATTTCTAAGCGTTCACAAGTCACATACATATGTACAGTACACAACTGCATCATTTGAATGCCAGCAAAAGATTGACAACTCCTGATACTATGAAGTGGAAGAATATGATAGGAGATGCTCTTTCCATGGAGTTGAACGAACCCACCTTAATAGCCACACACGGAATGGAGTCAACCATGCGGAATATCACGGAGGTAAGAAAACCTCCGCCCAAACAAACCCCAGCTGACTCTTTAATGCTCAACTTATACTCCTCCATTTTAACTGGTATTTTGAACGCCCTCTCGAAAGTCAGAACATACATTATCATGGAATTGAGGGCAAATATCAAGAAACTGATCCCAAGACCCACGGAATCGTTAAACATTCGTATCCCGGAGAATGAGCACAGAATGCATTCATACAGGAAATAGATCCTCGCGACAAATACCAAGAATGAGTATGCTCGGTTCACTTCTTGAATTGCCAACTGTAGCTCACGACAATTCTTGCACTGTTTCTCAATCAAGGCGAACGCCTCAGCACCTTTTATCCCTTGGAGGCTTATTGACCTACACACAAAAAATAATCATTACTATAGTTCCTCAATTTTATTCTAGAATGATTCATTTTTTCTAAACCCGTAAAAACTTACTTGGTATCCACAATCCCCTCATTCATCTGCTCCAGACTCATGTGTATATTTAGGACCCCAATGAAGAGCAAAAATGCTCCCGTGACTGACCACAGTCCAAAAATGTAAAACTCAAAAGACGCACAAGCAATGAAAACCAATGGAGTTTTCTTTTCTTCTGGAACGTTATAGTAAATGAAATTCGGGCCTTCCGGAAAGCACAGAAATGACATTGTATGTGCCACTGGCATGAAGACATTCAGATGGACCATAAAAATTGCAAACAGCTCATGCCGGGGTCGAGCCGTTGTTTGACATTGTCGCCCAATACCTTTAAAATAAAAAAAATATTTTAAACATTTACCGTTTTTAGCTTATTTTGATCTGGGATTCCTGATTGTCCCTGGCATTGGGGGGAAAAATTCAGATTTATAGAAATTCAAATGTCTCCGATTATTTGGAACTTACCACGAAGATAGTCCAGAATGCGATTGAATCCATGAATGTAGAACTGGGGCCGGACGAAGAACATGCAAGTGTGAGCTGTCATAGCCATGAGAGATAGGCCAATACAGGCCACTGGACAAGCCAGTTGCATTAGCATGTGCTCCTCCTTCCTGGAAAAGATTTCCCCCATCCTGTAGAACACCATGAGAGTGTAACTAGCCCACGTGAGAACGTGAAAACAATGTAAAAATCGTTTGCAAATGTTCCGCTGAATCCAGATCCGATTGGATTTTGGATCCATCTGTAATGGGTAGTAGCCAAAATCCGAAAAGAATTTTATGGACCGCCAGTGGTATCGAAGATCATGTTTAGTCAGCATGGTGCTTGTTCTATCGCAGTTACTTTACTGGTTCATTGAATCAAAGTGTAACGTCCAATGTATATATAGGAGTTCAGGGTTTGACAATTCCTTTCTGGTTATGTCCACACATTTAATCTGGGTTTGGGATGGGTTACGGTTGTAAGTAATGTTTTTAATGATAAAGTCAACAGTTTGGTGTCCATGCGGCTATAATTCTTATACTAACACACGGGACAAGATTCCTTCCTTAAATACGTTCCAGTGAAGAGGCAGACTGAACTGGATGCATTCAAAATTAAATTGAGATATGTTCTTTAAAAATCTTGAAAAAAATGGACAATGGGAATTTGTCCTAAAGCAAGATTTGCTTGTAAAAACTGCACGTCATAAAATTAGCTTTTAGAGTAACTTGTACTTTAGTTCATTTTGTTTTCAGACAGAAACCCATGTATAGATCAAGTTACTTTCAATAAGTAATGCATCCATTTCATTTTGTTTCTTCACCCATGATATAATTATATATGTATGCATCATGCATCTATTTGAAAATTAAATAGCATCAGCTAAATTTTCAGGCCAATTTAATAATAATTGAGACGCTTATGAATGAATGAACTTACGTTATCTGTATAAGTTTTAAAATTATTATTGTTACCAGGCATGACTTGCTGAAGCAATTTCTGCCCCCATCCTGTTGAAGTTATTTCGAAAAACAATTATTTGTAAAGCGACATTAATTACAAGTGTGTGACTAAATGATTGTCTAACTATTTTCTTACATCTACTATTTACTATGCAATTTCATTCCTGATCATCTAAGTTTTAAGTTTGTATTGAATTAAGAAATTATAGAATTGTGTCCTGTGCAAATACCTAAAGTGAATTAGTTCAATTGCTGATAATTGTCAAAGTGTGTTAGATGAATAGCAAGTTCTACAAATTCTTCATTTTCGTAGTGATATCTGCTAAGAAACAAAGTTGTTTTAAAAGCAAATACTTTAAATTACAAAAGTGAATGGTTGAAGTATTTTAAATCAAATTAATGTTAGATCAAGGATGTTGAAGCCGTTACACATCGGGGTCGACACATTCTGGATGTGTAGATTACTACAATACATCTGTTTGATTTTGCTTACAGCTTTATTTTTGTACATGGCTCTAATCTGATCATATTAATATATTTTTTATGTATGTGGTGCTGGCACTGATTGGGAGTTGATGAGACTAACTTTAGAAAAGGGGTGCTCATGGTACCTTTACATTTACATAAGTATTATCTATATAGCAAGTACTGTATTGAAGTATGTAGTTTCGACTGTTTTCATAATCATTTTTCTTATTATAAGAACCATCGTCACTGAGTCTCTTACGCATCTCTTACGGAAGAAAATGTGTACAATCCTTATGTAATTTTGTCAAAATTGGGAACACTCTTTCTACCGTAAAGTATTAAGGGAATAATTACAAGTTAACAGATTCAGAGTGAAATTAATAGGGAAAATCGTACTATTTTAAGGGAAAGATTTCTACATGAGTACAGTGCACTCGCGCTTTATGACACTCAAGAGCATTTTCTCTGTAGATAGTCGCAGTAAATATTAGAACGTATTCCTATTCACACCAATCATAATTTCTCTCCGTAAAGGAAATTGGAATTAGCATAGAATAAATTTTTGTGACTTAAAGGGGTGCTCTTGGATACAATTATTACGTACAGAGTCACCGTACATTAAATCTTCAATTAAAATTTACGCCATCTCTAAATCTCTATAGGATTGTTTTATTTTACATCTCGGACAATAAATTGAATTGTATGTCTCGGCATTAGTAAACGCCCAGTACAAATTTACTAACAATAAGCTGATGAAGAACCGGTGTATATTTTATTTCGTATGTTAACCGAAAATAGGTAAGGGAGTTAATAGATGTTAAGAAAGTTTGTGAAGAATTCATTACATACTGATTACATGCTGACCGTGAAGGATAAATGGAGTAAATTGTCCCTGATAATTATGCACGTGTGCAAACAAATTACAGTTAGTAAGTCGGTATATGTAAGAATGGCAATATGTACTTCCCTGGTCAGTTGTGCTGCTTGCCAGTTAAGGCATGTCCGTGAGATTACTTATAATAATTAAACAAACACACATGTGTAAGCAAGACGACAGTCATTACAAAAAAGCTGTTCGTAATGTTAATCCAAATCCAAATGTCCGTACATACATACGTATGTATGTACATGTGTACTTGACGTGTTCCCTCTGTATCATACTAAAAGCAGCAAATAATAAAAATCAAGAATATATTAAAGACCAAATGCATCGGCATTGCTTTTCCAAAATCAAATGAATTTGCGTTCATGTCCTGTGACAATAAATGTCTGCCTTAAAGTCTTAGAAAGTTCAAAGCTTCAACCTGATTTACACATGTACGCATGCACAAGTAGAAGGATTTTATGTAAAAACAAACATGAACGGAGATTATATGTACATAGGTACATAGGATATGTGCGAGACTTCAACAAGATATACTAGTAATGACAGGATCTTTAATTCGTATTATCATAATCACTAAAAATTAACAAAAATAGATTCCTCAATACTTGAAAAGTACAAGTGCTCTAGAATTTTTTCGGTATAATAGAGTCCGGGTTTAGAATCTTATTAACCACTGCACATTCCTCAGACAAGGCCATGATTTCCTTCTGTACTTCCCCAATCACAAAATTCAGCTGCTCTTTTGACAAACAAGCCTCCTCCGCCACCCCACAGACTCGAAGGGTTTCGCAGTATCTTGTAATTAAAATCCCAAGACCTAAAATTAAAGAAATATTTTTTAAAAATCTTCCTTCCAGTATTTCATACACCCAGCATTCTATATGCTGGCTATATTACAGAAATGCAAATAGTACTGCACCCTCTTTCTATACCAAAAGCCTCCCTCAATCAGCAAAATGAGATTCTTATACTCATAATCAATATTGCTCTTATCATGAGAAATATTAATATTGTAGTAAGCGGAAGCGTCTAAATATTTTGCAAGTCACAGAACAATGATCTTAAGGTGATCCTGAAGAAGAATGTACGCTCTGCACAAGTAATAATAATTTTCAAAACATCAACATGGCATTGTGCACTTTCGCTATAGACGAAACTCTCCTTCACAAGAGCATGTCCTCTATCAGGGCTAAAAGCATTCCCCTTTACCACAATGTTAATTCCTCTTGTTATAAGAGCATATATACACATTGATTTCTTATACGAGTCAAATTTTCCTACTGTACGGGCCGCTATAATAAATTGTAGAAACTCTCATTTAATTTGCAGAAAAACTTCTACTAGTTAGTGGTATATTTATTATTACGCATAATTATGTATGTATAGATACCTGAAAAAGCCAACAGTGGGACCCATCCCCCGAGGTCCTGCACCGGATCTCCAAGCATTTTGACGCTTCTCCTGGCCCAAGGCGTATTGCTAATAACCACAGGTGACCCCCCATTCTTCATCATATTCTGAACGAAGAAGGCCGGGAACCTCCCAAAAATCTGGAACATCCATAAATTCACAAGGAAGTCCGGCTTCGCCGCCAGACCCTTCATCTCCCTATCAAAGGCCTCCAGCCGTCTTAGCCTGGTACAAGGGCTGGTGTTGGCAGTGAAATTGACCACAGTGTAGCGATTCTTCGGAGCGACGTCCTTGTAAGGTAAAACAGCCCCGATCATCCCCATCAATAACTCATCGCTTGGCTTCGCAAAAACTTCCCCACCCTCCTGGCCCCTATCACAATCCTTACCCTCCTTGAGAACGGGGTAACTCTCATCCAGCTTCCTCAAAGCCCCTGCAATGACACTTGCCAGAATAGTTGGGACAGAGCTCCGAGTCACACCCTTAATCTCCTTTATCCTCTCCAACTGAATGGGCCGGGACCAACTATGATTAGTATTTCCAGAGAATTGTCGAGTCACGAATCTATTCTGAACCCCCGCAGCTACAATTACCGTCCTCATGGCGGTTTTAACACCAAAGAGGGCACAGCCCAGAGTCACTAAATACCTCCTCCATTTGTTTCGTATTAAGGGGATCTTCGGGTCAGCTGAGAATGGGAAGTCTCCATCGGTCATGATACTTGTCATTTGGAGATAGCTCGCCCCATCCATAATCCCATGATGACACCTGAAGATCCTCGCACTCCTTACCTCCACCCCTGGCTTTAATTTAATCACCCTCCCATCCACCATCTCTTCCACGTCCTCATCATACACGAAATCCGTTATGATCAAATCCTCCCATTGAGGCTTATTGACAATGTCGTCCGTTAGCTGACCCAGTACCTTGAGCACGGCCGACTCTGTGAGGATATGCCCATCCTTATTATTACTATGTAGGACTTTGACGTGGTTCCGAACATCAAAATTCTCATCCCGCTTCCAACAGTTGTAGCCCAACTTGGAAGTGTAGATTTGTTTTAATTTCTGATAGGACTTTACCCCAGTCTTCATATCAATGTGATTGAGGACCCGGGCATTGAAATTCTTCTGATACTCTTCCGGATCAATCTTAGTCTCATAAATGGTGATGATGAGCATGTTCCGGGAGTTCCCGAATTTCTTAAAATGCCAGACATTGTCCGCCCCATCCGGAACCAGCCAGAGGCGGTCCCCATAGGTGACTCTCAGGATTGGGGCAATCAGACACACTCGCACTGTCTCATTGAGCAGCCAGAGTAGGAACAGGACCGGTACGAATATCACTGTGAGTAGGAGGGCTAGGAGAGTATCCAACACTGAGATAAGGATCGAGAGAAATTTGTGTAACATCATGGAGAAGGAACTTGCCATTTTGAGGTTTCACCTTTATATAGAATAATTACTGCTATATTGATAAAGGGTTTTCACATGTCAGTCAGTCCCAGAGGATTTTGACTCTAATTTATGGTACTTATTGCTCACGTCCGGTTCCTTCTCTTTCCTCCGTCTCTTTGTAGTTTCTCAAAACTGTAACCTTTAACTTATTGAGACATGTGAATGTGAAATCGAAGGGATTGACTCACTGTCTGTACCTGAATAATTCTGAGAGATATGACTGCTCTGATTCTCACTCACTCATTGTCAGGTGCTATGCTACTAATGCCTCGGACTTTTATTCTTCTGGTAATGTCTTTTATGGAGGAGTTTCAACTCATAACTGTCACTACTATATGTATATACGTGTATGTATATGAGCGACAGAACGTCCGTAAAAAGGATCAGGGATTAAGGAAAAACTTATTGTGTTGGGAATCACTGACACTACAGTATACTATGGAAGGACCTTCACCTTCTTCACTTTTTGTTTTATATCTCTTTGTGTCCACAACTATTTTTAAATCCGGAGGTTCAATAACGTCCCATGAGGAACTTTGTCTTGTGCCTTCTCACAAACTGGGCCTAGATTCTGTAGGTGTGGGTAAACTTGAAACATAGCGAAGTGTGAAGTTTACTCAGCTCAAGACTCTCCTGCATTGTTCACAGATTGGTTTGGGAGTAAATATGGAACAATTGGGATCATTCTTGTGAGGAGCCTGCATTGCACCAACTTATTACACAGGATGTTAAATAGAACTGCGACGGCCTCTTAAAAAATTCCTTTCGGAGGACTATATGTGTCTCTGTAGGAATTCCAGCTGTAATAATTGTACATGCGAAGTTACTTAGGAGCAGCACTGCTGAGATAGGTACATATAATTACTCAATGTTACACTTGTGAGTTCCTTGAGAGATTTCTTGTGGGTTCTAAGCTCTTGGACTACCAACCCGTTCGAAAGACATTTTATATTACGAGGGGATAGGAAGACGAAATCACAGTCCCATTGGAATTTCTTGAGATAAACTTTTATTTGGGTAACATCACTCCTCTGTGACTGCAATCACTCACTGTTTAAAAAAAACGGTCCTTGTGGGAACAACTGCCGGACGGTGTGGTGCATATGCATGTACATATGTATGGAGTTAGTTACCTCTTATTGGTATAAAAGGGTTCAGTATGTGTGTGTGTGTGTGTATGTGTGTCTGTTTTTTGAGGGTAATGGAAGACAGTGTAGACGCACTATATGCACCATAAATGACAACAGAGAGATTATAGGACAATGGGAAGATTCAAGAGCAAAAAATTCACCTTCAACTTTGAACGATTGAGAATGCTAAAAGTAAAGACGTTACTCACTTACCGAGGACTATGGACGGAGTGGAGGAATTGAGAGATGTGTAATTAGCAATATATGACGGGGCAGATTTAGGAGGGTTTAGTATTTACTATTTACACTTTGATTGGAGAGGATTTACTACTGTGATAATTATTTGTAGGGTATTTATTCCTTACTGTAGTGCTCTTGTAGGAGCTACAGTACACGGCATCCGTAATGTGGAGGGTTTGTGCCTTCAGTGGAGACACTAAGTTGAAAATTGTTTCATTAGGTTAGGAGAGCTGAGGCTGTAGGTACTTTTGCCAAGAATCTTGTTATTTTGTGCCTTTCATTTGGGAAAAGTTGATTTGAAGATTGTAAATAAGTACAAGCTCGTAAAGAGTTTTTGTGTAAGGTGAGATGGGAAATTCGCTTGTTTACATACGCACATAGCATCAATGCTTGCATGTCTCTGAACAGTCGGTCTGTTGTTAAGTGAGGTGAACACTTAAGTATGGGAGTACTGAGGAAAGCTGGGGCAACTGTAGTCGTACGATGTTCTGGGTTGTAGCTTAGCGTGTTGTTTTCTTGTACTTACACATTTGCGTATCTGTACGGTATATAGGAGGCTGGCTTAGTGCTACTTTGATGTCTCTCACTCACACAATCAGGTGCAGTAATTTCTACTGTCGTTTTTACATGCAAGTGAGTACACACAATCAGGTGCAATTGTAAAAGGGGAGGGTCAGAAAAAGGTAGAGCTCCGTAGTGGTCCCGATCTTTCAATTCTGAATCAAAAAAACTCGATTCGATTCAATTCAATTCAATTCTGATTCATCGTTTTTCGATTCAATTCAAAACATGAATTGAATCATTTAATTCAATTCACTTCATGAATGAAATCATGTGAAATGCCTTGAATCGTGATTCAAACGATTCAAGTGCATCGAATTTGTTTGCATATCCCGCTATAAAATGCAGCTAGAAACCAGAGGTGTGGAAAATACATTAAATTTATTATTGAAATACAAAATACAAATACATTTTCAGAACAGTTAAAATACAAATATAAACTACAAATACCAGGTGTAACTTAGTTAAGATACAATATAAAATACAAATATCCAAAGTCATTTGGGCAAGATACAAAATAAAATACTTTCCTTCCAACAAAAAGAGAAAATATGAAATAAAAATACCGTATTTGAAATACGAAATACATATTGAAAATACTCTCGTATTTACCTCAAAGTATACAATCTGAAATGTATCTAAAGTTTAATCTCCCAAAGTATTTTGTATAATTCGGCCAAATAATACGACATTTAAAAATGAATCAACTTAATAAAGGTAACTGCACGTTATTAGGCTTTAGAGTTGTGCATTTGTGTGCATCAAAGTAAATTAGCATGGCCGTAGGTACAGAATATTTTTCCTTTAATTAAATAATCTTATAACTCCTGGGTAATGTATTTATATTCGCGTCACTAATTTAGCTAGCTTTATAGTTCTCAGATACATTGAATTTTATGTATTTGTACAGTAATTTCTTCAAACCCGTCCAACAGGTTTCAAAAACTTGTTTAAAAATGGTTTAAATTATTAGTGCTTTTAGATTTAAAATATTTATTTGAGCATGTTTTAGAGACGACCTTAACAATTGCCAGAGTCATGTATTTTAAAACTATATTTTGTATTTGAAATACTAACTGGGTAAATTTTAGAAGATAAATAAATATAAAATACTATCACGTTTGTAATCTTCAAAATACAAAATATAAAATACAGTAGACATGTTGGTGCTGACAAAATACGAAATACAAAATACCTTAAACAATTTACGGCTAGAAAAATACCAAATACGAAATACTAAATGTATTTCAAATACTATTTCGAATACAATATTTCAAAATATTCCACACCTCTGCTAGAAACGCATCACATTAAAAGAAACTCTGTGTTTCTGAGACATTTATGTCGGAAAACCAACTTATCAATTATTTCGTAAATAATAATTTTTATACATTAAATACACCAAATATTATTAATTATTATTACAGCATTTACCATTTACGGCAGAATTTAGGTCATAATGGGGCAATTAATTAGCAGGATATGCAACTCGAATTTGCTAATGTTACAGTCAACTCTCGCTATAAGGGAAGCTCATGGAACCGGCAAAATTTGCCCCTTACCTTATAAGTATAGTGTTATACATTGTGTAAATGGGAATCGGGACTGTAAAACCCAATCCCTTATATCCAAAAAATCCCTTGAAAGGGTATCCCTTATAGCGAAGGTCACTGTATTGACAATTTTAGTGATAGTGAAACTGACTCATATTCTTCCGCTGTTTTATGTAGTCATAAAATCCTTAAAAAGAATGTTTATGTTACCATCTTTTACTGTCTGAATGATTTGAATCATCATTCGATTCAATTCAGCACGAAGAAATGAATCAAATTGAATCCTGTGAATCGTGAATTGAATCGAATCACTGTATGTCATTCAATTCATAAGTTGAACTGAATCAAAACGAAATTTTTGAATTGAATTGAAAGATTGGGACCACTAGAGCTCCGGATGGGTCAGACCAGATCGATCAGAGGCTCGTAATCCTGGTATGAAGTGCGTTCCCTGCAGGAGCGACCCCTCTATAATAGCTGGTTCTCTACAGCAGATAATTAAATGGCTAGTTCACATTTACTAGTGCTAATTTTTCACCTCACAAGAGAATGCTATTAGACGTCAGATTTTTATGCTATTTTCGGGGCTATTTGTAAAGAGAGTCCTGCTGCTCTAATTCGTTCCGATTTTGAATAACTCTAGCTTGACCTCGTTTGTGTATATCTTCGGCTAATCTTGCTAACCAGCTATAATGTAAAATGCATAGAATGAAAAACGGCCATAGCGCTCCCTTAGCAAACTCTAAAGTGCTGAACAGCCATAATCTCATTTCTGTAAAGCCGGCATAAACTTCACTATTGCCATTCTGCCAGCCGATCTTTGCGAACTGTGTACATTTTATTTACAATTACAACTTGGCAACATCATTACCTACAATGATGCTAAGAAGTACAAGTTCTGGAAATAAAAGTAATTCATGCTTCACAGCACAAGTCAAACAAGACGTTCTGATTTCTTCGGGTATTTCAACAATTGGTTAGAATTTCAGTTTTTATTTTATAGCAATTAAGAAAACTGATCAAGAGTCTATGTTATAAACTAATTAAAAAGAACTAAATTAAATTTTTTAACATATTAATTACTAAGGATAATTAGCCCCAACATTTTGGAAGGTTAATGATTGATTGGTGTCTGTACAAAAGTTCCGTTCAAAAGTGTGAAATTTCAAAAGAATGCATAATCGTTGCTTAAATGGGTTTCCCCATCTTCATTACTTATGCATATAATTTTGATTTTGATTTACATTTCAGCGGGAGCGTTTTCATTTGAGTTCCGTTGTAAAAGAGATTCCGGCATTACTGTCTATTAGGGGCGTTTTACGGTTAGTAATTAGGTAACTGAAATTTAAATCACATTTGAAGTTGTACAAGGCTATGTAATGGAGTATTGTTTCTGGTTTGGTCAGAAATAGAGTAGTTGTAATAATTTACACTTCAGATCAGAACTCATGTAATGTTCTTGGTAACTCGAGTACTACCAATCAGAGATCCACAGTTCAAACTTTCACCGAACCAGCCTTAACACGAGACTCATTCGAAGATCGGGGTTTTAAACTTAAATTTGCTTTCCGCTATAGATAAATTTGAGCTGGTTAATTGAACATAGACTCAAATGTTTAATTTGTGTTTATCCAGATTACCCGTCGCAAACGACGCAAGTGAGCACAACCAAGTGCATGTATTTGTAATAAAACCAATGATCTGAGGATGAGAGGTCAACAGTATGCTAGAAGGTCAACGATAATTGAGAATACTACCGATGGGACTTTGTCACATCCGGCTCGTTCAATAGGAAGTAAATGCGAAAGTCATAAAGCACCACAAACTACTTTCCAATGTTTTAAAATATCGGAAGGACGTCGAAAGAAATTATTCGCAAAGTTGTGGAAACATGGAATGGAAGGAGACGAAACTGTATATAAAGTCACGCACAGAAATCAGCAAACAATCAATAAAGAGACCCGAATTCGAGTTTGTAGAAGCTTTTTGCTACCTACATTTGGGATCAAGAAACCTATGGTGGAAAGTTGGTGCAAGAATACAAAACATGGAAACCCCCTTACGAAAAAAACGCATACAGTCTCGGATTGGTCCGGCAATGTAATTTGCTAAGCAGGCATCTCATTATTGCAGAAAATCAGCCTCAACTATACCTTGAACCCATTTTTGTCGCTTTCCCGTGTTTATACCAGGTTTACAAAAGCTATTGTATTGAAAATATGTGTGGCTGTGTTTCTGTAACTCTATCAGTCTGTTTTTGATTCGCTAAAGTTGTCTCTTGTGTCGCCAAAAAAGGATGTATGTAACGCCTGTGAGCTGTTTAGAGTTGGAGGAATTACAGATTCAGAATACCGCTCTCACGTAATGAGGAAGGAACGTGCAAGTGCTGCAGATGATCTACAGTGACGATTGTGGTTACCAAATCATGAACGTCTGTTTGAGAAACGCACTGCTCAAAGTTTACATGAAAACCAATAGAATCGTAATCCAAACGTTTTTAGAAAAAGGGCACACCCAGATGGAGTGCGATTCCGTTGTCTTTTGGAGAGAAAAACAAAAAATGTGGACACCAGGATACTCAGCGATTATTCAGAAATTTGCAAGAATGCACGGCGGGGTGACACCTCTCTTAAACCTGAAGCTTAACTTATTCAGTTAAATTTTATCGAGGATTACAACGTAAAACCTTTGTAGCGATATTTTTCGATTCTACCAGGAAAGAAACTTGGAGATCCGGAGGTGAAGGACATTCGTGCGTTAAAATACAAACCGTGTTGAAACATTTTATTTAAGCTGAATTTTGATGAAGACTGGGCACCTTTGCCAGATAAACCGAAAATGCTTCAAATTGTTGAGTCACTGGACTTTATTCCTTCATCTCGAAGTAAACTCAATGACAGAAAATGGAATGGTCTACAAGGTTTGAAAGCCTTTTTACCTCCGGACTGTAGACGTTTATTTCCACATCAGTTTAAATGTATAATTAGATGTGCGAATTATTAAATTTTTATTATATAACATTCATATGAAACGGTGCTGCTATCGAATCTATACGTGTTCTTATTTTGTTGATAATTTTTCTTGTCGTTTCATACAATCAATAATATATTTTTGAAAGATAAATTCTGACACATTACATCATATGAAACGGTGCGGCTACTTAATGTGCATGTTCCGATTTTGTTAATAATTTTTAATGCTGTTTCATACAATCAATAATAAATTATCCAATCCAAAAATAAAGTTTCCCATTGAAAGCATTTTAGCGGGTCTTACAGTTACGAAAACATAAATTATGGCCGGTTTTCATATTTACCGAAAATAATTTTGGCCGGTTTTCATATTTACCGAAAATAATTTTGGCCGGTTTTCATATTTACCGAAAATAATTATGGCCGGTTTTCATATTTACGGAAAATAATTATGGCCGGTTTTCATATTTACGGAAAATAATTATGGCCGGTTTTCATATTTACGGAAAATAATTATGGCCGGTTTTTATATTTACGGAAAACAATTATGGACGATTTTCGTATTTACGGAAAATAATTATGACCGGTTTTCATATTTACGGAAAATAATTATGGACGGTTAGCAAGTTTAGCCGACGTTATCAACATTTAGTGTTCGGCGTACTCCAAATCCACACAACTGCCACCCGGTGAACTGTCACAAGCACAACTGCCACAAAAGTTTTCTGCCCCCTCCATAAATACTCAGACTATAGTAACTGCTGCATAACGAACTGCCGCCGGTTGCCATAATATGCTAAGCACCATTGTTATACGATATGCTCAGTGAGAGCTTTCCTAAGAACCATGGTAAAAGCAATGCTTGGTTTTAACATAGTATTTTACTAAAGGTCTTAGCATAATATTTCACTAAAGGTCTTAGCATAATATTTCACTAAAGGTCTTAGCATAATATTTCACTAAAGGTCTTAGCATAATATTTCACTAAAGGTCTTATCATAATATTTCACTAAAGGTCTTAGCATAATATTTCCCACAGAGACTTACAATTAGCATTATATGACCCTATGAGACTTAGCATAATATTTCCCACGGAGACTTACATTTAGAATTGTAAGGCCCTATGAGGCTTAGCATAACATTTCCCTACGAGGCAGTATCTATATTATTTCTCTATGAGACAGTGTCCATATTATTTCCATATGAGACAGTATCTATATTATTTACCTGAGACAGCTTCTATATTATTTACCTGAGACAGTATCTATATTATTTACCTGAGACAGTTTCTATATTAATAGATTCCATTCTTTGGCTTACGTGGTTAACTTTATTTAAACAAGCTAACTTATATGCAAAGCTTTCGACATCAAACAGGCTGTCATCTTCAGGCACTGACAACTAATCCATTAATAATTGATCCATTAAAGATTATGTAAAAGAGTATCTATATTATTTTCCTATGAGACAGTATCTATTATTTCCCTATGAGACAGTATCTATTATTTCCCTATGAGACAGTATCTATATTATTTTCCTATGAGACAGTATCTATATTATTTCCCTATGAGACAGTATCTATATTATTTTCCTATGAGACAGTGTCTATTATTTCCCTATGAGACAGTATCTATATTATTTCCCTATGAGACAGTATCTATATTATTTCCCTATGAGACAGTTTCTATATTATTTCCCTATGAGACAGTATGTATATTATTTTTTATGAAATAGTATCTATATTATATCGCTATGAGACAGTATCTATATTATTTTTTATGAAATAGTATCTATATTATATCGCTATGAGACAGTATCTATATTATTTCCCTATGAGACAGTAACTATATTATTTTTCTATGAAACAGTATCTATATTATATCGCTATGAGACAGTATCTATATTATATCGCTATGAGACAGTATCTATATTATTTCCCTATGAGACAGTATCTATATTATTTCCCTATGAGACAGTATCTATATTATTTCCCTATGAAACAGTATCTATATTATTTCCCTATGGAACTTAGTATATTATTTCCCTATGAGACTTAGCATATTATTTCCCTTTGACACTTAGCATACTGTTTCCTAACAAGACTTAAGCTGGATTTATACTTTCCTCTTCCTTCGTACTTCACTCAAAAGTTGAAGCAAAATCGTCACTTCAAGCGTTTATACTTTACGTTTCACGCGTCACGTGACCCGCGCGTCACGTGATCGTCCTCCGTGCTTTTCCTTTGTCATATTGGACATTTATACTTTAAAGTATAAGTGAAAATTATCACTTTTGCTTCACTCATGCTTCACTCTCGCGAAGTTGAAATTTTTCAACTTTGCATGAGTGAAGGGAAGAAGGAAAGAGTGATGAGACTCTTTCTTAGTGCTGACGTGCATTGATTATCGTAAATTGAGACAAACAAATATTTAGAGTGAGTTCAAACTTATATTTTTGAAACTCTAGTTTCATTATTATTATAATGAACTTACCCAAAATATGTATTATGGTATTTTTCATCCGATGCTCCAAGTTCTTCTACCAGCTTTACTAGCACCTTGTTCATTTCTTCACCTCAACGTATACATTAACCGAATTCTCCGGTTTTTATATTTATGTAAGTAGTACACTAACAATACTTTCTGTGGAAATTCTTGATCGTAATTCATATTTAAATACTAATCTATTTACGTGATGAAATTGAAGACACGGAATGAAGTGATTTCGCGCGGGAGGCATTTATACTTTCCTCCAGAGCAGAGACAATGAACGTGAAACCTTCCTTCACGCTTCATTTCGCGCATTTTTTGGCTTAAAGTTTAAATTACCAACGTTACGTTTGGGGTAAAGTGAAATGATGGTGACATGAACGTGAAATGAAGTTTGAAAGTATAAATCCAGCTTTTAGGATTGAACAGTCCATTACGCTATTCATATATACGAGGAGGGCAGATAGTTTATCATGTGTAAGTGGCAATGAATAATTGTGGCAGTGTGCAGGCGGCAGTTACATGTGGCAGTTGCTATTTTGGCAGTTGTGAGGGTGGCATCCAGTAGTGTGAGGTAGAATCCTACATTTACATACATACTTGTTACAAGTTACAGTACCAAACTAGATCCACATTATTTAGGACTATACGGAGAATTGGACTATAGGACCACACTACCGTTAATATGTAAAGAACCTTTTTAAAAAAAGAATTGATGAAACTGCTTTGTCTGCGCAGTGTTTTTCGATATTTAATTTAAGGTAAGCATGTTAACCTGATTTCCTTTACTGACAAGTATTGAAGTGACATACGATGGAAATATTAGTATAATTTTAAATGAATTATTGTTCATTGAATAATAATTTGTTCCATACGAATTTAATTCCCTGAAAATATAATTAACATTCAGTTTAAAAAAATTTTGATTTCATTACCATAAAATCACGCCATACTAGTGTCCTCCATGTGTAAATACATTGCGGTAATATCAACTGACAACCATGAAAAAGGAAAACTACCTACTACCTACCTACTAGGAAAGTTAAGGAACCTAAACTTTAAAATGGTATCCCACTCTAACCAAGTCGACTGTGCTCGAACATCAAATAAGAAAGGAGTGCGTACCCGTACTTGTGAGGAGCTATAATAATTGTAAACATGATATCATATATGTATAATCTGGCCAGGTTCATAGGCACACATGACAGGGCTCACAAACATGTTCAGGTTTAATGAACAGACTCACATCAAGTGTGGCATGAGTGTGAAGCAACGGGATGGAAAAACACGAGTAGTAATCATTCGTATGAGAACCTTATAGCTAAATGAAAGTAAAACATTTTACTTTTCTGAGAATGCAATCCTAATACTAATAGATATGTACCAGATGCTGCATCTTGCAATATTTTACATACTTGATGTTACTCTATAGTCCAAATCAGTTTCAGTTCAAGTATAATGAATATGCATGTCAGTATATGAATCTAAGGCTCTAGGTAGCATAAAACTTCAACTCGTAGTACAATACACTATTGTTTACTGCGTGATTTTGGTGGGAAATAAAATATAGAACGGTTATCTTTACGTTCCCAGCCCAATGCATCAACGTGCATAGGTTAACTATTGGGAAAGATCGTGGTTTGCACTAGGATTCCAAAAGTAATGATAAATTGTAGCAAGAACATGATGCTTGTAATAAAGACACAATCACTCCTCACGTGTACAGATATCCCACATGTTACTTACCCATATGTACCATCACACACGTCAAGGTTGAGTTCAACAGTGTCGGCAATAAATAAATAGTGATTCATTACGAGTGAAAGATTTTAACAAAACAATGAAATCCCAATGTTTTGAAATATAGCTAATGAGCATATATTACTCAAAATACTAATTAATAAGTATGGTGATTGAGTGTCAAAATCAAAAGTAATATTACAATTATAATTATTGACTTTCATACGCGTATAATTTATTTATTTAATTAGAAACTAGTATGCTCTAGATACATATGCGGATGATGACGAGAGATTTGAATCATGCTACTTAACTCCATACGTGACCGGCTTCATTACATCTTTGTATCCTCCCAGGCTTCTTCATCGTCTAATGGTTCAAAGAATTCTGACTCAGTAATATTAATTTCTTCAGCGTCAACCTCATCGTCAGTACCAAAACCCGCGGTCGATGGACATTTACGGGTCATTTGGGGTGGGGGAGGGGGATTGTTCGGGTCAAATTCACCAGTCTTGACAATGTACATCGGACTTCGGAATACTTGACCTTCCCGGAATAAATGTTTCGACAGCTGGAAAAATCATAAAAAAAAACACGGATTTGAACACAAAACAAGTGCGGTAAAAGAAATGTGAGGTAGAAAATTTTACCCCGTCCAAGTACTCCAAACCCTCAGTCACAATACCAATGGCTAGGTTCCGATTGTCCAAAGGCTTCATCTCTCGGGCAGTTATCATAAATTCTGCTTCGAAAAGATCATGACCATTGTTGATTAGGGAGAAGATTCCCCTTTGATCATGTTTCATCCTGAAATTTAACGTCCCCAGATTATATTTTCAAGGAAATTTGTTTGAGAGTACCATTATCGACCTCTATAATATTAGGCTTGTGTATACATTACAAGAATTGCGTATAGTTTCGTATGACCTGAAGGTGGAACCATAAAATACAAAATAAAATCTCACCGATATTTTTTGGGAGGAAAGGGACACTTTAAAACACTAGGTGCTCCTCTGCCAAATAACCAGCCAATCCCTGGCCAAGTTTTGTTCAACTGGGAGCATTTATACCTGTGGTTTTTGTGCTTCCCTTCGAACATTATTCGGATCATTTCAACGGCGACTGGTCCAGCCATGGGATTTAGTTCTATTACTATTCGACCAATCTATAACGGAATTAATTGAAATAAATATTACGAAATGTATAGTATCTATATATTTTTTTTAAATTATAAAATTAATAGTATTTAACCAAATGTAGTTCGTATGCATTTACTTCTTCATTTTTGACCTCCAGGTCAAAATAAACTTGAGGTTTGGTCCCGTCAGAGGCCTTGGCCATGGCTGCGGCTTCATAAGATTTGCAGATCACGTCTCGCCAGTACAATGGGAACTTTGCCTTGAGCTCCATGTATTGCTCTTGAACAGCGTACCAGTTGAGTTGGTTGCATTTTACGTATGTGGGCGTAGCTGTCTGAAATGTTCGAAAACATGGAAGCGTGTATTGGCATGAGGGTACATTTTCTGTTGAAAACATCGTATTTTCTTATTTTTTGTGAATAATGGGAGAAGCATAATTTACAATTTTAGTCAGTCTCTTCGCCATTGCAATGTTCTCATAGGCAAGTTTCATCTGTTCCGTCAAACGCCTGAAACCTCGATTTCGTCTACATTTGACAAGAGGTCCAAGATGATTGTCGATTTGTGACTATGGAATAAGTTTCAAGTCTTTCAATTGATTGAGACCCACTTTTGTTTAAAAAAAAGAAGATATGTTGCATTAATGTTCGTCCTGTTTTACATCTTCAATGAAAGTCTTTTGAATATGCTGCGTCAGGATAATGTTTTCGCGCTCGATACGAGCAAAATTGGCTAATCTTTTATTGTAGTTGGTAGAATGGCGGGTAAAAACGACTGGCGGGAACTTGGGACTTTTGGAGTCCACGACGGGCTTGGCTAGGCAAATCCGTTGTCGGTGTTTTTCCCAACAGTACGTCCTCCATTTATGGTCATGCTGGCGTGTGAAGTCGTTTATTCGGAAGCGTTCTTTCTCGCATCGGAGTCTCTAGGGATTTTATTTTAAGTTTCAAAATATGCAGTATTCAAAAAATGTGGGATTCATGTTAAGATTTTGATTCTTAAAATTATTCATTTTGATTTTTAGGACACCTACAATTTTTCCTCGATCCTTGGAGCAATCTGGGTACTCTGTTAAGGAATCAATGCAGCCGCAAGCACATTCAAATTTTGACATTTTGATTGATTTAAAATTACTTAAAATATATTACAAGCAAGGTGTACAGTTCCTATACAAAATGTACGGCTAGGGCTATTTATAACTTAACATTAAGTTCTAAATCAAGCTCTGGGTGGGGTAATAAAGCTACTATATTTAGTGTGTGCGTTTGTTTCCGTCAAATCCTGCACAAATAAATTTTGGTGCTAAAATGTAGGCCTAAATCGAATCTCCCCAGTCACCCCGTTGTAACAGTAAAGTAGGCCATCCTAAATATAATTAGACATGTAAAAGTTTATCAGTTATTTTTAACCCTAGACACCAATTATTAATAAATTTTATAATTATTTCGAGCTCCCCAACTTACTCTATTCGCACACGTTTCTACACTAACTATTTCTATTATTATTATATCATAAACATATTTTTACAGAAACACGAACTTACAATTAAAATAATTATTACAGCTACACTTTTTCCTACAACCTGAAACGCAACATTTCAGACAGCAAGCAGAAATACTAATTAAACTGCCATAATGTTTTGACACGTACATATTAATTTTTGACGGTTAAATCATAAGATTATTATTTTTTTTACTTTTGAAGCAAAATAATTGTTAATTTTTGCTCTCTCCGCCCTTTCAAATATTTTTTTGAATGATCTTTATTATCATTTGACATGGCATTACTCGTTCAATGATGTTAGTTAAGATTCTCATTCTCACAATTAGTAGAATGCATTCCTCCTACTTCAGATCAAGTTGTACACATAAATGACAGGCAGTATGGTAATTGAACTGTATGACTTTTTGTATTTATTTACTAAGGTCCCGTAGGCTATCCCCCATGACCCTTCATAACAAAAGTAGACCAACTTTAATTAGTTTGCAAAATTTAATTAGTTTAATATAAGGTTTTCTAACTGTAAGTTAATTCGATTTACAGTTACCATTTGTATAAAATTTGAGTAACCGTGAATAAAAGTACATACAGATGTGATGATATAGTGACTTCATGCTAACAATGGTTGGAGCGTAATATTATACTATTTTAAATATAGTAATATAGGTATGTTACATTACGTCTTTGAGGTCATTGGTTCCTCATAAATTAAGGACTTCAAAATTGTTTGAAGCCAGGCTCATCGTCCATGGGATCAAAATCAAATAATTCAGATTCGGTTCCCACCTCCTCCTCCCCGATTTCTTGAGTTGTCAAGGAGTCGGGAGTCTTAGAATCGGAAGGACATTTCCGGGTCATTTCTGGAGCGGGAGGAGGATTGCTGGGTTCGAATAAGCCGGTTTTTACAATATACATTGGCTTTCGGAATGATGCTTTATCCTTGAACAAGTATTTTGAAAGCTGGAAATTAGAGTTCAAAATGGTCAAAACATATTTTGCCTGATCTTAATATAATAGTTAACGTTCCATATTTCATACAGAGTCCAAGAATGTCATGCCCTGGGTAACAAATCCAATTGCCAGGTTTTTGTCGTCCAAAGGTTTCAGCTCTCGAGCTGTTATTACGAATTCTGCTTGGAAAAGATTCTGCCCATTGTTTACCAATGAGACAATACCCATTTGATCATGCTTCATCCTGAAAGATGTCATGAATTGAAATATATTAAAAAATATGTCATCGACATTATATCTAGTTTAATGAATTTAGATTTTTTGACACCGTACCTGTATTTTTTGGGGGGAAATGGACACTTTACAATGCTTTTTAATCCCGGAGCGAATGACCAGCCGATTCCAGGCCATAGTTTATTCAACTTGGCGCATTTGTAGTTATAATTTTTGTATTTTCCTTCAAACATTATCCTGAACATTTCAGTTGCTACAGGGCTAGCAATTGGGTCCAACTCAATTACGACTCTTCCAATCTTTTGTCGAAAGATAGAGTATTAATTTATATTACCGGCATGATCAAAGATCGCAATTGTTTAAAAATTGTCCTATTCCCTTACCTCGCTATCTTTCACTTCGAGGTCAAAATATACTAGAGGCTTTGTTCCATCAAATGCCTTAGCCAGAGCTGCGACCTCATAAGACTTGCAGATCACGTCTCGCCAGTATAGGGGGAACTTCGCCTTGAGCTCCATCCAATGCTCTTGAGCGGCGTACCAGTTGAGTTGGTTGCATTTGATGTATGTAGGTGTCGCTGACTGTAATTATTATCGTTTATTTTTGTATGATTAACATGTGAAGTAGATTGGTTCTCTATAAGAGACCCCTTAATCGAAGCAAACTTTGCATCGCCCAGTGTTATGCTCTTAATTTGGAGAAAAATTAACACTCCAATAAATGGGAATGTCTCCACAAATTGGTGTCTTTATAGAGCAAGAGCTCTTATATAAGGGTGTCTCTTATAACAAGACACCCTTATAACAATGCCAGAAAAATAAGAACGGATAAAATAATGATTTGATTACAATTTTGCCTAATCTGTGTGCAATCTTCATATTTTGATATGCGAGTTGCAACTGCTGGGTTAAACGCCTGAAGCCCCGATTTCGCTTACATATACTGAAAAGGTGATTGTGATTGTCCATCCGTGACTGGGATATTTAAAAATTTTAAAAAGGAATGGATATTAGTACAATCAACGACAATAGACTCAAGACTTCCAGTTACATCGGAAAATTTAATTTTGTCTTACGTCCCCCACTAACTCCTTTTTAATATTTTGCGTGAGGATGACATTTTCACGCTCGATACGGGCGAAGTTTGCTAATCTTCTGTTGTATTTGGTGTTATGGTGAGTGAAGATCAAAGGAGTGTAATTGGGACTTCTGGTGTTGATCACCGACTTCGCATCGCCGACTCGCTTCCGATGCTTTTCCCAACAGTAAGCCCTCCATTCGTAGTCTTGCTGGCGCGAGCTGTCTCGCGATCGGAAGCGCTCTTTCTCGTATCTGAGTCTCTTCGTGTTTCATTTTAATAGTTTCCAACATTACAAATTTGGAAGCCGTAAAAAGTTTAAAATAAGACTATTCGAATCGAAATATGCGCATTTGTAAGAATTCTCTGATAAAACATCGGGTCTCCGGATACCTACAATTTTTCCTAGATCCTTTGAGCAATCCGGGTATTCTGTTACTGGTTCAAGGCAGCCACAAACGCATTGAGGTTTCATCTTTTTGGAAGTTAAGCTTAAATTCCCTTAAATTTTACAATCCGGACCTAACGATCTACAGTAATTAATAGTAAATTATTTTATATTAATCCAAGCGGGGGGGGGGGGGGTAAAACAATTAAAGTACAAAAAACGTGATTTATTGATATTGTTATTAGCATAAAGGTTACTATGCATAAAGTTTTGCACTATTGCACTATTATTTAAGGACAGGTATGAAAATATGTAAACTTACAGAGGTATCTGGCCTAAAGCTATCCTGTATATTTATACTGTTATTAAAATAGGGCTGTTAGTGTTAATAAATGAGCTAACGCCAGGTAATTGATAATAAAATACACGTTGCTCCCTACGAGCTAAAACATTTTGCATTGCATTGGATCCAATAATTATTTTTGTTTTTACAATAATAATAATTATTATTATTACTTTGGAATTTTGTGAAAAATTTCCCCAAATATAATTTTATTGATCAACACACTTTCCCATTACTAGCACGACCTTCCACTATAGTATAGTCTTTGAAGAAAACTTAACATCAATACTGCCCTCTAGTATTTTTAAGCACAAATTTGAATATTTACAAAATATCATGACTGAGTTACCGTTTCTACCATGTGATAATAAAAATCTTATATTATACACATTCTTGTGAAGTATATAATTATTTGGTATGGACATAATAATTGAGAGAAGTCAGGGGATACTTATTTGGTAATTTTAAGCGTATGCTTCTAAAATATCCAAAATCCATTCGGAATGGTTGTCCACATTCGTGACGACGCCATATTTGCTATCACACTTCCTAGGATTCGTTGGTGTTGCAACTCCCTACAGATTACAGATAGCATATTAGACGCGCGTTGATATTTTTCATTAAATGTTCCTATATATAAGGAAAAATTTCTTCCATAGTTAAATTGTGTTAGTAAAGTTTTATGTTGTTACCTTCAACACGTAAACTGACCCTTCTTTAAAAAGAACTCCACCGCCAACATCACCCCCACATGGAAAGTATCCTAAAAATAGGACACAATAAAACAATTGTGAAATAATATTTTTGCACAGTGTATTGCCATTTGCCATATTACTTTTCTCCTTTACTAGAGTCAAAATGCAAGACAAAAATCAATGTTTTGCAACCAAATTTGAGCCCTGAACCTATAGTGTAAATTTTATCAATATGTAATAATTATTATTATGATTTTTCTACTTCAAGGCTTTCAAGCATTGTCGCAATTGGTTCAATTCAATATCCTGTAAATACTAGCAATAGTACAAAAATAATTTACCGTCTGCCACAGACACACAGAATTCTTTCTCTTTAACCGGTAGGCCGTTCTGAGTGCATTCAGCATCAGTCTCAACAGTAACGTCCAGGACCACAGGTTTGTCAGAAGGACTGCCCCGAATTGCAAAGCCAGTAATCTAGAAAAAATATCACATGAACATACAACATTAAAAAATAATTATTTTATTCCCTTGTATTTGTCCAATTTGATCTTCTGAAATGAAGCTCAACCGAAAACTTACGACACCAGTTTGCCCAATTGAAATCGACCTGAAAGGCGACTGCATATAGCAGGAAGGTAAAGGGAGATTTTCGCCATGCATTCTAACGGAATTTTGAAGCTCCAATAAGGCCAGACCCGTACTGGTATTATTTCCAAACGTCCAAACTTGTTTCAACTATTTCAAAATCCAGTTGAAAATTGTACAAATAATGGTATCTTCCAACATGTTGTTTATACTGGGATTTAAGGGATTCTTACCGGAAATATTTGAAATCCCGAACTTTTGATATCTGCATGTAATGCAACTGAAGTAGTGGGATTAATAACAACGAAATAATTTTTTCTCCCGGCATTATTCTGTAACCACGACGTCACACATTGTGTGGACGTGATCAAGAAGGACTTTTCAATTAAAGTGGCGCTACAAATCTGCTCGTGCTGCCCACTACCGGTGGAGGCAATAGCCATTGCAACGTGCCAGGGAAGACCAGGTTGCGTTTCAGGGTTGGGTAAACTTCCACAAGCTGTTATTCAGTGGGGCGATTTTTTAAAAATTACATTCATATATACCACATTTTAAATTCTGCAAAAACTTTCATAATTATTACTATATGTAAAGGAGCTAGTGATACATATTTTGCGAAAGGGTTTTCAGAAAATGTATGCCTCTATACCTGGCTCGCATGTGAAAGGTTTCATTCCAATCCATTTCCCACCATCGCACAGAAGTCTGTTATTGATATAGGTGTACCTGGAGATATGGTACGGATCACATTCCAACTCAACTTTGGCCCCTGGAGCTGTGACTGTACTGCAATCCACAGTATTTCCTGATTGGTCGGAACAGGTTGAAATCACGCCCTGGTACGAAAACGAGCATTGTAATTTTGTGGGGTTAATTAAATTCCAAATGATTGCAATAGACAACGATCGTCATAAAAACATGTTTTCAAAATTATGGTGGGAATTCCCATCATAAGAGATAATGTAAAGGATTTGGGATATTAAAAAAAGATAAAATCAATTTCACTAACTTTTCCTGGTTTGATAACTGAGCAATCCCCGGTCCCACCAATAAACCTGAGTAATTGGAGCTTGCTCGACTCAGCTTCACAATTTTTACGGTCCTCATCGCTCCCGTTATCACAGTCTGGCTTCCCATCGCATAGAGCGCTAGTAGCGATACATTTCCCCTTTAACCCGCAACTGTAGCTCTTGCTCTTCCTGGCGCAATGATTCTGTGACTCGCAGAAATTGGGCTCCTCATCGGATCCATCCTTGCAGTCCGATACTCCATCACAAACTTTGTTCAGAGGAAGACATTTCCCATCCGTGCATGCAAAATTGGGGCTGCAGCTGTAATGAATGTAACCTTTGACTTATTCACCTTAATAACATAAATATTCCAAAAATGTTTTGAGTATTCTCTCTCTCTTACTCATAGCTCCGATGGATCCATTCTAAATGTGGTCCAGGATTGGCATAAATATAGAAGGATTTGTATCCGCATCGACCCCGCTGCCTCCCCGGTATCATTCCGACAAGACTCGCCACGTACCAAACATTGCTCAAAGCAAAACTCAAGCTACTTCCATGGAGCTGACAGAGATCGTTATCCTCTGTCCCCTTTTCTATACTTTTCACCACAACCGCAAATGGGGACCCTCTGGTACTACTAAACAGGTCTCTCCGTCCGCAGAATAGTTCTGGGACTTCTATCTCTTGTTTGTAATGATACCGGAACATAGATTCGCAGAGGTTCTTCGGCCCTGTTGTGACTTTCCAAGCTTTGAGGGCTTGGGGACCCGCTGGGTTCGTAGAGGACTGAACGAAGCCCCCTTGGACCAATTGCCAACCGTAGGGGCTTTGGTTCCGGTTTTTCAAGATCAAAGGGATGCAAATCTCCCGAACGTACGGCGTTGACAGGTCCAAAGGCGTTTTTAAGTGGTACACAAAAATATGGAAATACTCGTTATTTTTCTCCAGGACTCTCGTGGGCTCGACAAAAACAACCTGTGAATTAATCCTTGCAGGTGTATTGTATGTGTGTTAAGATTTCCATAGATACAATGATAAAAAAATAAGATTCTATAATTTATTTCATAAGCGATTTAATACTAAACGTGAGTACCTTCGAAAACTGAGCAATTGCATCGGACTCATCGGTCTCAGTAGAATTAATCCCCGCCCCAACGAGGAAAGCCTCGGCCGGTGGAACCGTATACTGTTTATGTTTGGCACCCTTGAGCGTCACCCCAAATGGTCCTCCCACTAGCGAGACAACGGTTGTGGGGCCTAAAATAACTCCGTTTGTAAATAACTTCCGGATAGGCTTCCCTGATGCGGACTGAGTCTGCGTGAATATGGCCGCTGTCCATGGTGAGATTGTCCGAACATCCCCCTCAATTACTTTCAGTGACCCGCAAGTATTAGCTGTGAGGGAAGAAAATTTCCGGTAAGTCAAACTTTTTTCAAGAAGATCAATAATTTCCTGACTACTCTCCATATAATATTAAAAATTTCTCCAGAAATTTTATGTGGGAAAATAAAATTCTAAAAAATCTTACATTGCTTCTGCTGGCTAGGCTTCCTCCTTTGAGCGAGGGTTTCCTCATTAGAGGCAAAAAGTAGGAGCACACAAATTACCAAAATTTTCATGTTTCCAATTATCTATAAGGAAACTATTTGGGGGAGAAAGTACTCAAGTATCAGTTGTTCCGTGGTTTTAATAATTATTAATTTTTGACGTTTTTAAGGGTATTCCTCCAGATCCCGAGCACATGCCCCTAATCAAATAACATCACGCTAATGCGTCCTCTTTCGCAAGAGACTGTGTGAGGATGTATGCAAAGACTTCATAAAAGCTAGGACAAGGCTATACACATTTCTTGGAATAGAATACTCCTTTTTTTTCTGTACAGACTAAACTCCTTTATTCATTTAGCCATGGACAAAACCGGTTAGCTTTTGCATACATACTTATGGTAATCAGGCTTTGTAATGCTCTCTGTTACTCTTGAAAATTGGCCACTACACACAGAATCCTTTCATTATTACTCCATGTAGCACACATTGCATGAGAGCCGAGTATGTGTACACATGTTTTGGTGGAGAATGTACGTAAGCTCATAAATTTAATTAAGTTGCAATCGATATTCCTATAAAAATGAACTTGGTCATCACACATGTTCATTTTGAAACAATGAAATAGTCAAATTGTTACTTTTTATTACGAACGGGTAGGACCCAGCTAGCTACTGAAAATGAAAACTAAATGTGACAAAAGAATTCTACAGTTTTAGTAGAAGGAGTAGAAACCTTATTGAAGGCTTCATATATGACCCCCTTATGTAAGTATACCTTTGTACTATAAGGCACATAAAAAGCCCTCATATAATTTCCCTAGTTAGTTACAACACTACATTTTATTACAGATCAGATTATACACAAAACCCTTGAAATAAGCAATAACAGATCATTATACTAGCAGATTAGATTGCCATAAAGAATTTACGCCACCAACAATCTGTGACAGTTCTTAATTCTGAACGTATAATTTCATTACTTGTAGCTACAACAAATAATTTTTTATATTATTATTTGTGTTAAATAAATGTGATTTTTAAAAACCAAGTCAAATACATACTGTATATATTGCCACACATTTCAACCCAATATCCAATTGTTTTAAGCTGTAACTTACTCAAGATCTTGACGTATATATATCACATACATACATATACACCTCCATTCGACCTTCCTAATCTGTTAAAATATAACCTCGGGAGATGTAATTCCCATCGATCTGTCCAATCAAGATTGAGGTAGTGTATGATGACATGATTATGTATGGCTGAACTCATAAAACTAGTACTAGTGTAAGTGTATATTGTATAATAGTGCACACTAATAATAATTATTATAGATAGGCATACGAAAAATACATGTTGACTTTTATTTATATTATTGATTATATTTTATTGCATTTTATGTTCCCTTTATGTGAATACGTTGATTTCCCAAAGGACCATAATAAAGTCAGGGTTGACAAAATTTTTTTATTAGAGTTGTTGAAAAACTCACAATCAGCCGAAGAGACTCATAACTTGACTGGAGAATTGTAAGCCCATAATGACCAAATTTTGAACGCCGGTGATGATAGGATCAAATGCATCAATCAACATGTCAAACTGTTTGGCTTTCTCTTTACCCGGGTCCACCATTGCCGTGGTGTTGACTTTCCCACCGTAGCCTCCTCCGCCCCCACCGTAACCTCCCGGAGCCTCCCTTTTCACCAAACCCGCATTCCCCTCCCTCCAGAATAAGAGGATGCTCAGGATGAAAATTGAGTACATGATGCTCCATCCATAGAGACGAAATGAAGGTAACATTTTCGTAAGAATTAAGCAGAACAAAAGTACTCATACAACTATTGTTGTATTTAAAAAAGCACCACACCACAAGACAAATACAATATTTAAATTGTAAACACTATAGTTTTTGGTAGGAATAAAAGGAAAACATCCAGTTGTAAAAATAGTACTGGGAAAGACAAACACGAGAATAATTTGGAAGGAACCTTCTGAGGACAAAGTGGCTTTGAAAATGCCAAGGAGACAGGAATGACAGTGGAGGAAATAGCTATTTAAATCCCTTGCTTTTAATTTGGCTCAAGAGTTTTGTAAAAATGTGGACAAGAGCCCTTGCGAAAGGTTCCATTTTGCTTTACATAAGAAAACAAAAGGGTGAACTATGTGTGTGTGTGTGTGACATTGTACACAATCAAAAATCACAATGCTGAACTATGTACATTGTACATGCACAAGGCAATTTATTTTCCTTTGGGACAAAAGTCAATCTTTTATCGGGGAAAAATCACTCAAAAGATTTTAATGTAATCTTGAACTATACACAAGACTGTTGACTGTATATATTGAAAGTGTCTATATACATGCAATCTCTTCCTGTGAATACATACGTCTGTGTCTGGGACACCCTGAAATTGACAATTTTGCTGACCATGCAGTTGTCATTGTACGTGGATATACATATGTACATAAAAAGATACACATAAAATATGCAAATCTTTCATCCCTAAGGAAATCATTTTAGCAGAACTTGTGTAAATCTTTTACTGTCACGAGACTTCATATCTACATTACACACACTATATACAATATACATGGTTCGCGACGTTTTATTCACAATAATAATTATTCATATCTCAAAATGATTACAGATCCTTACATACACAAGTATCGCTTAACACTATACCTATAGATCCACTACATACAAAATATGCTCAATGATTTCAAACAAATAATTTACATATAAAAAAATTGGTATCTTCCCGTATTTCCTTCTTCGATAAAAAATATAATCTCGGGAGATACATCAAATGGCATGGAAATACTACTCATAACTTATAAACACTATTTTAGAGGAAAACGCACTGGGAATTTCCACAACAATTATAATTATTATTGTCTTCCGAGGTGATAAAAATCTGAGAAAGGATTTGCTCCAAGTAAGGGGTTTAGTATAGTTGAGCTTGAAATCCCAAAGACATTTTCCTTTTACTACTGAAGGCACCCTTGTTTTCGGTAAGCACTTTAAAGCCCTCACGGAAACAAAGTCTTACGTTACAACCTAGAATAAAAAATCCATTTAGTGTTTAACGACAGTATATTAACATGCAATCCTAAGTATCCACTCCACATTATAACTGTCGTAATCACAGCATTGTTCTCAAATCTAGTTTAAAAATTTCCTTATGGTTCACAGAATGAAATCACATAGTTAACTTACTAACCTTCGCTGAATAAATTGATGGAGCTTAACCGCTGGCGCTGGCACTGAAGGGGGTGAAGAAAGCAGAGAAGAACCTAAACATCCTGGACAAGATCCCACTGAAGAAACCGAAAATAGTGCTGATCAGACTCCCCAACATGTTCATGTTACTTTCTCTGGGAAGACCCGAACTGCTCCCTCCACTACTGCTCCCAGAATCTCCAAATGAATCTGCGGCTTGTCTCTTGACCGTTCCAGCTTCCACCATATTCCAATTAATGGCCAGGACCAGGAGGAGGATTGACAGAGCAATGCATTGCAGAGATAATTTTAAATAACTCATTTTCCCTTTTTATTTTGAACAGATCTCAGAGGAGAGTACAGAAATTAATTATTAGTATTTTATAAAATTTTTGAACAAAATACTATTTGAGGCTAGAGACCACTTATTGGAGAACTTCACCGCTGGTGTCTTTCGAGCTCAACTGAGTTTATTTTTTGAACAATGTTGTAACGTCATTCATCTTTTTAAGCAATAATAATAGATTTATTTTTCCTGGTGAGTGAAGGTAAAGGTGAAATGAAAGAGAAGTGTGATTACCTATGCCTATATAACCCTACAGAGTGAGCATAATAAGGTGTTATAGGGAGACTTTGGGATAAGAGTCATAGGGCGGTGTACCTACAAGAATAAGAAGCAGATGTACTTATGCATTTGTATTGGCTAAGGCTTTGAAAACTTGTATTTTTACTGCTCATAAATAGGTACACACATACACGTACGTATGTATGTACGTACACAATCGACAGTAGACAGAGAATTGCATCATTACTGAGGGAGTTGAATCAAGTGAAAATTCAAGCCTTTAATTATTACGTAAGGGATTCATTGCTGCGTTTTTGTAAACAATCCAATTCTCACGGCCTACATTTACACATTTTTTGTTTTGAAGGATTGGGATTCATGTTGAGGTTTATAGTAGAAGCTCTTAATTCTCTTTCAATGTTCCAATTAGCTTTTTTTTTCGCATTGTTAACATTAGTTTTTACCTATTTATGATGATTACATATTTATATGAGCACGTGTGTGTGTGGATAAGTATGTACGTGACTGAGGGACTTGGGGGCTCCTTCTGAGCTCAATTCTCAAATTCTCACGTCTGGTAAAAACTCATGCAAATTTATGATCCTATGATATCTCCCTTCTCTATCTGTACACACACACACTACACAGCCCCTTTATGTATGTACATCTATAGGGAATCAGTGGAAGCTTATATGTATGTACAAAATGCCAAGAATAACTTCTCACTTTTGACATGCTTGTGCTCCCAAGCAGGCCTCTGTGAGTCAGTAATGCAGTAGTCGGCAGATTAAGATCATTATGCTCTGCGGCTTTAAATTATTCACTAAATAAAACCTTACTGTAAGGTACCCCATAATGTATATACATATGCTTGTTCAGCAACATCCCATTTGAATCTGCTCTCATTACAGTTTTAAACTTAATCCCTATAAATTAGCACTATCAAATCGTAAATAAACCACGAAGTAATTATGTAACATCAAAATAATGTTTTTACTTTTTTTTTACATTTGTGTAGATAGAGATACGTGTACTTACCAGGAAGCAGGGCTGACTGAAGTCTTATTACATTTTTATGATTTGTTGTGATACTGTGAATGTTATTTTTATCGGAATGTAATTTTTGATATTGCACAGCCTGTGTTCGTGTGTGTTCTTGCAAGTACTTTACCACACAGACAGTCTCGATGATCTACATGAGCTATGACACGAAAATACATGATGAAATAATGAAATTATTACCGGTAATTCCAACGGCTATTTACAAGATAACTTCTACCTGTAAGAGCCTCCAAGGCGGAAGATCAATTCAAATGAAACGAGTCAGAAGCGTGTGTTTCTATTTTTATAAACTTTGGTTGATTATTAAGGTCCACATATGATTGAGTAATAACAACATCAATATTATCATTTTACATATGGATAACCGCCAAGTGCTATACCGGTTGGCCAACTTCCAAAAGGTCAATTGCTCCTGTAGATTGTGATTACAGTAGTTAGTATCGACTATTCTCAATGAGGACTTTTAGGGTCTGTAACAATCCTCCAATAAGCATTTGGCTCATTGATCTAGCAATAATAAGCACGAGCTTATTGTTGTTCAGGTCGGAGGATTATTATTGCTTCCTCCTGAATCAAAACTGTCTTAGAGTTCAACATTATTGTTCGTCTCTAAATGTCACTGTGGTGAGAACCGAATTTTGCTCCTTGTAGGATTTTTAGGAGAGTAGCAAGAGACAGTGTGTAAATGTGAACCATTAAATATAGTTACATTTACAGGTTTATATAAAATCCAGCTGATAGTAAGGGGACAGTTTACAACATGGGAGGCAAAGAGCCATTCAATAAAATAAAAGGTGATGATTAAAAGGTTATGTATAGTTTAGATGGTAATTTAATGGTAAGCCTTTAAGCATTATATCGAGTGCATTTTGTACATTAATTGGATACTCATATATGTGAATAGTCTTGTTTGCTCCTGCAAATTCCGTATACAAATATTATCAGCGTCTGGGATACAATCCAGACAATAATTATTATTCATACATACAATGAATTAGCAGGGAACAATAATAACGATTGCAATTATTATTACTTTGTCGTGTTTACACTGCTCTGTGAACAGAATATAGAAATGCGTAAGGCGTATCTTTGATGAAAAATAAACCATACTGTTTTTTCAGATGGGAGAACTTTTATCACGCCGGAGACATTTATTTGTTCGTTATGTTTTCAGCATATATCAATGTCCAATATCTTATCTGGATCTTCATGATTACAGACGTACGGTACTGCATATCTCAATTATAAATCTAACAATGACACTAGAAAAACATTTTCAGCTCTCAACAAATGATTTAAGCGATTATAACTCAAAGCCGACAACTCGATAAATGAATAATAATTATAATGTATATAATCTAATGTACAGGGAAATCAGTTCAGTTTATTGCTCTTATTCGCAAAAAAAAAACCTCCCACATCAAGTTTCTTCTTCAAGGGCAGCTGTCAACCAGATTAAAAAGTAACATCTACCGATTTTGTAGAATCTTGTACATATATGTACATAAGTATAATATGTATATGTATGTAATTATACATAAATGTATATGTTTATTTAATTCCCACAGTATGACTCTTTACCCAATGCATGCATCGAACCTTTCCTCAACCCCATAAGCTGTTTCCAGGGATTCAAAAATCCACATCTGATTGTGTTTATCGGAAAAATTCATGAATCCTTCCCAGTACTTCTATTTTGAGATACGAAAATACTTTTCTGGGAAAAATACGAATGTTGTTCACGTCGACGAGGGTCTACATAAAATTAGAAATATTCTACAATGCAAGGATATTCACCTCCGTTTGCCTACCATGTTCCTTATATTTCTAAGATTGTTCTTCCCCATTAGTCATCTTTCCTTTTAAACATCATGCAGAGAACAGCACCTTCAATCCTACCTTTAGGATCCAGTGGTCCTGTACAAATAATTATGTAAAATTTATCCAGAGAACCAGGACAAAAATATCAGACATTTAAAGCCGTGGAATATTTTGTCTTCCACCTGATTGCTGCGAAAAATTGAAAACGTACTCCCAGACATGTATATTCTTATAACCAGCATTTCAGGAACCTAATATCTAAAAAATATTTACTTCCCTTGTAGTTTTTTGTCCCAAATAATCCTTCTGACACTAGAATTTCTATAAATTTAAATCATCGCAAATAAAAGATAATTTTGAGGAAATTTTGGTCTAATTTCTCCAAAATCAAAAAAATACTATCCCGAAGATGACAGCACACACATACACCATAATTATTAGTGATTCTACGAATTTCATAAGAATCGAAATTCAAAAGATAAATCCATAGAACCCAGTGTAATACCTCATTCGAACCGTCCTCGCAATCCAAAAATAAATTTTTATTTAATAGCAAAAACTTTCAAACTATTAATCCCCGATTTTCAAAAAATTGCAAAAATCCTTCCTTTCCCTGAACTCCACAATCCTCCACAAAATTAACACCCATCCATTCATACACTAGGAGGCCACCTCTGCAAAAAAAAATCCTCACTATTTAAACTCCACCGTAATTTCCCCACTTACCATTACCATCCTCACATCCTCCTAAATTAACTCCATTTTTCATGGACTGGACCAAGACCCACGACAGACCCCTGGCTTCCAGACATGTGCAAACATCCCTGTCAAAGCCCACTCATGCCTGAGTCAACCCTGGGCTCCAAGACGGCTTCACACTGTAAAGTCATTTTTTAAAAATGCACTTCTTCACAACCAGTATGTACCCGATACCAGTCCTCATCCCCATCACTTTCACAAAGCACCCCTGCCCCTAACACGAACCACATTTGACATAGGCTCCTCAATTGACATTCTCTTATTCGCAGAAAAATTAACAGGTAAAAAAAAAGAGAAGTTAACCTAATAATTAACCTCCAATGAGGTCACCTTTTTTCGAAGGGGTCTCTTGTAGTGAGAGGTGAGAGGAGCAGGCAATGACTCTATAATTACATAAATGACCCTGACACTATGACTCATACACATGTTCATAGAACCCGTCCTTGTAAAGGCTTATTTTAAACAAGTGTTTCCATATATAGGAAATATTTTTATGTCCAGAGATTTTTGCCCCTATACAGGGACAGTGCTTCTCTGAGAGCTGAGGGGTCCCCTATAGCGAGTGTTTGTGTGTGTGTTCTTCCACGAGGCTGAGTGAGACTGGAGACAGGAACGCGTTCTGGCTGAGGTTGAGGTTGAGGCTAAAGCAAGAGCAGGACTTAAGTAAAGGAAGCGCGGCAGTTGTGAACGGAGTGTGTTTGAAGCCTGTGGTGTTAAATAAAGTTGCTTCGGGAAGGGATTCCTCCAGTTGCTCTCCGTCTCTCCAGACTCTGGAATTTCCTCTGGTTCTTCCTTTTTTGGTTGATGTAAGGTTCCGGCTTTTGTAATATCATAATTTTTAAAAAAAATCCGATTGTCATCCTGTGACTCATCCCTTTTGTTATTTTAATACAAGACCATAAGTGTTGTATACACATTCGCATTCGTTTGTCATCGTGGAAAAAATCTCATCCCTCTGCAGTAGTACACGTAAGTTGAACAACAACAAATATATCAAACGTAATGTATATTGTTAAGTAGAACCATATAGTGTTGTCGACGGCGGCTGAAGAAAATTCTAGAATTTTTTTATACGTTTTTTTTTTCTGATGGGATTTGTGAATAGTGTGGGATCATTATGTTTCGTACGGTGTGGTGTGGTGTATACGGAACAGTTGTATTAAAATCTACCGTGAGTGATGAATGCTCAAGTTGTGTGTTGAGTTTGAAGGGGGTAGTAATATTAGTAATTAGTAATATTTGTTTGTTAGATAATCTTTGGGGTTTACAAATTTGAGGGAGTGAAATTGTAAATTATTGTTGTTTGATTGTGGTTAAGACTGGAGCTTGGGAGTGTGTACACAAATATTGGGAGTTGGAAAGTGTTGGAAAGTGAATTTGTGCTTTTGTGGAGGATATTTTTGTTTGTTTGTGGGGATTCGTAAAGTGTGGGGATTAATTGTGCGGGAGTGTAAATAATTCGTTGGATTTTTCAGGAGTTGAGGGAATCCGCTGGGCCGGAGATTTTTGAGGAGGGAAAGGTCAAGGAGCAAGATGAAAATCACAGTGACTACACTCTCGGACCAAATTTTTAATTTGGAAATTAGTGAGGATTTGGAATTGGAGAATTTCAAGGCCTTCTGTGAAGTTGAGAGTGGGATTTCGTCCAATGAGATTCTTATCGTGCATAATGGCAGGCCTTTGACGGATGATAAGAAGTCTTTGAAAGTAAGTTGGGATGATATTAGGGTTGGGTGAAAGTTGTGTGTTGGAAATAAATTGTTGAGGGTGAGATGTGAACTTGTTTGGGGAGTTTAAGGAGTTAGGGGGGAAAAGAGGATTTTGAGAGGTGTTTCATTGATTTGGGGTTTTTGTAGGATTTAGGCTTGCAGGATGGGGATGTTGTGATCATGCAACAGCATCATCGTCAGAGTTCGGCGTCGATTCCTCCGAGTATGAACACTTCTCAGTTTGGATTTGGTTTACCTGCTCCACCACCGGCTACAGCCACTGGAACCCAATCACAGCGCCCATCAACGGCCGGCCTACCCCAGTTTGATTTTAGTGGTATACAAGTACCTGGACGATCTCAGTCACAAACTCAAGTGCAGGCGCCGAGGAAAAATAATTACCCTAATTTAGATGATCCAGCAGTCCTTAGGGATATTCTCTTGAATGATCCGGAGCAATTGGCAATGTTGGAGCAGAATAATCCGCCTTTGGCTACTGCTTTAAAATCGGGGGACTTCGGTAGGCTTGTGCTAATATCATTTATATTGGATAAGAATAAGCTTAGCTTTTAAATTATGGAGGTTGAGGGATACAAGATTCATTATTGAAATGTATGCTCAATGTGTTCTGGTAGAAACCTTCTCGAAGCAAATACGTCAACTTCAGCAAGTTCGACATGAAAGAGAAACGCAGCGCCTTCGTCTCTTATCTGCTGATCCTTTTGATCTGGAAGCCCAGCGGTTAATTGCAGAAGAGATCCGTCAGAAGAACATTGATGCTAATATGGAGGCAGCGATGGAGTTCAACCCCGAGAGCTTTGGAACTGTGGTTATGCTCTACATCAATTGTAAAGTGAATGGACATCCGGTCAAGGCTTTCATTGACTCAGGTTCAGAATTATTCTGGAGTTTTTCTCCAATTTAGAAACCTTGATTGTTTCCACCTTACACCTAAATTGTTTTTAGGTTTGGAAAATATAGTTTTACATTTAAAGTTATGGTAATTTTATATAGGTGCTCAAACAACGATCATGTCCACGGAATGTGCAGAGCGTTGTGCCATCATGCGGTTAGTGGACACCAGATTCTCTGGCATTGCGAAAGGTGTAGGAACTCAGAAGATCATTGGAAGAATACACATGGTTCAAATTCAAATTGGAAATGATTTCCTCACGTCATCATTTTCTATTCTGGAGGATCAGAAGATGGACATGCTTTTGGGCTTGGACATGCTCAAGAGACATCAAGTAAGTAAAGGGTTTCTAGACCGTACGTTTTGCATTTAAAGCTGTATTACGTCAATATCCGTGCTAACACTTGAATGTTTGGTTTGAAGCTCTAAAATGTAGTTGAAGCTCGTTTTAATTCATAAACAATATTTTATGGGATTTCTGAAAATGTCATGCTATTTTTAGTGTGTAATTGACCTGAACCGTAACATTTTGGTCATCGGCACAACCAAAACAGAGACTCCGTTCTTACCAGAGTCTGAACTGCCAGAGCTGGCAAGGCTCACTACGTCACAATCAACCTTGGCTGAAGAACGAGCGCTTTCAGATCTTGGAGGAGAAGACGCTGGTTTGGCGAGAGCCTTAGAAGAGAGCATTAGGGCCCACGCTGGCACTTCATCAACTAGACCTAGCACTGGTAAGAGCCCTAAACGGCGGAGGAAGCACTCACCAAAACCTCCTTCTTATTAGTGCTCTCACTTTAGAATGGATACCTTTAATTCAGCAATTCATCAATAAAAATTATTATTCTAGTCCAAATTCCTAAATAATTAGCAACTATTTTATTCTCAATTCCAATGTAAATAAATTGTTCAATGTTCTCTTTAAAAGCCACACAAGTACCTCCATAAACTCCACATTTATTTGTATCATTCCTCAGTCATCCAATGTTTCCTGTATCCGTTTCCCCTGAATTTCCTCCTAAAAATCTGCATCTATAGTTATTGTCAATTCTAAATGCAATCGAAGCTGGAAATATGTTTCAGTTATTCACTTTTACAGATCTTTAGAAATAAAGCTTCTTATTATAGTTGATAGAAGAATTCTATTGGAAGTTATAATTTCATAATGCCGAGATTGTCAATACGAACTTTTATCTAAATCAATGAAACTATATGAATTTAAATAATTCTGTGGTACAGAAAATACTCCACAAGTTCCAGCGGATAACTTTAGCGAGGCATTGGTTCAAGAAATTGTTAAAATTGGGTTTGCTCGTGATCAGGTGAGTGAAATGCTATTTACTATATACATTTAAATTTCTATACAACATATACAGAATAATTCAGTATTACATAATTAGAAATAATGACCCGAGACTAAAATGTTTAATGTCTGTAGGTTCTCTTTGAACTGAGAAGATTCAACGGTGACAAGACACAAGCAATTGCAGCTTTATTTGCTAAATCCTTAAGTTTCAAGCGTTGACAACCATATAGTTTGCTTAAAAAGTAATCAAAGCATCTAAGCAATTCTTGAGAAAACACAAGTCAAAATGACCCAGCCTTTTACAATAAATTTACACAATAAAATGCTATGACTGAGGAGCGTGAGCTTTGGGATACTGAACGAGCACGTAGCATTCGAGTTTTACTTCAAGAGTACTTTTTGGGAGTGAGTTCATTTTTATCATTTTCGTTGTGAAGAATGACAAAGTGTTAGGTTTTCGACTTCAGAAGTTTTTGTTATACATTATTTTTTACAAAAAGTTCTCTCTTAAAGGAAATGTATAAAAATGAGAGTGTTACGTCAAAGGTCATTGAACTATATACTTAAAATATTATACGCACAATTTGCTGTATTACCATTGTCTGTTGTCAATGTATAAAAGGTGATGCTAAAATTGTTACAAGAATTGATAGCTGAAAATATCAATTGAGCCGTTGTTGATGTTAAGTAATTTAAAAAAACATTGAATCTGAAATTGTTATGAGGTAATATAATACTTGCTTGTAAAATTGTGTAAGTTAAAGTGATTGTTTTGGAATCGGCTGTCTAATGTTCATTGAGGTCAACTTTCAACTACTGTGCCTTTGTGATGATTTAATGTTAAATCATATGTTTTGGCGTGAACGTAAATTAGTTATATTAGCTGATTACTATTTTCTCATATTTAAAGCATCACCCGTAGAACAGTTAGAAGTGTTAATTTTTGATGGGTAGATTTTAGTGTAACGTATGAAATCATTAAAATCGAATGTAGTTATTGTAAGACTAATTAATGAAATTATAAGAATGGTAACCATGAAAAATAAATAGTTTTTCACAAGGTCTATTCTTCGGAATGATTAAATTTATTATTGTTTAATACTTCTAGGTTATCTGTCTGCTCAATACAATTCTAACCAATTTACATAATACGTTAAGAAGTATGCCCTCAATGCAATATCAGGTTGTGCACAACATCGCAAAAAATGTTTTTAAAAGACTCGTCTCCATATGAATTATTTGTGTAGGTCGGACAAATTTAAATTGTGCATTATTTTTTATGTTCACAACATAAATATTTTAGTATGTTTAAGAAGCGTAATATTGACCAGTGGTGATGAACCTCATCATTCAATTTGATGCTGTATTGCAAATCATTTTTCTCCTGTATGAACTACGTAGGTTAGATCTTAGCTAAAGATCATGCTGCAAAGGATTCAAGCAACAATTAACAAGATGACGATTGATTGTGTGTAAATATACCTGGTTGCAGTATAATATATGTTTGTATTTATCGCGTCATGAAGGTATATACGTCACAATAACGACGACTTCATGACTTCTTCACCTTAACGCTAAAGACAAAACATCGAATGTACAAAATCTTGCAACTTTTGTAAACTAAATATGTAGATAGTAATATTACACTAAACACAACACCCCAAAAGTCGAGAAGTCTTCTTTGCCACCACTCCTGTTGGATACCTGGAGATTTCAAATGGTTGGTGTCATGTCTCAGCACATACTCCGTCCACCAGACAGCAGTCTCAACTGGGGTCATAGGCCGATCCTTTGATCGTTTTGATAGCTCCTTCACGTTTCTTCCATACCTGAAAATATGCGTTTCAATTATTTTTTCCATCAAGCCAACTCAGTGGTTATTCCAAAAAGAATCTTTTAAAATACTCCTTTTTAATTTTAAAATTCTCACACCTTTCATTATTCAACAGATCGCTCAAAGCCTTCTTCAGTGTCTCTTCCGTGATATCCGCAAGTTCCAAATGGATACCAATTCCATGATATTCCGCTGTCCTAGCCACATAACCTTGATCACCCCAAACTGGAACCACAATTAGTGGCACTCCATGAAATACGGCTTGCTGGTAGCTTATTGAACCTCCCTGAGTGACAAATCCCTTACATTTGGGATGTGCTAGTCATTGTAATTTAAAACAGTCCTTCTTTTACAACTAACGAAAAACCTCAAAACGTGTTTCGTTTACTTCCCATAAAAGATTGTCTTACCTAAAACATCCTGTTGCGGGAACCACTTCGCAGCAAATACATTTTTAGGAAGGTCTTCCGGAATCACACCGTCCCATTTGATGAGGAAATTTATTTCTTCGAAGGAAGCAACGCTGTCAGTTAATATCCTCTGCTTTTTTGGAGGAAGGTTTGACACTTTGATGACGCTTCCAAAACTGATGTACACAAAACGGTCCTTGGTTTTTAGGAAGTTTTCAATATTCTATGGCAAGCACAATAATGTCTATCATTAATTATTACAATTTTTGTACACATTATTCTTTGCATTGCAAGCATTTGCAATTTCAAATAGGAATTGAAATACATTTTCTACCTCTGGAAGTGTACCATTTGACTTTTTCACGTGCATCCCACCAACAGGTATTGCATAAGGTGGCAAAGCTTTCGGAAACCCCGAGGTAAAATGTTCATTCAAGAATACGAGATCTACTTTCTTCATCAGTTCCTGTGTCGAAGGGATATCTCTCTCATAAAAATCCTTCAGCATGGCGTCAATCTTCGGCAAAAGATACCAGTTATGTGAGAAGTACCAAGCGATGGAGTTGTAGGCGCAAGAGAAATGATAAGGCAAGAACCAATAACGGCTGGCAGAGTACCAATCGGGAAGCCAAGAGGATTCTTCGGGAAGACCAAAGGTAATAAAATCCCCCGGAATTGGTGCTGCTGGATTAACAAAAGCAATAACTTTTGCTTTCATTTCATGGGCAACTCCATATACAAATTGCCCCGATGGATTGTCATAAATAATTAAGTCGGCTTTCTCCGTCTTGATCCAGTTAGTAAATTCTTCGTCCCTTAACATCCCTTCAATTGTATTGACGTAAAAGTCGAGCATCACACTCCCATCTAACCATACATCAAAATTCCGTTTCTCCAGCCGGGTTAGAACGGATGTTTTGGAGACATCATCGGCCACGGTAGCATGCGCCTGTCGAAGGGCCTCAGGAAACACTTCCTTTACTTTTGGGTTCGGCCAATCAGGTTTGACCCCACAAAAAATTGTGACTTCGTGTCCCTTTTCAGCCAATGCATTCACTAGAGGTTGGACAGACACTCTGTGACTGTGACTGGAAGGTCCCATGAAAAATAATATTTTTGCTCCATTGGATGATTGAAGCGACAATGAAACTAACAACACTAGCGACAGCGCTTGTAACAAGTGTTGTTGCCGGCTTACCATGTTCAATTTTTGAAACTGTAAATATTCAGACACTTTGAACATTGATTTGTAATTACTAGTTCTTACTGAATAATGTTTTCCGTATCTGTATCTACTCACACTTCAGTACTGTTTACACAAAAGATACTGGTCTTTCATACTTTCACTATCGGACTCTAAGCGTGGTATTACAAATACATACATACATATGTGTGGAATAAAGTAGTGTTTTTGGACTAGTCACATTCACAGGTAACTGGCTGTTAATGCCGGCAAGTTTTATTATAAGCTATAGGAAAAGTTGAAGTGATAGAAAAGAAAATCATGCATAGCCCCAAGGTCTTCCTTCGCAATGGTTTATGACTGTACAGAGCACGAAGTATACAGCAAATGCAGGAGCACTGCGTTTAATCATAATTACAACTGACGTGGGTGCAAGAGTGCGTAACGCATTTAAAAGGACAATGTGTAAACACAACTGGATTTGTAACTCTCTGCCTTTTATGCGTAGGTACTCTCTTGAGTTTCCTGTTATAAACTCAACCTAGTGAAAATGTCCGGCAAAATCCCGGGTGAAACACTGACTATACTATTAAACGAACCAAAGACAGTAGTTCTACTCTACTCTTTACTATACTTTGTAGTAAAGCGTATTGCATAATACTGTAGAGACAGAATACAAACGTAAATGCACTTTGCACATACACTTATGAGTGACACTCGACTTACACAACTATGTTATTTCGAGAGTGCTATAATGGCTCTGCTAAAAAACTGCTACCTCTATACTGGCCGCCACTTCTGTACTGTACATCTTCACCGTCACTCCAGTCAACATATCGATCGTTGTGAGTAATATCAGTTGTTAAAAGGCTCGGGACTCGGGACGAGCTGGATTAATAATGCTGGGGGTATTTTGTAGAATGTATGTACTTTTTTTTATCGATTAGGCCTCGGCTCTTACAATACTTTATACATTGCTAGTATGACGTAATTCTTACTCGTCTTTCGATACCTTGCCCTATATAATGTACAAATTATTTCAGCACTTTGAAGGGATTTTCACTAAGCTTGAATTCCTATCTTGAATGCAGATGTACACACAGCTAGTATACATAATTACATTCCATGCAAGTCTTCAGGTATCAATATGACTTTATGTAGGCTTCTCTAATAGCTTCATTTCATTCGTACAGAAAATGAACCGATTGATGTAGACTAGCTTTTCGCGTTTTGTTTTGGAAATTTTAAAAACAAAGTCTTCTATTGTAACATTTTTATCATTAAAGGAGCTCATTCTTCGGTACTTTTTATACTGCGAACCAGGGGTTTGATTTTTGTAAGTCTCTTATTCCCTGGAAGAAATTTTTTTCTTTTCTTTTTTGAATCTGAAGTTCCTGCTGGAGATGGGAAATCCTTACTAATGAAAAGGTAGACAAATTACAAAATCGCTGTTGGCAATTTTTTTTCCTACATGACGACAACACTTTGCAAATCCCTGATAAATAATGCCATTGAATTTGAAAAAATCTCCATTTTTAAATAATATTTGTCCTCTTTGAAATTTTCCTCGCCAGAAATATTTTTCTCTGTGAAGAATCTTCCCGTCTTCCTAAAACATCCGACCACTTGTTGCGAGAATTCCCATTATACATACATATTATAATTATAAAGTTATATATTGCCATGGTCTTCGACGGTTAAATATTACTGAGTTCCTATTTGGGTGACTTGTTACTATTCTTCCGTGTCGCATAAATAACATTTAAGAGTAATGCATTTTAGCTTGTATTTCAACCCGATATTTGGAATGAGTTGTATTAACTTTCAGTTTAACAAAAAGAAATTTGTTGGACAGTGTATTTATTTGACATTTTTGGTAAATGTTCTAGGTTCCTAAACACTACCTAAATACTTTACCTTGCTTGATCTACTAATGAATAGCTTCAAATTATTTTGTACTAAGTTAATTTGCATTTGTAAATCTTGTTTTAATTCTGATAGAAGCACAGTGTCGTCTGCGTAAGACAGTCTAATATTATTCTTGCAATGTGCATATTTACACCTTTGACGACACTATCATTTTGGATTTTCCCTGTATGCAGGTAGAAAAGAGAAGGTGACAATATCTCGCCTAGTAAAGTACCCTTTATAATTTCGATGCTGTTATTTTGCCCTTGTTTTCTTCCGTTCTGGCTTTACTTGGGGTCCTCGAACGTAGTAACTAGATGTTCAGTAAATCCTTCTTTTCGTTGACTATACCAAAGGAGTGATTTCGCTATTGAATCAAAGGTCTGGGACTCAGATTGACAAATAAGGTATGTTTTCATCCTGGTTGTATAATTACGGTTTTAAAGATGATGCTGTCATGGGAAAATATATTCGGCAAAATGCTGCTCATATTGGTTCCTAAAATTTTTACCGACATTCACATTTTTATATTTAACGACAGTTGTCTATTTTCACAATTGGTTGATAATAAACATGGTTCGTGAATATGTAAACCAATATAACTTCCACCGTGTATTTAGATACACATACATAGATACATACGTATAAGTACTTTGTTCAATAAGGTTTTGCCTACTCCAACCATTTGAAACAAAAAAGTAACAAATGAATATCTCCACAACCACCGCTTCATGACTTCTTTACCTTAACAATAGAGCCACAGTACCGAATATACAAAATCTTACAAATTTTGTAAACTAAATATGTAGATAGTAATATTACACTAAACACAACACTCCAAAAGTCGAGAAGTCTTCTTTGCCACCAGTACTGTTGGATACCTGGAGATTTCAAATGACTGGTGTCATGTCTCAGCACATACTCCGTCCACCAGACAGCAGTCTCAACTGGGGTCATAGGACGATCCTTTGATCGTTTTGATAGCTCCTTCACATTTCTTCCATACCTGAAAATATGCATTTCAATTATTGCTTCCATCAAGCCAACACAGTGCCCACTCCAAAAACAGTCTTTTAAAATACTACTTGCAATTATAAAATGTTCACACCTTTCATTATTCAACAGATCGCTGAATGCCTTCGTCAGTGTCTCTTCTGTGATATCCGCAAGTTCCAAATGAATACCAATTCCATGGTATTCCGCTGTCCGAGCCACATAACCTTGATCACCCCAAACCGGAACCACAATTAATGGAACTCCATGAAATACGGCTTGCTGGTAGCTTATTGAGCCTCCCTGAGTGACAAATCCCTTACATTTGGGATGTGCTAGTCATTGTAATTTAAAATAGTCATTGTTTTATCTACAACTAACGAAAACCTCAAAACGTGTTTAGTTTACTTCTCATAAAATATTGTATAACCTAAAACATCCTGCTGCGGAAACCACTTCGTAGCAAATATATTTTTAGGAAGATCTGCCGGGATCGCACCATCCCATTTGATGAGGAAATTTATTTCTTCGAAAGAATCAGCGCTGTCAGATAATATTCTCTGCTTTTCTGTAGGAAGGTTTGATATTTTGATGATACTTCCAAAACTTATATATACAAAACGATCCTTGGTTTTTAAGAAGTTTTCGATATTCTAGGGCAAGCACCATAATGTCTATCATTAATTATTACAATTTTTGTACACATTTTTCTTTGCATTGCAAGCATTTGCAATTTCAAATAGGAATTGAAATACATTTTCTACCTCTGGAAGTGTACCATTTGACTTTTTCACGTGCATCCCACCAACAGGTATTGCATATGGTGGCAAGGCTTTCGGAAACCCCGAGGAAAAATGTTCATTTAAGAAAACAAGATCTACTTTCTTCATCAGCTGTTGTGTCAGAGGGAGCTCTTTCCCGTATAATTCCTTCAGCAGGGCGTCAATCTTGGGCAAAAGATACCAGTTATGTGAGAAGTACCAAGAGATGGAGTTGTAGGCGCTGGAGAAGTGGTAAGGCAAGAACCAATAGCGGCTGGCCGAGTACCAATCGGGAAGCCAAGAGGACTCTTCTGGGAGACCAAAGGTATTAAAATCCCCTGGATTGGGCGCTGCTGGATTAACAAAAGCAATGATTTTCGCTTTCATTTCATGCGCAACTCCATACGCAATTTGTCCTGATGGATTGTCAGAAATAATTAAGTCGACTTTCTCTGTCTTGATCCAGTGAGCGAAATCTCCGTTCCTTATCATCCTCTCAAGGGTGTTGACATAAAAATCGAATGTCGCAGTCCCTTCTAACCATTTATCAAAATTACGGTTTTCCAGTCGGGATAGAACAGACGCTTTAGAGACATCGTCTGTCACTGTACCATGCGCCTGTCGTAGGGACTCTGGACATACTTCCTTTACTTTTGGGTTTGGCTTGTCGGGTTTGACCATTGAAAATATTTTGATTTCGTGTCCTTTTTCAGCCAATGCGTCGACTAGCGGCTCCACAGCCACCCGGTGACTGTGACTGGCTGGTCCCATGTAAAATAATATTTTTGCTGCATTGGCTGATAGTGCAGAAAATGATACTAACACAATCAGAGATAGTGTTTTGTTTAACAAGCGGTGTTTCCCGCCCACCATGTTCTATTTTTGAAATTGAAAATATTCGGTTACTTTGAAGATTGATAATTATACATTACTAGTGACTAGTTGTAACTGACGAATAGAATGTGATACCTACATACATTCACTATATCCAATAAACTGTAGTAGAGTTGTAAAAACGCTTGTAATAGACAACTTCAGAGAATGAAATTGAAAGACATAAACCCTTTATTGAACTGATAGCTATAATCTGTAGTAATGTTATATAAATTAATGGCCCGGTTAGTGATATCAGCTGCTATCTTATGTCGCAGCTGACGTTTTGCATGCTCCTGTCCAGGAAAACACAAAACGTAATATATTTACATAAGGTAATAATGCATTCAAGCTAAAGTGATAGAAAAGATAATCGTCCATATATAGCCTCAAGGTCTTCGTAATAATAATTTATGAATGTCTGTATGTAGAGTATAACGCATCTAGTAAACGCAAAAACGTTGAGTAGCAAAGAACTGCAAACTGCGAATCTTGGATTATTCTAACTTAACATTATGACAGTAGTTTATCTAAGAATTTATAACACTTTTAATAGACCACTCTGTGTTCACAACTGAAATTTCAACTTTCTGCTATAGTCCCTTGAGGTTCTTTTTATAAACCTATTCTAGTTAAAATTCCTATATAATGTAAAATAATGTATGAAACAACTAGACAATAATATAGGACAACATGAGGCAGTCAACTGATTGGGAGTCCGCTCCGACAGTAAATTTACTCTGCCCGTGACTCCTCTTTAATCATTACTGTACTCTGTTGTGTGCACACTACACTCACAACGTACAGAATCACTTAATGATGTAATACTTTGTAATGATATGTAGATCTATTAGTATGGAGCCGAATAACGTATGAAACTAGGTAGAGCAGAAGTGTATCTTTATTAAGATATGTTTAGATATAGGTTGAGAAGTAAAGTCTGACTAAATGATCATGTTACATTTATGTTTCATCAGGAATGGCATTCCCGTAATCATGACATGACATCCCACATACCAACAGATACTTCTCGTATTTGGTTTGTACATTTTTCGTTTTTGTTTCCTGAACAAACCCAACAAAATCCATTTTCGAAAAAAAAACGAAACTCCAATGCGAAAACCAAAACTATAAATAATTACTACCCGAACAGGTAACGTTTTCAATACAGCCTTCAAATTTCAAACCTTGAGTTCGATTGTGAGGGATTACAAAATAAAAAACTGAGTCTGTGCTGTAAATCACAAAAATCTTTTGCATGTCTTGTTTATCAATGATTTATTATCCATGCGGCTCGGCCCGCGAAATACTTCCCGGTATTCTCGAAAATCGTATCGCATTATGTCAGCTTATTGTGATAATTGATCATAAGCATTTCCGGTAGCATCAATACCCAAGAAAGAGCCAGGAAAGTTCAGGATTGAATGCGATTGCCGTAGACAGGATTTACCAATTAGGATGCATTTTTATTCATTGTCCCGAATAAGCGACGTTTAAAACAAACTTACATTTAGCGTAAACAAGTTAATTTTAGCAGGGCACATGCAAGACAGCGATACCATCAAGTGAACATATATGATCTAGAGGGTGAAGTGTGAACACAATATATCCTTCCAGGGCCCTATTTCATAAACAATACAATCCGACAATTACAAGTGAAAAGTGACAAATTGTCAATTGTCAATTGAAATATGATTTCATAAACCGTAGTGTGACAATGACCAGTGACAGGAAAAATCGACTGACAATGACAGGAAATTGTAAATGATTTACAATTATTACGTTTCATATACCAGCGTAATTACAAGTGACTTACAATTGTCACTCAAAAGTGACAGTACCTTAAACCACTGTCAAATTGTAAATAGAGTTTATGAAATTGTTTTGATATATATAATTATATATATATATAAATAATATTGATTTAGACAGATGTTAAACAGTAAACTATGAATATTTTTACTCGATACAAGTAGTGAAAGTGACGAAAATGATGAAATTTCTCGTGAAAGAGCAAGGAGAAAATTTAAACCCCCCAATCAATTTTGAAAATCACATTTCATTCTACTTTATCGAACAATTCAGAATATCCAAATGCACATTTAAATATATTGTGGGTAAAATGGGTGGAAAGCTTTTGCATAAAATGCAAGTTTGCATTAGCACCCGAGCACCATCTCTTGACTGCAATGACATGGTTTAGAAACGGGTCATAGTACAATGGGATTGGACGTTAGCACGGTTTATCAAACTGAGTACTTGAATTGGCTTACTGTATGACCATTCCCGGGTTTCGGATATTACTCCTCAATGACAACTTGTAAATATGCACCAGTAATTACGGTTGGTTTGAGAATTGTTTATGAAACGCCTGTACTTGTAAATTGTCAATAATACAGTTGTACTTGTAAAATTGTCATTGTCGGGTTGTATTATTTATGAAATAGGGCCCAGATGGCAAATACGAGTAGAAGTGTATAGGGCGTCCATCAGTCCTGATTTCATCAGGACTGTCCTGCTTTGAGATAGTTACACCTGATGGCCTGTTGAGTAGGCCTAAAGTCCTGATTTTTCGGACTCATGTACGAATGCTGTTGTTGAGGTTCATTTGATGCAATCAGTTGTGATACTGTTGTCCCAGAGATATTAAAAGTAAAACCTTGGATTAACGTACCCTGCTATTATTGGAATATGCACGTAAATGTAGTATCAGACCTCCCGCACATGTTACAAATACTGAAAGGAAACTTCTGAGGTCACCTCTTGGCCCTACATGTTATGTTATCATATGCGCTCAATCATGTAGAATATTATATAAAGATTGAATTTGTAAAACGTTTTCATATGAAATAGTAAAATGCGCGAAACTTCAGTAGAAATTATGCACAAAATTAGTAACAGTTTGAACTCTTAGTAAGTACCAGTTTTAATTATGTCGGTGATTTTATCGTCTTATACTAAATATTAACTATGCCAAAGACTGCTGTGAAAGAGTACAGCCGAGTCGATATAGAAGCTGGGCGAATGGTAATATTTCGGATTCAAAGAAGCGCGTTTCTACTGACAATTATGAAAAGAATGCAAAATCTAATAATCAGGTAAATGTTGCTATTTTTTGAATCTTTTCAATACCAGTCTGATGACAAAATAACTATGGCAGACATGACTTTCGCTTATCACGGCGTAAAGCATGTTTAATCTTTTAAGCAAAGGTGGGCAAAATAGTTTGCCTCTCCTATATCCTACATAAATTTTTAATACTCGATCCTGCCTACATTTTGCCTACATTAATGTCGCTAAAAATATACCGACGTATATGGAAGGATTATTGGGAAGCCTACCTAGATGCCTACTTTTTAAAAAAGAAAATTATAGCCTACATTTACGCCTACATAATTGTAGCCTATATTTGCGTCTATGAGTAATATATAACAATTTATAGGGAATCTATGCTGATATAGGAACGCCTGAGTTGTCTCCCTACACAAGGATTTCCCCTATGTCAAATTGGGGTTCTCCCGGCGTTATACGTTTTATCAATTCATCCCAAACTTAGGTATATCATACATAATTAAAGTACCTCCACTAACAATACGAGTTATGTCTAGTATGTATGATAGCGTCAACATATAGATGTGTTTGTAGTTACCCTCCGCCCTTGACATCACCTGGGAAAACTTTATCGCAAATAAACGTAATAACATTATTTATTCTTTATTAGGGAACTTACTGCAAGACTTTTGAAGTGTTCCTTTCCTCAAAACATGTACAAAACCCCGTGCATGCACCCTAAGGATAACTAATTTATAATTCTTCGTGAAAATTTAACAAATTTTTAACTCATAACTGCACTTAAAAACAAAAATAATTTCCTAGCTATTCATCAACTTGAGTAAAAAAATTTAAGGAAGCACTATTTAAATAGTTGAAAATGTCCACAGCATAGTAAGTACATCAACCTAACATATAAATGCATGTAAAATGTGCACCTGCATTTAGCCTACATTTATATGAATAAGTTAAAATGCCCAACACATTTTATAGGCAATTTACTCAACAAGTTATCCCCATATCCTATAATGCCTACAATTAACATGAGACATTTTGCAGCCTATAATTTGCCTACTTGTAGGCCCTACATGTAGGGGAGGCGCCCACCTTTGCTTTTAAGAGTTTCGACTACTTCCGGATTAGTGCTACAACTTTACGAAGGTTCACTAACGTTAGGTCACGTATGTGCTAGCACCTTTCTTACTTGCGATCTTAATGCAGGAAATAATTTCTCAGAATTGCTACTTTTCCAGTGCGTTCGATGGAAACAATAAAAAGACAATTACGTTATATCCTTTAATTTTAAAATATTTTTGCCTATACATATATAAGTTGCTAGTTAGCGCTACTTCTTTTACCTGTCGTAATTTACTTTACAACAAAGAGGGTTTAAAATTCTTCTAAATAATAATATCTTGCTTTTCAGAAAGGTGTTGACACATGAATAGAAGAAGGCACAACTTTTTCGTCGAGCAAATTTGAAGCAGTTATTAGCAGTGCTGCGGACAAGTTCAAGTAATACTTGAGTTTTCAAGTCAAGTTCAAGTAGGCCAATTTTTTTACTTGAATCTTTCGGGTCAAGTTCAAGTACGTACTCAGCTTGACCATGACATTTTAAGACAAGTCAGGTTCAAGAACAAGTAAGGGAAATTTACTTGAACCTCAAGTCAAGTTCAGGGTCAAGTAATGGAAAGAAAAAACTTGACCATGAACTTGAGATTTCATGGTCAAGTTCAAGTAACTTTAGATTGCGCATGACATAAAGGACGGACGCAATTTCAAAATCACAATCCAATTTCATGTCGTGTTTAGGGTATTTTGTTTGCACATGTCATAAATCAAGCGACAAAATTCAAAATCAGAGTCCGTTTTATAAAGGTCTTGTTTACCAGACGTTGCTCATTGTTAGTTGTTGCAGCGGTCTCTCCATGAAATGAAAGAATTATCTTGATAATTCGTAGTGTTGCTTAGAATTATTATTTTCAACTTGTGTAAATAAATTACAATATAAAATGAGTTTGGATGGCCCTTTACAAAAAGCGTGTTATAAATATTGACATATGAGAGATACATACATACATTAATAGTGAGAAGTATTTGTGTCATGTTTATCATTGAGCAATATGAACAGCAGAAATGAAGATGGAGAAAATGCAGCGTAAGCTGGAACACACTTGAAGCCAACTCTCCGTATAGGTTAAGCCTCAAATGAAGATGCAATGACATTGGTATTTGCTGAAGAAGCATTTATGGGTATTTATGACGGTCATAAAAGTACAGAGTCCAAGAGCCTCTCTTTTTCTCGCCCGTTCTTATAGTATCTCAATTCTATAGTACTTTGTCATTTCAGGACTCTTGCCTAATTTCCTGTTAATTTCTTCATCTTTGATCAATTGTTTCTTTAGATTAAGCAATAATCTGTAAACATTATCTGGTATAAATACGTGTGTTTAACTGAATAAACCAATCTTTTTTAAACTCTTGTTACTACTCTAAAAGGAACGAACCTGTAGCAAAGTAATTTTACTTTTACAAAGCGTTTAATAAATAAGTAAATACTAGTTTATTAAATATTAAATTAAGAGTACTGGTAATACTCGAATAGGTATATGCATATATGAACATTAAATAAAACTTGACACCATGTACGTAAAACTCGTCAGATATAGTGAAAGTCCGTTATAAGGGCTCACCTTATAAGGAATGCATCGATATCAGTGATGCATTTGTTTGACCCCAACTTTCATTTACACAATGCTTTAGACGTTTTTATAAGGGAAAATCCTTTATAAATTGTAGTCAATTATATCGATCTTTTACTGTATTCAATGTGCGCTCAAAGTTGTCCTCGAATTGTTTTAACAATTTTAGTAAAATTGTTTTCTGAATGCGTTTTGGTTTTCCGTTTGAAGGAAATGATTGGCCGAGACAAGTTCGACAAGTTATTGTGGTCATGTTTTAATTTTTGTCATACTTAACTTGAATTATCAAGTTCAAGTCGCGTTCAAGTCAAGTTTGGAACTTTAACTACTTGATCAAGTTCGGGTCTTATAAAAGTTACTTGATTACTTGAACTTGACAAGTCAAGTAATTGCACGAACGCGAGTTATCAAGTTCAGGTTGTGTCTTGAAAGTTACTTGAAGTTTCGTGGTCAAGTCAAGTTCATGGTCAAGTTTTAAAATTACTTGACCCGATCGTAGCACTGGTTATTAGTTCAAAAACTCCAAAAGTGTGGAAGTTTTTGTAAGCTTTGACAACTCATGCTCTCAAGCTTCAGAAAGAAAATACGATCTAGAAAACTCTTGCAGACTACCTTCCTCTGTTGTTTATTTTAGATATATACAAATTATGTAGGTAAAAGTCCTGATTTGGGATTCAAATAATATGGACACCCTAGAAGTGTATGCTTGAAAGCTTACATTTTGGATCGTTTGACTAACTTCGAAGCTCGCTACTAGAAACCTGATATTTCGGATTCAGTTTGATTACGTTGGTCAGAGTATCGGCTAGATGGGGTTACTTTTGAATAGATACTCAAAAACGCAATTTTAAATTATACCGGCACCCAGGTACAGCTGCCCATAATCTATATAAATAAAAATATAAATGCCACAAACTCGCGTTCTTTTTCAAAAAGGCCAGGACCGATTCCACTGGGACATTATTGACCCTAATAATTAAATAGATGGGATAAAAAGGTTCCCAGCATCCGTCACAAAGAGAAAGGAGTGAAAATGGACGACATACTTCCTATAAATATTCCTTCCGGTCAAGCAGCACTAGCGACCGATCGATTACTTACACCTTCACAATCATCAAACCATAGATGTTAAATATGTCAGCAACTAGATTTTGCTTAATAAAGATCTTCTTACTCATTAACTGCTGAACCGATTCAAACTTGCAGCGTTTATTCAATCAAATTTAATCAAACCAAATATTGTCATTATTATGGGCTATATACATATGTACATATGTAAATACATCACCATAACCATGACTTCAAGCCTGCTTTACCTTAACGCTAGAGACAAAACATCTAATATACACAATCTTACAAATTTTGTACGCTAAATATATAGATACTAATATTACACTGAAAACAACACCCCAAAAGTCGAGAAGTCTTCTTTGCCACCAGTACTGTTGGATACCTGGAGATTTCAAATGACTGGTGTCATGTCTCAGCACATACTCCGTCCACCAGACAGCGGTGTCAACAGGTGACATTGGACGATCTGTAAATCGTCGTGATGCCTCAATCACATTTCTTGCATACCTGGAAGTATGCATTTCAATTATTACTTCCATCAAGCCAACACATGACATCCCACAAAATATCTGTTAAAATGTTCTGACAATTTTTATACTTAAAATTTTTTTTCCAACCTTTCATTATTCAACAGATCACTCAATGCCTTCGTCAGTGTCTCTTCTGTGATATCCGCAAGTTCCAACTGGATACCAATTCCATGGTATTCCGCTGTCTTAGCCACATAACCTTGGTCCCCCCAAACTGGAACCACAATTAGTGGAACGCCATTAAATACGGCTTGCTGGTAGCTTATTGAGCCTCCCTGAGTGACGAATCCCTTACATTTGGGATGTGCTGCTCGTTGTTATTTAAAATACTTTAATTCATTGCAATAATACCTTTAAAATATTTGAACGTATTTCCCATACATGATTGGATTACCTAAAACATCCTGCTGCGGGAACCACTTCATCGCAAATATATTTTTAGGGAGGCCTTCCGGATTGACACCTTCCCATTTCCAGAGGAAATTTATTTCTTCGAAGGAAGCAACGCTGTCAATTAATATTTTCTGTGTTTCTGGAGGAAGGTTTGACACTTTGATGATGCTTCCAAAACTAATGTAGACAAAACGGTCCTTGGATTTTAGGAAGTTTTCAATATTCTAGTGCACACATTACATATTATTAATTTTCATAAGCAATTTTCAAAGAAGCATTTACAATTTCAAATATGAATTGAAACATATTTGCTACCTCTGCAAGCATTATACTGTGTATCAATAATTATTACAATTTTTCCGCAAATATTTCATACAAGTATTTGCAATAATTATTACAGAAATTCAAAGATATTTGGTACCTCTGGAAGTGTACCATTGGACTTTGTCACATGCATCCCACCAACAGGTATCGCATAGGGCGGGAGGGCTTTAGCAAATCCCGAGGAAAAATGTTCATTCAAGAACACGAGATCTACATTCTTCATCAGCTCCTGTGTGGGAGGGAGCTCTTTCCCGTATAATTCCTTCAGCATGGCGTCAATCTTCGGCAAAAGATACCAGTTATGTGAGAAGTACCAAGAGATGGAGTTGTAGGCGCTCGAGAAGTGATACGGCAAGAACCAATAGCGGCTTCCCGAGTACCAGTCCGGAAGCCAAGAGGATTCTTCGGGAAGACCAAAGGTAATAGAATCCCCTGGCATTGGTGTTGCTGGATTAACATAAGCAATGATCTTCGCTTTCATTTCATGCGCAACCCCATAAGCAAATTGTCCCGCTGGATTGTCATGAATAATTAACTCGAATTTCTCCGTCTTAATCCAGTTTGCAAAATCTTCGTTCCTTACCATCCACTCAGTGAAATCTGCACAAAAATCGAACCCCACAGTCCCATCCAACAATAAATCAAAGTACCTATTTTCCAGTCGGGCAAGGACGGACGTTTTGGATAAATCGTCTGTCCCCGTCTCATACGCCTGTCGAAGGGACTCAGGAAACACTTCCTTTACTCTTGGGTTCGGCTTCTCGGGCTTGATCATGGAATAAAATGCGATTTCGTGTCCCTTCTCAGCCAGTGCATTCACCAAGGGCTGGATTGACACTCTGTGGCTGTGGCTGGCTGGTCCCATGAAAAATAATATATTTGCACCATTGGCTGATTGAGCAGACAACGATACTAATACCACTAGCGACAGTGCTTTTAACAAGTATTGTCCCCAGCCCATCATGTTTGTCAATATGAGGTAATAATAATTAGCTCAAGAGTCAATATTCGGATCAGTAGCCTGATCTCACTCACTATAGTTATAGTAATGTTTTAGAAAAGAAAATCCTTAAAACAGCCCACTTTCAAAATTCAGTATGAAATGACTTGAATAAATTTCTGTACATAAATGATATTGTTGAGAAGTGAAATGGGATAGTTTTGCTATTGTGTAGCAGTAGTAAATGTTACTGCGGTTAATTTTATTTGAAGACAGTCAAATTATTTTATTTAGCTATTTTTGTCATTTTTAAGTTACTTGACAATACCAAACGTATTGAATAATATTACTTTCACGGTAATAATTTATTGTAATGCAAGTATTATGAAATGTAGCATAGCATAGCAAGCTTATTGAATGTATTAGTACATTGATCTGGTTAAGATGCAATGATGACTAACGTTTGGAACAGAATGTACTAAGACATGGCACTGTTAACATCTCAATATATACTCTCGTTAATCTCTAGAATAGTAATTCTTGTATTCGGGCAGGTCAATTACTTAATTACATGTGTAGTCAGTAACATTTATAGTAAATCAAACAACTTCGGGATTTTAGTATACATCAGTCACACACACCTCACAGGATATCTATAGCTGTATTAGTACTACATAACACAAGCCTGGAATAGCCGGTTTGGTGTTATCAATTCACTTACATAAGAAATAGTGACGAATCATGCAAATGTCAATCTCGTATACTCTCCAAACTTGCATAGTTACTAATGTGTGTATGTAATGATGTATTCATTTTTTGAACATGTTACTTCTCTAGATTGTCACCGAATAGTTTTGTAATTTCGTATAAGCTATAGGAAAAGCGATAAAAAACATAATCATAATTATATCCTTAAGGTCTTCATACTGTAATTCAAGAATGTAGAGCGTGAAGTCTCGGATTATGCATTTTCAAACATAATAGCCTCCAAGTGTTTCAAGGTTTTCGTTGGAGAGTGTAAAAGCACTCACAGTATATGAATTTTCGTGCATGAAAATTTATTTCCCGATGCAAGAAGGAATGCAGTATGTGCAACAAACAAATGTGCTCTAAAACCTTCCTAATTTTTTGATTAGGAAGGATTACCTTAGAGTATAGTTGATTAAATTATTAATAGAATTATAAGGTACACAGATGAACACAAACCAAGTCTAAATAGTAATCCAATAATAATATATAATAATCGAGATAATAATTCAGACGGAAAACGGGATCTTGATCTGAAACAAATCTACTCTAGGAAACTGATTTATACACAGGAGGGAGGCTCAATACAAGTCTAGCCAATGTACATAATACGTTAAGAAGTATGCCGTGAATGCAATATCAGGTTGTGCACAACATCGCACAATTTTCAAAGTCTCATGTCCATAATGTATTGGTCCTATATGTAGGAAAAATTTAGATTGTGCATTATTTTTTGTATTCGCAAAATAAATATTTTAGTATGCTTCAGAAGCGTAATATTGAACAGTGGTGATGAACCCCATAATTCAATTTGATGCTGTATGGGGCGTTGCAAATAACTTTTCTCCTGTTTGAACTGTTATCCCGAAATGAGGAAATGTATTTCTCCGAAAGCATCAACGCTGTCAGATAATATTCTCTGCTTTTCTGTAGGAAGGTTTGCTATTGAAAGAGTAGGTTATGGACATGCCATTTAAGCCTAACTCATGGATTACTTACGTACTGATTTGGTAAAAATATGGAATGAAACAATGATTTGTATGTAATTATTAATCGTGCTGAATGAAGGGTGAGATTGAATAAAAAGTTGATTACAGTTTTACATTAATCCGAAGACCAATTGGCTTTTATTAAACAGAAATAAAAGGGAAAGATGAAATGAAGATTGAACAATTAAAATTAGATGTTACAAGAATGGCTCAGTTATTCACTGAAGAGCCTGGAAGGTTCTTAATCTTAACAAGTGGCTACTGGAGCCGATTATTACATTCTTACGTCTAGACGTTACATCACACAGGACGTAACCGGACGTTGACACTTGTCGGCCTTAGCCGTGTTGAAGTGCTTACTCTGTACCTTTTATTTAAAAGTGTATTTAATTACTTATCCAGGATTACTTCTTAAATTAGAATTGGCTTAACCTAGGGTTGTGGGTATTCACAACTTAATTATTTACTCTAGGGAGAATTTACTTGTACTATGTTTTTACAGTACATACCTAACAATATTTTGATGATACTTCCAAAACTTATATATACAAAACAATCCTTGGTTTTTAAGAAGTTTTTGATATTCCAGACCAAACATAACATGATAATTTTTATACGCAGTTTTCAAAGAAGCATTTACAATTTCAAATAGGAATTGAAATACATTCACTACCTCTGGGAGTGTCCCATTTGACGTTTTCATGTTTTCCCACCAACAGGTATTGCATAGGGTGGCAAGGCTTTTGGAAACCCCGAGGAAAAATGTTCATTCAAGAAAACAAGATCTACTTTCTACATCAGCTCTTGTGTCAGAGGGAGCTCTTTCCCGTATAATTCCTTCAGCAGGGCGTCAATCTTCGGCAAAAGATACCAGTTATGTGAGATGTACCAAGAGATGGAGTTATAGGCGCTCGAAAAGTGATAAGGCAAGAACCAATAGCGGCTTGCAGAGTACCAGTCCGGAAGCCAAGAGGACTCTTCTGGGAGACCAAATGTATTAAAATTCTTGGGGATGGGTGTTGTTGGATTAACATAAACAATTATTTTCGCTTTCATTTCATGCGCAACTCCATATGCAATTTGTCCTGATGGATTGTCAGAAACAATCAAGAAAGTCTGTCTTGATCCAGTGAGCGAAATCTCCGTTCCTTATCATCCTCTTAAGGGTGTTGAGATAAAAATCGAATGTCGCAGTCCCTTCTAACCATTTATCAAAATTCCGGTTTTCCAGTCGGGATAGAACAGACGCTTTAGATACATCGTGTCACTGTACCATCCTCCTGTCGGAGGGATTCCTGACATACTTCCTTTACTTTTGGGTCCGGCTCGTCGGTTTGACCATTGAAAATGTTTTGATTTCGGGACCTTTTCCAGCCAATGTGTCGACGAGCAGCTGGACAGCCACCCGTTGACTGTGACTGGCTGGTCCCATGTAAAATAATATTTTTGCTGCATTGGCTGATAGTGCGGATAATGATACTAACACAAGCAGAGACTGTTTTATTTAACAAGCGATGTTTCACGCCCATGTTCTATTTTTTAAATTGCAAATATTCAGTTACTTTGAAGATTAATAAATATACATTACTAGTGACTAGTTGTAACTGACCAATAGAGCGTCATACCTACATATGGCGGAAATAAATACGTACCTTGTTTTATAATTTAAAAAAACTTAAGTACTGGTAAATTGTGAGACCTACTAACAATTAGTAAAGGACCTATAAAGTCCAAAACCAGCCAACTCTGACTACAATATAAAGTATAAATAAATAATTACTTCAAAATTAAAGTGAGCTACACTCTACTAACTTAATACTACCCAGGAGTGGCGTAGTACACCAATGCTTAATAATGCAGAGTGACAACATTCTGAAATTTATAATAAAACAAAATAATAATTTTATTTCCTAAATAAATATGTACAACCCTAGATAACATTTATTAGTCAGGGAATGGGATACACTGACTGATACAAGTCAGTGTGAAGAGCAAAAAAAATGTCTTGAGGGAGGGCTCCCAGAAAGTGAGTCCCTTTTCCAGGTCTTGTCCAGAGATTTATATACTCTGAACTTGACCCAGATTTCCAGGTAGCCAATATTGCAAATATTAGCTTCCGCACATTAAACTACATATAAACATATAGAAATAGATATATACGGAAAACTTAAGGTATCATATTTATATTAGAGAGACAAGGCTCTCATAACTAGTATGATGCATGGTAATTCATAATATCATCAATCCTACAAACACAGATCACCATTATTTAAAATAATTTAAATAACAAATGAACGCGTTAACGGGGTACACCAAATGGATTAGCATGGTCCTGCTGCTTTACGGGAGCACATTCCATGCTAATCTAAGATATTCAAAGTAGCGTAATGCTACAGTAGACTATGTAGATACAATCTTTCCTGACTCATACATTCAATATATACTGTAGTAGGGTTGTAAAAACGCTTGTAATAGACAACTTCAAAGAATGAAATTGAAAGACATAAACTGTAAGTTCGCCAGCAGAACAAATATGTTTACTTGCGATGGATGATGACTGTGATTGAGTCGGGGCTGCCCGTTGCGGGTGTGTGAATTGTGCGAAACTGTATGTATGTGAATGTATGACTGACACACCTGAGATGCAATAATAATGCAGATTATTATTATATAAATTTATTGTAAAATAACCGAACTTGATTCAAACAGGTTATGTTTAGCAATTTTTCTTCATTGAAGGATTAACAGTTAGCACAGACAAGTAGTAGCGAGGTGCATGTGGAGCACGATCGCTTACGTGAGCAAGACTGGTCAGTAAGGAAAAAAGACGCTAGCTATTGCATCTACAAGATGCTACCATGTAACCAACAGAAGTATATGCGGCAATCATTGGCTTAAGCACTAACAATAAGATGGCTCCGTACAAGATCATGGAACCAAACCAAACCACAACATTACTAGCAATATCTACACATACATTACATGTGCCTGAACATTCCGCCCACCAAAATGAATATTTTAAAATTAATTGAGGGCACATGTAATTTCTTAAATTACACTTTCACTTTTGTCTTCAACTGCTTTCTCCATCGGTAGTCGACAAAGTTTGACCACTGGGCGCTTTATGACTCCCTCTTGAGTCTTAACGGAGACAGTTCGCACTTGACCATCCGAGCCCGGGTGAAGTTTCTCTACACGAGCAAGCTTCCATTTGTTGGGCGGAAGTCGCTCGTCCATGATGACGACGAGTTCCCCTTCCTGCAAATTTGGTTGGGTGTGCTGCCACTTGGTGCGTTGCTGGAGACAATGAAGGTACTCCTGAGACCATCTGTTCCAGAAGTGCTGCCGCATTACTTGCAGGTGTTGCCAACGAGAGAGCCTATTGACATTCAGTATGGTAAGATTGGGTTCGGCTATTGCCTGCAGCGGTGCACCAATTAAAAAATGTCCAGGGCTGAGTGAAGTGAGATCATTTGGATCGGCACTTGCAGGACATAAAGGTCTGGAGTTGAGACACGATTCCACTTGTGACAATAGAGTTGCATACTCTTCAAATGTAAGAGAGGTGTCTCCCAACGTTCTCCGTAGGTGATGCTTTACCGATTTTACCCGAGTATTGCTGAATGAGAAATGTGTCGTACTTAATATGTACATTTACCATTACGTGGCTACGTTCTTCTTCCAGGGCAGTTTTGACAGAACCATCAGACAAGGTCGTCTCAGGAGTGAAAGCTGAATCCCTCGTCAATAGAAAGGTTGGTCCATGAAACCATAAGCTGCCTGACAGGAGCTCCTCTACAGCGACTCCTCGAGAGGGAAGGTCGGCGGGATTTTCGGAGCCCTTTATGTGGTGCCAAGATTGAGGTGGAATGACTTCCTGAATCTCTCGCGTCTCACAATCGGAGCTGCAAGTGGATAAGTTTCTTCCAAATCAGTTGCAAGTTGATGCAGAGTCCTGACGGCTTGAAAGGGATCGGAAGCCTCACCGTACGTTACTGACAGTAGTTTATAGTGCTTTATTGTGTCTTCCGGATTAGCTCGCCATACAATCCTCTGAAAGTCACAGTCCTCTGGGTCCATCCAAATGTGACGGTACATTTGCTTAATGTCCGCACATAGTGGGACAATATGAATCCGCCATCTTGTAAGAATGGAAATTACATCTTCCTGCAGGACTCCACCTACCATGAGCTGGTCATTAAGAGAAATTCCTGACGATGATTTTGCTGAGGCGTCAAAAACGACGCGGGGCTTGGTGGTAGAGCTAGCTTCCTTCACTACGCAGTGGTGAGGAAGATAGTATTTCCTTTCTGCAGGTAAAGGTGGATCTTCAGAATTGATGAGTTGCATATGCCCTTGTTCTATGTACTCTTGCATGAACGATACATACTGCAGTTTCAAATCCGGGTTCTTCATTAAGCGACGCTCCAAGGAATGGAAACGTCTCAACGCCATTTTCATGGAATCACCAAGTGCTGGAGCATTTGTCCTAAATGGCAATCGGACTTGGTAAGACCCATCCGGGCGTCTCGTTGTAGTAGATACATAATAAGCTTCGCACTCCTTTTCCTCCAGGGTCAGAATTCTGGAGACAGAAATGTCCTCAATCTTCCAGAACCTTTGGAGGGTCTCTTCAAGACTGGAAATTACCATGTTAGAAATAACACCGGAAGGTGCTGGAGCACGAGTGGGACCAAATATAATCCATCCGAGTGCAGAATCTTGAGCGATGGCAAGTCCAGGTTCTCCTTTAATAATGGTAGCTCGAATGGTTGATGCCCATATATCAGCTCCGAATAAACCATCCACAGCTCGGGGCTTTCTGAAATCTGGATCAGCAAGAGGTAGATCCTGCAAGTGGCTCCATCCGGACGGATTGACAGGAAATGTTGGCAACTCACAAGTTACCTTGGGCAAAATGAAAGCCTGGACATTGAATTCAGGCATATTGTACACCTTAGAGCTGAATGAGAGATTCACATATTGCTTGGGAGTTTCGGCTTCGGTTCCAGCTATACCTGAGATGTACATACTGAATGGAAGTTTCTTTAATCCTAGCCTTGTAGCAAATGGTGCGGAAATAAAACTGGCCTGAGAGCCGCTATCAATAAGGACACGACAGTCATTATCATGGCCCACCTTATCCTTTGCATGAACAACTGCAGTTGCTAATAAGACTTGGCTATGATGGTTATCGTTGGTAACAGCATTCGCAGTGATCAGGTTCTTCTTCACTTCCTCACGGTGAAGAGTTGTATGGTGCCTCTTCTGGCAATGTCTGCAATTGCTACTGCTACAGTTTGATGAAATGTGGCCGGACTTGAGACAGTTGTTACATAGCTTGTGCTCCTTGACGAGCTCATAACGTTCGGCCACTGACTTGCTGAGGTAAGTTTTACACTGGAAATGGAAATGTTCCGACTTACAGAACACACATTTCCGATCATTGTGAGCATTCGGTTTTGCTCCATTCCTATTGTCATTTTGTTTGAAGCCTTTTGGTTCGATAGTCTTGGGCTTGGATACTGTTCCTGCACTTAGAGCTCGCACTTGTTGCTCCAGGAAGCTGATGAGTTCGTCAAACATAGGCATGTCATTAGCATTTTGAGTTAGCTCATATTGGCGACGAGTGTCAATATCCAGTTTATTTAGTAGCACTGTAACCAATATGTCATTCCAGTTTGTGGGTTCACATTTAAGCACACGAAGTGCGTTGAGAGATTGACTCGTGACATCAATGAGGTTGCGAAGAGCCGAGGTTGAGTTAGTCGACACAAGAGGAAGGTCTATTATATTCATCACATGCGCATGAATAATTTCTCGTGTGTGCTGATAGCGTTCGACCATAGCCTTCCATGCGATAGGATAGTTATCATCGGTAATGGTGATGGACTCTATGAGGCGAGCAGCGTCCTCAAATAGTGCCGACTTTAGGTACTGGAGCTTCTGCGCTCCACTCAATTGGCCGTTGGAGTCCACAGCATGGGTGAACATGTCAGCGAATGTCATCCACTCTTCCAGTTTCGCTCCAAACGTAGTTAGCTCGAGCTTTGGTAGCGTGATGCGAGCTGCTTGGCCGCCATTTTGAACGATAGGTGGGGCCTGAGGTTGCGGAGACCGTTGGGCAAGAAGCGTCTGTTCACATTCTTGAATGAACATCCTCATGTCCGTTATTTTCTCATCAGATGCCTCATAATCCTGCTGATTCACTGCTTCCTCAGCTTCATCAGCACAGAGAATCAAGATTGCTTCATGATTTAGCTCAAACTTGGCTACCAACTCCATGAGTTTTGCTTGATGAATAGTGAGTGCTGCAGGTTTAATGTTAGTCAAATCATAAGCATCAAGAGTTGCCTTTAACCTGGTTAAGCTGGATTTCAATCCAGCGCGAATCTTCTTGAGGCCATCCATCGTAGCAATATTTGGCATGGTTTCACTCCGAGTTTATGCAAAACAATGTTTGTCCACTAGCTCACAAAAAGACAAAACCAGTTCAGATGTTAAAGATTACGTTTCGAAGGACCAAATGTAAGTTCGCCAGCAGAACAAATATGTTTATTTGCGATGGATGATGACTGTGATTGAGTCGGGGCTGCCCGTTGCGGGTGTGTGAATTGTGCGAAACTGTATGTATGTGAATGTATGACTGACACACCTGAGATGCAATAATAATGCAGATTATTATTATATAAATTTATTGTAAAATAACCGAACTTGATTCAAACAGGTTATGTTTAGCAATTTTTCTTCATTGAAGGATTAACAGTTAGCACAGACAAGTAGTAGCGAGGTGCATGTGGAGCACGATCGCTTACGTGAGCAAGACTGGTCAGTAAGGAAAAACGACGCTAGCTATTGCATCTACAAGATGCTACCATGTAACCAACAGAAGTATCTGCGGCAATCATTGGCTTAAGCACTAACAATAAGATGGCTCCGTACAAGATCATGGAACCAAACCAAACCACAACATTACTAGCAATATCTACACATACATTACATGTGCCTGAACATGAACCCTTTATTGAACTGATAGCTATAATCTGTAGTAATTAGGGGTGAGTATAACGAGACAACGAGACGAGAATCTCGTTTATCTCGCTCTTTATTTATCAACGAGACAGTACGAGACATCTCGCTTTATTTAACGAGAATATCGTTTGCAATTAAATCTTGTTGAAGCCCATATCAAACTGAAAAATGGGGTGTTTTTTGTACCATGTTGCCAATTAAAACATTTTGCAGTTAAGGGTGCTCGCTTTTATTGCGGTAGGTTTTCATTAATTCTTTTCAAGGCTTCCATGTGTTCGCATTTTATGGTCCAAACCCAAAAATAAATATTTAGCGCCTTGGGATTGTTCCGAATTGTGAAATTAAATAAATTTGTATGTTCTTTCAACAGAATTTGTGCAGTCTACAAATAAATTGCATATATTTCAACAGAAAAACCATGTTTTTGCCCTGTCACGTTTGTCTCGTGCGTTGCTTACTCTCGCTACTCTCGTTCTTAAAATATCTCGTTCTCGTATTTTTTTCAGAAACGAGAACGAGACAAACGAGAATTTTAAAACCAACGAGATACTCATTCCTAGTAGTAATGTTATATAAATTAATGGCCCGGTTAGTGATGTCAGCTTCTGTCACAGCTGACGTTTTGCATGCTCCTGTCCAGGAAAACACAAGACGTACAGTATTTACATAAGGTAAAGATGCATTCAAGCTGAAGTGATAGAAAAGACAATCGTCCATATATAACCTCAAGGTCTTCGCAATAATAATTTATGAATGTCTGTATGTAGAGTATAAAGCATCTAGTAAACGCAAAAACGTTGGGTAGAAATGAACTGCAATCTTGGATTATTCTAGCTTAACATTATGGCAGTAGTTTATCTAAGAATTTATAACACTTTTAAGAGGCCACCCTGTGTTCACAACTGCAATTGCAACTTTCTGCTTTAGTCCTTTGAGTTTCTTTTTATAAACCTATTCTAGTTAAAATTCCCAACGAAATAATATATGAAACAACCAGACAATAATACAGGACACTATAAGGCAGTCTACTGATTGGGAGTCCGCTCCAGTCAGCAATTACATACACTGTATTTACTCTACCTTTAGCTCCTCTTTAATCATTACTGTACTACGTATAAAAACATTTAATGATTTAATACTTCTTGTATTTGGTTTGTAAATTTTTAGTTTTTGTTTCTTGAACAAATCCAACAATATCCATTTTTGAAAAAACTCCAACGAGAAAACCAAAAGTAAAAATAATTAGCACCCGAACAGGTAACGTTTTCAATACAGCCTTCACATTTCAAACCTTGAGTTCGATTGTGAGGGATTACAAATTAAAAAACTGAGTCTGTACTGTAAATCACAATAACCTTTTGCAATTTATCAATGATTTATTACCCAAGCGTCTCCACCCGCGAAATATTTTCTCCCGGTATTCTCGAAAATTGTATCGAATTGTGTCACCTTATTGTGATAATTCATCATATGCATCTCTGGTATAGCGTCAATACTCAAGAAAGAGTCAGAAAAGTTCAGGCTTGCATGCGATTGCCGTTGACAGGATTTACTAATTAAGATGTATTTTTACCCATTGCTCCGAATAAGCGACGTTTAAAACAAACTTACATTTAGCGTAAACATGTTGTTTTTAGCAGGTCGCATGCAAGACAGCGTTACCATCAAGTGCACATATATGATCTAGAGGGTGAAGTGTGAACACAGTACATCCCTCCAGATGGCAAATACGAGTAGAAGTGTATGCTTGAAAGCTTACATTTTGGATCGTTTTACTAACTTCGAAGCTCGCTACTACATAACTGCTAATTCGGATTCAGAGTTTCATTTCGTTGTTCAGAGTATCGGCTAGATGGTGTTACTGTTGAAAAAATCCTCAAAAACGCAATATTAATGTATACTGGCACCCAGGTACAGCTGCCCATAATATATATAAATAAAAATATAAAAGCCACAAACTTGAAATTTAACGACCTACTCGCGTCTTTTTTTCAAAAAGACCAGGACCGATTCCACTGATACTTTATTGACCCCAGTAATTACATAGATGGGATAAAAAGATTCCCAGTATCCGTCACAAAGAGAAAGGAATGAAAATGAATGACATACTTCCTATAACTATTCCTTCCGGTGAAGCAGCACTAGCGACCGATCGATTACTTATATCTTCACAATCATCAAACCATAGATTTCACATATGTTAGCAACTATATTTTGCTTAATAAATATCTTACTCATTACCTGCTGAACCGATTCAAACTTGCAGTGTTTATTCAATCAAATTAAATAAAACCAAATGCTTAGTAAGTAGTCAGTATTACGGGCTATATACATACATATATAATTACATCACCATAACCATGACTTCATGACTCTTTTACCTTAACGCTAGAGACAAAACATCCAATATACACAATCTTACAAATTTTGTATACTAAATATATAGATACTAATATTGCACTGAATACAGCACCCCAAAAGTCGAGAAGTCTTCTTTGCCACCAGTACTGTTGGATACCTGGGGATTTCAAATGGCTGGTGTCATGTCTCAGCACATACTCCGTCCACCAGACAGCGGTGTCAACAGGGGACATTGGACGATCTAAAAATCTTCTTGATACCTCTTTCACATTTCTTGCATACCTGGAAATACGCATTTCAATTATTGCTTCCATCACAGTGGGTATTCCACAAAAGATCTCTTAAAATGCAACTTGCAATCTTTATATTTTTAAAATTGTCAAACCTTTCATTATTCAACAGATCACTCAATGCCTTCGTCAGCGTCTCTTTTGTGATATCCGCAAGTTCCAAATGAATACCAATTCCATGGTATTCCGCTGTCTTAGCCACATAACCTTGGTCCCCCCAAACTGGAACCACAATTAGTGGAACGCCATTAAATATGGCTTGCTGATAGCTTATTGAGCCTCCCTGAGTGACAAATCCCTTACATTTTGGATGTGCTAGTCAATGTAAAATAGTCATTGCATTAATATCTTCAAAATATTTAACGTATTTCCCATACATGATTGGATTACCTAAAACATCCTGCTGTGGGAACCACTTCATAGCAAATACATTTTTAGGAAGACCTTCCGGAATGGCACCTTCCCATTTCCAGAGGAAATTTACATCGTCAAAGGAAGCAACGCTGTCGATTAATATTTTCTGCGTTTCTGGAGGAAGGTTTGACACCTTGATGATGCTTCCAAAACTGATGTATACAAAACGGTCCTTGGTTTTTAAGAAGTTTTCGATATTCTAGTTCAAGCATTATAATGTGTATCATTAATTATGACATTTTTATGCACAGTATTCATAGAAGCATTTGCAATTTATTAGAGATATTGAAACGTATTTGATACCTCTGGTAGTGTCCCATTTGATTTTGTCACATGCATCCCACCAACAGGGATCGCATAGGGCGGCAAGGCTTTGGCAAATCCCAAGGAAAAATGTTCATTCAAGAACACGAGATCTACATTCTTCATCAGCTCCTGTGTGGGAGGGAGCTCTTTCCCGTATAATTCCTTCAGCATGGCGTCAATCTTCGGCAAAAGATACCAGTTATGTGAGAAGTACCAAGAGATGGAGTTGTAGGCGCTGGAGAAGTGATAAGGCAAGAACCAATAGCGGCTTCCCGAGTACCAATCAGGAAGCCAAGAGGATTCTTCGGTAAGACCAAAGGTAATAAAATCCCCTGGAATTGGTGTTGCTGGATTAACATAAGCAATGATCTTCGCTTTCATTTCATGCGCAACCCCATAAGCAAATTGTCCCGTAGGATTGTCATGAATAATTAAGTCGAATTTCTCCGTCTTAATCCAGTTTGCAAAATCTTCGTTCTTTATCATCCACTCCGTGGAATCAACATAAAAATCGAAGATCACAGTCCCATCTAACATTATATCAAAGTTCCTATTTTCCAGTCGGGTTAGGACGGCCGTTTTGGACACATCGTCTGCCGCCGTATCATACGCCTGTCGAAGGGACTCAGGAAACACTTCCTTTACTCTTGGGTTCGGCTTCTCGGGCTTGATCATGGAATAAAATGCGATGTCGTGTCCCTTTTCAGCCAGTGCATTCACCAGGGGCTGGATTGACACTCTGTGGCTGTGGCTGGCTGGTCCCATGAAAAATAATATTTTTGCACCATTGACTGATTGAGCAGACAACGTTACTAATACCACTAGCGACAGTACTTTTAACGAGCATTGTGTCCAGCCCATCATGTTTGTCAATATGAGTTAATAATATTTAGCTCAAGAGTCAATATTCAGATCAGTAGCCTGATCTCACTCACTAGTTATAGTAATGTTTTAGAAAAAAACTTATAATAGCCCACTTGCAAAATTTAGAATGAAATGAATTGAATAAAATTCTGTACTCAAAGGATATCTATACTGTATTATTACATAACACAAGCCTGGAATAGCCGGTTTGGGTGTTATCACTTCACACACTTACATGAGAGATAGTGACGAGTCATCCAAATTTCAATCTCGTATACTCTCCAAACTTGCATAGTTACTAATGTGTGTAATGAACTATTCATTTTTTGGACATCTTACCTAGTTGGCTAACAGCTATAGTGATAAAAACGATTATCATGCTGTGTACTGTGTAGACTCAAGGTCTTTGTAATTCATGAATGTAGAGCCTCAAGTCCGGGACTATGCATTGTCAAACATAATAGCCTTCAAGAACCATAAGGTTTTTGTTGGAGAGTGTAAAAGCACTCACAGTACTTATATGAATATTCGTACATGGTAATTTATTTCGCGATGCAAGACAGTATGCAGTATGCACTAAAACAAATGTGCTCTAAAACTTTCCTAATTTTTAATTACCTTGGAGTAATTATACATAGTTGATTTAAATTATTAATAGCATTATAAGGTACACAGATGAATACCGACCTAGTCTAAATAGTATTCTAATAGTAATATAATAATCGATAATAATTTACAGACGGAAATCTGGATCTTGATCTGAAATAAATCTACAATAGGATTGAAAATCGATTTAATACACAGGAGGCAGGGTTTCTTATTGCTAGGATCTATACACATGGAGCTTATGAAAATATATCCAACAATAAGAGTTTGTGTAACTAAAATAGATATTTATCCCGATAAGAAAACAGGATTTATGATATTGGCTGTTGCATGCATCATTCTTGCTAGGCACAGATAATAAAAAATGTGTTATTGTTATTAATAGGCAATGTTTGTAAAAATAAACCTGTTCTTGGGAAACGCAGGTGATCTTTGATTCTCAAATATAAATAATTAAAGTTCTAAATACACACTCAATGACCTACTATAAAATGGGTAATATTACATTCATGAGAGTTCCTGCCAGCAAATGGGCGTATACCATCTTGCTCCAATATGTATCCATCCGTCCGTACCAATCACATGCGTAGGCATCCGTACATATTTATATACTGTGGATTTTACAGTCAAGGGAATAGTGGCTTCATTTTTTCGGATTCTATTTTTACCTAAAATTAATGAGACTTATAAAATCAATGTACTCTTCCCAATATACGGGAAGATAAAACATATTGCTATTCAAAAACATAACACTGGAAATTTTAGGTACTCACTGGTCTGGAGGATTCATAGCACACATAATAAAATATAATGCTAAGGAAAGCCGGCAGAGCCAAATTCCAGCCAATCACATGAGCCCACATGGGGTACGGTCGTCCATAATAGTCTGTTAGGGGCTCGTAGAACCAGACCGACAAAAGTAACATGAACTACAAAATACACCACACACAAATAAAGGTATAAATTATGGTCAATTAAAAATTTACAGTAAGAACAGCTGTTTAATGAACTCCTGGTAAAAAAAAGATCATTAAATAATTTCCATTCTATATTTGCTCCAAAAAATTGGGATTCTACTCACCCCTAGAAAAATCGGAGTAAGGTACTTCCTGAAAAATAGATAAGATTATTAAACGTTAAAAGATTTTAAATGATCAAAATTCAAACAATCAAAGGGAGAACTTTTAAATACAACTCAATATAAATTACTGAATTATGTTATGAAATGTATTAAATTATAGTAACAGTGCTCAAATACCAGCAAAAACGTAACCAGGTCCGAGGGCAGTTTGGAGAGCAACCCAATAATGTGTCAATACTTGACTCCCCGTAGAACCCCGCAATGGCCGCGATTTGAAAAAAACTTATCCAGAAGAGTATGATCCCGTTGAAGCAATAGTGTTCGAACAGTTCATAAACGTACAAACCGCCCTGGAAAAACAATTTTTTAACCAGTATCTATTACATGCTTTCATTATGTTTTACAATAAATTCAGAAAAACTACCCAAACAATCAAAACTCATTTACATTTGTCACCATAAACAGGCCCACAAAATATGAGAAAGTGGCAATGCCAATTAGTAAAGCTTGGCGTCGATAGCCAACGTAAAAGAATTGTGGGAAACTGTCAACCACTGCTGTGATAAGGCCTTCAAAGATGACCAGATGTGTTCCTAACACCACCAGGACCAACATACTGAAAAATATTATACTCCAAAAAGGAGCCCATTGCAGCAGCGACAGTGCTTTGGGGAACACTGTGAACACAAGACCCACACCAGATCTGACAACCTCCGACATGGAAACCCCTTCAGTATGAGCCAAAAATCCGAGGAGAGAAAACATTGCCAAACCAGCAACAAAACTTGTGACGCCATTGACAAGAGCTATCCACTTCACATCTTTGACAAAATCTCGATTGGATCTGTTGTACGACCCAAGAGCTGTCAAGCAACCCAGGCCAACAGCCTGTGAGAGCATCACTTGTGTGGCTGCATCCAACCAAACCTTCATCCAAGAGTAACAAAAATTAATCCTTTTTGGCCCATTTCAAAATAAAATTTCGCTCGATTCGATGTAAATTACTATTCCTACTTGTGGTCTTATAATTGCGGTAACATCTGGAGTCAAGTAGTACCGGATTCCGTCAGCTGCTCCCTCTAAGGTGAATCCAAGGATGAGGAGAAACACCAGGAGCAAGTAAGGGACAGTGGCTGTAAATATATTATTTAAAACAAAATTAATTAAATTTTTTTTTAACAACGTTCACTTAATCCCTGCAGATCATTTTGTTTACAGTCCTTTTTATAGAATTGGGAGTTGTTGGAGTTACCTGTTAAATACGATACCTTCCCAAGGGACCGGATGCCCTTCCAAAGGCATGCACAAACAATGATCCATGACAAGAGCAATGTGAGGGCCAGCTCCCATCTTACAGTGCCCAAATGTTCGACGTCCTTGTTAGGGTCGAGCCCAAGCACCCGGTGTCTGTCATAGAATTTTAAAAAACATTTGTTCAAAAATTTCTAAAGGGACTTAGGACTTTTGGAAAATTCTTGATAATATAATAATCAATAAATAATATAATAATAATTATTATAAATAAACACGTTAAATATTTACGTACTCCCAATACTCTGAGGCTGTAGAGAGGGAGTTACTATTAGTAGTGACATTGCCGGACTCCAGATAATCTTCAGCATTATTGTCGCAGTTGGGAGTGTTCCAGCTGTTCCCACAAGAGCTCCAGGGTAACTCATAAGTGAAGGAGGCAATAAGGTAATGGAAACCCCAGGCCAGGATCATCACATGGTAAATGTTGAGCAGAAAGCAAGATATTGCGGATGAAATCCCCACACCTTCATTTCATAACATATCAACAGTATTAGATAATATAGACTCAAAGGCATTCACATATATTTACAGGGTCTTGACACTGAAGAGATAACAGTCAACATAGAAAATGTTTTTTTTTAATTTTTAAGGTAACCTTTAAACCTTGGAGCAAACACATGCCAAACGGTAATCCCGCCCTCACAGGAGTACTGTCCCATTGCAATCTCCAAGAGGAACATGGGGAGTCCCACAATCATGAGGCATATTAAGTATGGAATTAAGAAATTACCTACAATAAAAATTGGAACCAAGCAATATTTTAATATCTTTTGATTATAACTATGGAGATCCCCTATAAGAGATGAATTTGTTTTGTAAGGGTTTCACTCACCACCCCCATTTTTGTAGCAAAGGTACGGGAAACGCCAGATGTTCCCGTAACTCAATACAAGTGAAATTGAAGATAGGAGGAATTCCTGCTGGTTCCCCCATTTCTCCTTTCTGGCAATAGTGAGGATTCGTTCTCGAGGTAACATATTTGGAACACTTCACTTCAGGCCCGTGCTTATTTATTGCCAGACAAAAGGCATTTGCTAACTGACTACAAATTATTTGATCTCATGGACTATAGTAAGATAGAGCTGGAAAGTCAGTCGGATGGGGAGGTCAAAGCGTCAAATATCTGTAACGATGAATGAATGCCAGGGAAGGGGAATTCTTGGGACAAATTAAGCACGTGTAGTAATAGTTGCTGCATTTTATTGATAATTTTTTAACAGCCCGTGGATTAATGATGACAGCATTGAATTCAAAGATTTCAATAGTTTTTTTTTGTCGTGACCTTTTTAATCATAGTCCTGTTGACTTTTATACATAGTAAATAAATATTTAGCGAGCAACTAAACTGGCCCTTGTATTGCAGTGATTAGATCAAACCTTCCATTTGTTGTCACAAGGATCCCGAGTGCATATGTATCTACGGATCAAACAGTGGGTGCAACTGTCAGGGACAGATATCTTTACATTGCCATTTAAGCTCTCATAAATACAGCTTTTATGAACTTGGACTGACGGAGTGAGTGAGAATAGGAACTTTTTAAGGGTAATATTCGGGTAATGTAAAATATTTTATACATATGTAATTGCATATATACTCAAAAATTTTCCTATACACGATCAATTATCTGTCATAGTCTCGGAATTTAATATGCCTGACCGCGACTCAAGTAAATATAGTGGACATGACAAATTCAATTAGGGGATAATAAACAAACGAGCTGAAAGAAAAAAAAATAGCACCGTTAAAATTTTAATACGGGTAAAAATGTTTTGAATTTTAATAATTAAACCTGGAAATTTGACTTTGGGGTTTGAGTAATTATACAATGCTCGTTTATAGTTCAATGAATAAATTATTTTTTAAATCAATTTTAATTGGATTTAAAAAATTTAATTATTAATTAATTAATTTTTTAAGATTTAAACGCTAATTCAAATTGATTGTTAAAAATCGACGCGGATTCAATTCCAGGAAGAAAGAAATGAAAATCGTTGATTTATGTATGTTTTTTTATGTTTGGCAAGTAATTAAATTCACAGATGACAAGGGGAGAAGATATTTTTATTTGTAGTATGAGAATAATTTTTGGAGCTCTGTAGTGATTGTATATTTGCTGGTCTTGGGATTTGGTAGGCGCAAGGCCTTACGGAATAGTTTCATTTTTTATTTGATGTAGGGTATAGATACGAGAGGGGTTTAAATATGTGTTTTATTAAGTCAAGCTCGCTAAAAAGGCCAGAAATGGGGACACGAACCCAGAGTCATTATCTTGTGTAAATTTTGTTGAACTTTACTTGGAGCATAGACACAAAAGTATGTTTTTAGGATTGGATCAATAAGATTATTTGCTTTCATGAGCTTATTGTGAGTGTAACTGCACATCTATCAGTCAATGTTGACCGTAACACATTTCCCTCAGAAACAGGGCAGATGATTCAATCTCCAATCAAGTTGAGTACTACATAAAAACATTGAAATAGGGTGCCAAAAAACCGTTCTGTACCCCTAGCCCATTGAAGGAGGAATGACACAAAATATTCAATTCCCCATTTTATACTAATTGTTTGTCCAGATTTTAAAAAACAAATTGTACATACTTCAAAAATTTGTATATCTCTAAGACAAAAGTCAAAGCCAAATTCTTTTACATTTTACGGAAGACTGGCTTGAAATGTATTACTTTTTGCTCGGAGATTGTATTGAATACAAGCTTTAAGGCACACCCACTTACAATATCTTCGAGAAGTCATAGATCAATTCAAGTGAATGGGGGGCGTAACAATAAAATTATAATTGCGGTTAAAAATTTAACAAACCCTAAAAATCAACTTCAAGTCAGTTAAAAATTGTAGTTTATTTTAAAATTCCCCATGGAGTTTGATTTGAAATTTCCTCAATGGCTCTCTCTGAATTTTCTCACTTTTGCTATCTGAACTTGCACACCACGTTCCATAGTAAATACAGATAGAAGGGTTTGCAGAATTTATTTACATACGCAACGTATTTGTACCCAATGTATACATTTATTAGTCATGAATGGACCACTTGCACACACATTTTATGAAGTCACAAACTCTCATTCAGAAATGTGTATGTAATATAATAATCTGCGGGAAAGATATTGAAGTACATATGTATATACGTAAAGGCAAAAAAAAGCAGTAACCTACAAATATTATGCAATCTTTCGTAGACAGTCGTATCCATAATCTCAGCTCAGCGGGCAAGCGCACACACCGCCTGCAATAGCTACAGTATTCATTAGCACGTGTGTGTTTGGAAGAGTATTCGTTTTTGAATGCGTTTAATGCAGAAAAGAGCCTTAAATATAGATACTCATCCCCTAATGTGTAGTTAAACTTGTGATGGAGAAGTGGACATTAAATGTACTTTATTTTTATTTTATGAGCAGGTTCCGGACGTTTCACTTACGTTTATACGGCTCATGAATAATTTGAAGAGAAATCGTTCAACTAAATTTCATCCTTACATTCCAAAAATTTGGGCTATCAAAGCCAGAAGTGTGACAGAAATTTATAAATTATCTGAAAAAATATGAACGATTCCTCAGACATTTTGCTAAAAATATAGTTTTATAATTTTTTTTACAACCATTAGGTTTTCCATAATAAAATGTAACACCTCAATATACCTCTCCTTCGCTTAACAAAAACAAATAAAATAATAAGTGACAACGTAATGTGTCAAAATTAGGTGCACGTACCAAAATTACTTCATATATAGTTACAGTTACCAATTATTATGTAATATAGGGTTAATCTTACAATTTAGCTTCTCACAAGAAGTCAAATCATCAAATTATTTTTGAAATCCAAACTGTTCTTTGCAATAATATTACAAAATTTAAGAAAATATTTATTTACATCGCAGGTTATTGAGTTTTTTTAATCATCTCAAGAATAGGCTCGTTGACGGCCGTTGTAACGCCCTTACCAAAAATGCAGTCCATATGGCCCGAGTCACCCAAATTACTTACTATGCATTTTGTTCCCGTCAGTTCATTGGCCATTCGACTCACATCCTGTACAATGAAATAATCTTTTTGAATTATGCAATAATTATTATGAAGTCATGTACATATATGTAATTGTATAAACTTGCACAGTCAATTGCAATTACGAAGAACAGAATGCTGGAGCTACCAATTTTTTTCCCAGCCAGTCTTATTCTGCGTAAAATAATATTTGATTGAATTTACCTTCATATTGGAAAGTTTATCCTGATTACTGGGCAAAATGAACACCGGAGTAGTTACTTTGCTAAGGCTGTAGGTTGGAGGAGTGGGTGATCCATAACACTTCAAGTTTTCACTTGTTCCACGGTCATACTTACGAAATTTGTCAGAGTTGCGAACTTGGGCGTAGTGAACAAATGTCTTGGTAGAACTGCCCTGCATAAACTGGCAGCAAATTTCATCCCACAGATCCTAAAATGTACACAAAAATTTAGTTTGTTTTGTGAGAGGAAATACGGTGTAATCTCCCAGTATTCACGAAATTCGCTTTTATGAAGGGTCTTTTATTAAATGTTTCCATAATAGCGATAAAATAGGGCATGCGCACTTACTGTATTTGTGTGGTTGCTGCAGCCGCATAACGAGCAAATGGCTTAGCTGCAAATTGTCTTCTGGCAGAATGGAATAGCGCACGCTGCGGCGGCGCACTCACTCATCCATTCCTGGCACAGCAAAAATTTCCCAGTGCCCCATTCACTAAATAGTGGGCACATCAGATCGCAGGCCAAGCCGGGACGACAATAGGGCGCGAGCAATTTTAAGAGGAACATTTCTGCATTAGTCAGGTAGCACACCGGTGCGAGACCAACAAATAATTGACATTTTGTATTGTACTCTGGTTTTTCCGAAAATAAAACAAACCCTGCCGTGGTTCCCATTGAATGACCAATATAACAGAGCTTTGGACTCCTGGTATACTCCAGAACGTAGTCAAACATTGCTGGTAGGTCGTAACGGCCCAGTTCGTCCCAGCTAAAATATATCACATACTTTTTGACAGTTAGGGGTTAGGGCTCCTTCAAGCCAGAAAACCTTCAGTGTTAAATTATGCAAATTACTGCTATAGTTTGTAATGACTTGAAAATTTTTGAGACCATACCTGAAATCCCAGTATTCACGGGATTGTTGGTCTAAGTATGTGTGACCTGAACTATAACAGTTCCCTCGGAAGTTCCCCAACCAAACATCGCATCCTGCTTGGGCGAGCCATATCGCTAAACAGTTTTCTGACGGGGACTGTAACATGTAGTGAGCAGAATTCCCCATCAAACCATGCTGTAGCAATACTGTCTGTTGGGGGACGGATGTGTTTTGAGAAGTTGTGCTTATCACGTGATGCATCTCCAAAATGTAGCCGTCTTTTGTAGTCACTTTGTGACTTTCGAAAGCGTAACCATCATCCTCCACAAGCTTCCGCTGGATATATGCACGTAAATAAATATCAGTTATGTAATAAAAAAATAGGTCAATTACGAGAAGTTTGCATATTTATAGGAGCCTGGAAATTATTTCCACCAGAAAATGTATTAATTTTGGGCAGGCTTTTATTAAATTAAGACAAACAATACCGTAGTACTGCAGGGATATGGGAAATTGTTCCAAGTCAGCCCATCAGTTACAAGCCCAAGGGCTGAACTACTCAAAATAAAAATGGATAGGCAGAGGCCAAGAACCAGGTCTGGGTTTCTAATTCTCTTTGGGTGTAAACCTTTGTATCCCTCGCGCTTAAAACTTCCAATTAAGAACGGCCCCATTGGTTGGCCCTTAAAAAAATTGATTCTTGAGAAAAATGCTAAGCTCAGTCACTTCAAAAATAAAAGACCCTGTCGGCCTCCAATGTAATAAATTATTGAAACAGCCAAGAAGCTGCGAGTTATTATATCAGGATTAAAAAATGTTTTCCGTATGATTATCATTGTTCATTGCGGATCATCTTCCTGAAAATTTTCCTGAAATGAGTGCTATATTTTTACCTCCTTACCTGTAAACTTTGCTTTTGGTATCGAACCAAATTTTTCCCCGTATTATTTCCTTATTAAATTTCCTGGAAATCGTTATGCATTCTATAAGCCACAAACCGGTCGGCCAGACTTAGTTAAAGTCATTTTGCATTATTTTAGTAGGAAATCTGCATTAAATCATTCAGTTTGGTCAGCATCAATACACTTCTCTACCCCAAGGTCATAAAAGGAAGTTTTACGTGGTTGAGCTGAGCACACAAACAGACTACAATTTTCCTAGATTTTAAAATCTACATTACATCACCGCAAACAAAATAAGGTGTTTTGCGGAATTTAATCCAGGCGGTTTTACCTAATTTCAAATTGTTCAACGGAACGCTTAATTGCATTTGTGTATCTGGTCATGATCGTCCTTGAATTGTCTGCAATACAATGTACAGTAGTTAGCTTATGCATGTCTTTCAGGAGGTTTTTACGGAACAAATTTGACATACAAACGTGTATCTACTTTCGTCAAACTTGTTTTCAAACGGGATGAACAATTCCGTTGACATTTGAGTATTGAATACGCAATAATACTGCTATACAAATACAAAGTAAACTATAAAAACTAAAACTTGCAATGAAGTACCCAAACATCTGGTCTGACAAACAGGGACAGATAAAATGGTAATAATGTCTTTGGGATAGAAACAGATAAGCCATTAATATTGTATTAGTATTAATACAAACTCTTCTTCTCTATAAAGTGGTTTCGTCACCTTTTACGAATCGCTATGCTGTAGAACTTATTCTTGCTTTCTGAAGTAATGCGTACACTACAACTACAACAAGGTTAATAAGCTAAAGCGAGTACAGGAAGTTAGCCTCGCGTAGCACTACTAGCAGTAACTTCGCTTGAGCATTTGCAAAAATCTTTGTTCATGCAAGTTTCTTTCCGGCAGCTATGTATTACTACGGTTCGTAAAAATCCTTCTGATTTATTCTGAGTTACCCTTTACGTCCTGCCGAATTCAAACGTTGTTGGCGGCCGCACCCATTACTCCCACCGGAAAATACTTGTCTTAGAACTTTCTCAAAAGGCAGCTCCATTTTGTATAAGAATTAACAGAAATACTGATTTTTAAATAAGACCCAAAATGAGGGACTTAAATATTTTGTCCAATGTCTTATAGCTCCAGTAGATGGAGATCGAAATGATGAACACTTTCCCAATAATAATTATTTCAGTCAAATTAATTTTTTTGTAACTTTTTGATCGCTTAATTCCCTGGCCTTGCAAACTCACCTATCACTAGCACTAAAGTGCAACTTCCCCAAGGGGCGAAGTGATATTTGCGCGACTCCTATCGGTCGGCATTGTAACAGAAATATTTTTAGCATGTATTACAGTGTGACCTATTTTAATTTCCTTGGGTCAAAAAGATGACTCGATCTCTCCAAAAAGGGCTCTGCCTCATTATTTCACATGTCACTGTAAAAATGCGAATTGTGTTGGAACATTTGGTTATCGTGCGGACAGACAAGCAAACAATCAGATATCAAGACGAAAACAAAAGGGGACTTTGTATCACGTCACCCCTAAAAAGCCCTTGTGGTGTGGTGGTTCACAAGACGATTTAAACAATAATTGAAGCAATTAGATACAAAAATTCAGTACCAAAAAATATATTTATTATTTTATCTACTCGAAAGCGTCAAGGACAACTGCCTCTAGCACAAAATGAATACATTTTATGGATAGAATTTTTACATCCGTCTGTTAATGTCCAGTTTAACCTAAGCGTAGCACTAAGGATTGAGGCTAGCTGGAAACATAACTTATTCTTATTGTTAGTCTATAATTTATATATAAAATCCAAACCATGTACATACATGTTTAGGATAGTTTTGGCAGTATCATATGTAATTTATTAAATTCAATTTTAAAGCACGGAGAAATATAAGAACATCCTGAGCACATACATACATAGGTAGTCATTATGTCGAAACATATAAATCATAGAGAATGCTATCACAATTTTTTTTAAAATAATGAGTGCACCATGGTAAATAGAATATGTGTGGACTCGCTATAAAAAATCCCCTGGAAAAGATGATTTTTGCTCTTCACGAAGAACAATATCCTCACATATTTCCCTTTACCCTACAATTCTATATTTTCTTAAGAGAACATACACATATGCCATTGTACACTGTGTAAGTCTGCAAGATTTGTTATTTTGCAATTACTGTATACAGAGATGTTCTTAAAGGCACAGCGAGGGCATACTTTATGTTACGTAAAGTTAAAAATCTTTTTTTTGTATGTACATCTGTATTACTTGTATGCACCCTTGTCTTAGCCATGTCATAAATACAGGACGGCGTGTATAAAAGACCATGGAAGTTTTAAAGTGTGTAATTTTTACGGGGTTAATCAATCATGAAACGATACATATAGACATTATTATGTAACCACCTGTCTGTGAGTAACATCTTCAATGAGAGAGGCTTACTTTAGGATGATTTTTTCTCCCTCAATATAAATACAGAACAGTGAAAAAAAAATCAACCCGGAGCTATGCCGATGAAGATGCACACCCTCATATCATTCATGGTAATAAAAAAACCTGTAGGCAAAATTTTTACTAGGAATCACCATTTCAATCAGGTTTTAACATAAAAAGGAATGGATCTGTTTTTTGCGAAAGCAATCTTATTTGCAAACAATGACATCATTAGGACTATTTGAGCCCTGCCCTTGCCACATGCAATCAATATTAAAAACTTTTTGCATGGTCTTCTTAAGAACTACTCCAACGGTAAATCCTACCCCCACACCTTCATAAATCCTCCTGCTCCAACATCGCATGCTACTAATATGCGGCTGTTAGTATAGTCACGTAAAATCACATCCAAAATCCAAGTTCCACAGATCCTTCAGAAACCTTGAGCCGACAACATGTAAGGTTCTTATTCCTCTGTCTCTCGTAATTATTTTAATAATAAAAATAATACAGGGGACAAAAACTAAAATCATAAATCATTTTTATCCTCAAAATTTTGTGCACGCATCCTCTGCACAAAATTGGAAGGATTTTAAGCAAATACTACATTGAGTTTTTTATTTTATTTTCCAGGGAATTACTGCTATTGCCAATCCTCTTGCTCTGCGTCATCTCTGCCAGTATCGCTACTGAGAGTCAGAGTTCAGGCCGGAGTTCATTCGGGGAGCCCTGTGGGAAAGACCAACGCTGTGACCGACGAGCCTGGTTGGGATGCTTTGAGGAGAAATGTGACTGTCTCAAGCCAGAAGAAATGATTTACGAGCCAAGGCTCAAGAAATGTGTTTCAAAGGCAGGGGAGCGTTGCAAATTTAAGGTAGAGAATTTGGACGGGAACACCGCCTTTGAGGTCTCAAGTTGCGGCCAAAATTCCAAATGTAGCTCCGAAGGTTTCTGTATCTGTCATGAGGATTTCCTGGAAATCTCTAATGGGACTTGCATCCCTTCCAGGAACTACGGCCAGACTTGCGATGATCAACTTCAATGCTCCACCAAAATGGGTCTCCAATGTGAGAGCGGGATCTGTCAGTGCAGCAACTCCACCACATTCTCCCAAGTCCAGAAACAATGTGTGGGACGAGTGGGTCAGGCCTGTGTCAAGTCAAAATGCTCCGACTATGCCGGATGTATCCTGAGGACCAATAAGTGTCAATGCATCCAAGGGCATTTCCTCGACTGGGAGGACAAGTGCTCTCCGAAGTTGGGACTCTTCGGAAATTGCACCACTGATGACCAATGCTCCGACAACCTCCCACTTAAATGTACGGATGGGATGTGCAATTGTAACGGAAATATCTCAGTTCTGTATAAAGGTCCGAAGGTCGGGGATGAGTATCCGAACGCAGGGTGCGTTGGGAGAGCTAACGCTCCCTGCATCCTCTCCAGATGTGTCCCTGGGGCCAGTTGTCACACGGACTACCTCTTTGCTGGGGCCCAAGTTCAACGGGACCTTGTCCCGAATTATCCTGTCAAGAAAAGATCCGCAGTAGCGAAAGTTGCTTGGTGGACCACGGCCCAGTTGGACGACTACGGGTATAATCCTAGCAGTAGCGAGGAGTCTGATCTTCCGATGCAGGGCCTCTTCCCGGGTCATACTCTCATCCCAGTCCAAGCGAAGATCCCTACTTTGCAACAGGTCTGTCTCTGTGATGAAGGATACACTTACTCTAAGAGCGGGACTTGTGGGAAGGCCTTCGGAGCCCCTTGCATCAAGGACGAGTGTGTGGATGGGTTGGTCTGCAAAGGGAATCATTGCTCTTGTCGATATCCGCATCAGCAATTCTCAGGACTGACGTTATCTTGCAGGAGTAAGATCCGGGGTCCTTGTGCTGTTAATGAGGACTGCATTGACAATACCATTTGTCGTCTGTATGGCAATCGGACTTATGGGGAGTGCAGTTGTCGGGAGGGGTACATCGAGAACATGAGGAGAGAGTGTGATGTTCATCATGGAGGGGATTGCATTAAGAATTCGGACTGTGACTCCATTGCGGGGTTGGTCTGCATGGAGGGGAAGTGTGAGTGTGGAGGGTTTGCGGAATTTAGCAAGGTTGAGAGGAAGTGTCTCAGTTTGGTGGGTGGGGACTGTACGACGTCGGGGTCAAGGATTTTGAGCTGCGTTCAAAATGCCCATTGCTCTTTAATTAATGCTGATAATTCTTCTATGGCTATTGGTGCTCCAGGCAGTTGTGTCTGTAATGAGGGCTTTTATGTCTCCCCTGAGTATACTTGTGGGGGGAATGATATTGACAATTAGGGTAATTTTAGAGGACTCACTTATAGCTCTATATACTCATATCTCATGGGGATTTTTACAATGCAGAAGATAATATTCACTCTCATTAATATAGGTATGGGAGGAGAGCATTTTCCTGAACAAAATAAAGTGGCTGTTAAAGATCTATTCTGTTGATTTTAAACGGGCAGAGAGTAGAGGTAAAAATGACCATACCTTTATTTGCTATCAATACTCTTTAAATCGTTTTGACCTTCACGTACATGCAGTTTTGCTGTTACATATGTAATTATATGTACATACTTAAATGTAGCCAATTGTAAGTTTGTTTCCATATAATTAATTCTTTGCACATTCTTTGCACATAGAGTACTTACATACATAGATATGTAAGGAAATATAACGCTTACAGTCTTGGTCCTCTCGACTTTTGTTAAACTAAATTTTGTTTTATGTTGAAATAAAATACAAAATAATCCGTAAGTAAAGAAGTTCAGCTTCGCTTTGTACTCATCTTGTTACTTACTCTCTCTCTACAATAATAATTATTTAAAATGGAATAAATCCGTATTTGTCATTTGATCCAGACGTAACAAAAAAAGCGAGTTTCTTTTCTGGAGTTGGAACCATATGTCATGTCTTAAAACATTTTTTTGTCTCCTGTTTCATCCATTTACTGACCATTGTCTACATAATGCATCTATTAATAAAATTCCTGTGGACAAATTCCATTTGATATACCAGGCTTGAATTTTTGAATGTACTGGATGAGTCATATAAGATGCACGTCCTGACCCAGGTAATGAAATATTGGGTAATGCAGGTAATAAAAAGTTTATTTAAGTCAAAATTTACGCTGCAAATATTGACTTATATGTAAATACGTGAGTGAAACACATTTGACATTTTAGAAAATCCGGAAGACTAATTACCCCAAAATGTGGACATTGATATTTTTATTATTGTTGCCACTATCTCTTATTTTGACAAGCGAATAAAGAGTAACAATACCCAGCCTGTGTAGTGTATTTTGTTGACTCACATGTATTTATTTTAAAAATGTACTATTGTAGAGATGTTAACCCTTGCCCTTGGAAATAATATCTCCAAATTTGTTTCTTAATTTATGCGAGTGCTTCGCAGTAAAAAAAACACTTGTGTAGCATTAATAGAGTGTTAAACTCAAGTGAATCCTAAATTATGTAAACACTTCCTTTATTGTTAATATGATAATAAATTCCAGAAGTAAGACATTCAGCCTCGCTAAAAGTAAACTCCAAAATGAAACAGTATATTCATGAGTAACAAAGTCATAGAACTGGTTCCCCTGACCGTGAGTCATTCCAGTGGAAACATTTTTTAACCATAGGGGCAAAAACCTGCAACATAAAAAGCGATAGTGAAAAGGGAAAAATATTTTTATTTCGGGTTTTTGGTTTCCGTTCCAGACTGCGACTGCACTTTTGGGCTATTTTGTATATCTAGAGAAATGCATACAAAAGATGATGATTCAGATTCAGGCTCAGACGTTCAGAGAGGGAAGATTCTCTGGGCATTAATCACACACATTCCCGAGTATACTTTACAGTATATAGGTTTTAGCATACAAGTATAGGTACATATTAGTGCTGTCCAGTCTTGAAGTTTATCAGTCTCAGTTTTTTAAAGTCTTTTACTTACAGTCAGTATTACTTACAGTCAGTCTTTATGCTAAGCATATCAGTCCAACTCAGTCTCAGTCCCAAGGAAAGTCTTGGTTCAAACTCCCACTCAGTCCCCAAGGATACAAAATGGCGCTAATTTCCATCCTTGGGCTTTAATAATGGCGCGAAAATTTAAAATTGCTTAATATTGTATACGCGCGTTGTATACATGCGTCTTTCTATCAGTCTCAGTCAGTCTTTTTACAAAATGTAACAGTTTCACTCAGTCTCAGTCTCAAAAAACGCCTTCTTTTAAAGTCAGTCTCAGTCTTTTAAGAGTCAGTCTTTTCGATTTGCCACTCAGTCTCAAACTCTCACTCAAGACTGGACAACACTAGTACATATAGTAAGCTAATATTTTCTAGTGAAAAAATAATTACTACGCCGTCTCCTGTGACAGCATATGTACACAATGCACTCACATTTGTACTTTTTGTGCCTATTTCCAGCATATGTATTTTTAACTTGAAATATACAGAAGCTGTAGAATGTTACCCTCAACATAGCATTTCCAACAGCCTTTCACATAACACCAATAACAGTTTAAATTGTCAGGATTTTTTTACAACACTTCTCAGTTAACAGCAGTCGACCCTCCAGATTTCATCAATCAAAAATTGCTCTCTTGTAATCCATCCTCCCATTGCAAGTAAGCTCAATAGCTGTCATTTTGATTTTATCCCGAAATTTCAAGTTCATATTTTGACAAATCATTTGAGAATTTCTGCTTCCCAGTCAGTGTGGAGAATCCTTCCATTTTTTCAGTCTCACTTTCAATCCTTATACAAGCAGCTCTCAAAATCAATATTTTTAATTCGGTTTCCAATTAATTCTCCACGTTATTTGTTTAAATATTTAACTTTTATATGTTTTTTAAATGTATAAATTTTAATCCTGCATGACTTTGGTTACTCAATAACACCATATAATTTTTACAAGGTGCATTAATTAAAATCATCATACAAAATATCCTCAAACCCAATATATTATAGCCACATATACTTTACCGATCAAGTTTGACCAGTATTAATTACAACAAAGTAAAAGCACAAGATCAAAAATCGTTATAAATATACATAGGCCCATGTATTCACGCTATAAGATTCATTATTTTTTTCTAAACGGACAAAAATGATTCGGAAAATATATCCCCGTGTCAATTTTTATAGATTTTTATAGAGTGTCCTGTACATTTATTCTCTAATATTCCTTAGATTTAGCATAATAAGTACTACTTGAATATTTAATTTCGTCTGTTAAAATAGGTCTCACAATAAGTTTAATTTAATGAGTACGAAATAAAAGTCCTTCGAACTTTCGTTTCACGTTGCCCCAAACAATTTATTTCCAGATGTACTTACTTAAACTGTCTCATTGTCAGCTTACTATTTGTAATCCAAGTTTATAACTTTTAGAAAAACACTGGTGAACACTGTTTGATATGTAATTTTTGTGTTGGGATTTTGTAATGTGTCTCAGGTGACAGTCCGCGCTATTTTTCAATTTGGACACCCTCATCATGCCACAAACGGTCGGAGGCTTTGGAGTTGAGAAGGAGGCTGATGACAAAGTCCGAGAGGTTGTGGGCAAAGTTGAGGTCGAGATCCGAAGCAAACTCGTTGAACAAATAGGAGCTGTGAGTCAGTCAATTGAGCCCCTTGCTTACAGGACGCAGATCGTTGCTGGAACTAATTATTTTGTGAAGGTTAAAAAAAAAAATAAAAAAAAAATGATGTAATTAATAATTATTATTACTTTTAAAGTGCACTTTGGACTTTGGACTTGAGTCTGTTGTTGTGCCACATTAAAAGTGAAATATTCAAGTAGTCTTTGCTAGTAACTTTAATTTATTATTAAAGATAGTTTTTTTTAAATAGCTTATTTGATTTAGTGTATTCAGGTGTATTTTTATTTCTATTTGTATGTACATTTGTTTATTTAATATATTTGGTGAGGACTTTCACAAGTTATTTATTGTTGTATTTGTTGCGTGTTAAATGTTAATAGAATCGACGGTATTTCTAACCTTAATTTCATTGGAATAATTGGATTGGAATTCGCTTCTAATGAGTATATACAGTTATTGTAATGATTTTGGAATATTAATATTGTAAATATTTTTTTTTAATTCCTTAGCTCTTGATCGACCAATTCGAGATCTTCCACGCCCGGCTCTACCGAAATCTCCAAGGGGACGTAACCTTGCTTAGTGTGACTGAGCGGAAGACACGTGATGAAGAGATTGAATACTTTTGATCTGTGAAATGTTTTGACGTATCCCTTGAGCGATATTATTTGACCCTTTCGATATTGATTCATTTACCATTTTACCTATTAGCGTATTTTAAAGGATTGAAGTGCTCTCTTATTGGTAGTATATTTTTGTCTCAAGTTAAGTAATGTCTTTCCTTCTTTCAAAAAGACAATTCCCCTGGAAGAATATTATAATGCATTCCAACTTCAGACACTACTCGTCAGGTAGACTATGTCGGGGATTATTACTTTATGTTGTTTTATAGTAAATTAAAAACATAGATTTAAAGTGTTTTGAATTTTGACACATTCTAAGATTCTAAATCCATGACGTATACTGTGTATGTTAAATCAAATAACTATGGAATCATAATTAATTATTTGAAATACATATACTGATTTTATAATAGAGGATTGCAATATGATGTGATTGTATTGCTACTATTTTGTTGATAATGTGTATTTGAGCACAGGCCCGTCAAGCTATCCTTTACGAGTGACGATTGGCTCTACTGTAAAGGATGTGAATAAACCCGCGGCCGTGCCGTTGGTCCCGATTAATTACTGTAAATGAAATGTCTTTCTTCCTTTCTCTATTTCTGAATAAATAAATACCAAATATTTTTAGATTGCTCGGTGGTAAATAATTAAGCCTTTGAATACACAACTATTTATAGATAATGAGTCACTAACTCAAACTGAGCTGGGTCATTTGCAATGGATGTTGAAAAAAGACTTGCTGGGCCAGGATATGTTTTTAATTGGTCCTCCGGGTCCAATGAAGCGCAGATTAGCCATGGCATTTGCTGAGTTGACTAAACGGGAAATTGAATATGTTTGCTTATCTCGAGACACGACCGAGTCGGACTTAAAGCAGAGACGGGAAGTCCTGGGAAAAACTGCTTCTTACATTGATCAGGTGCTGCCACTAGATTTATAATTGCATTCAAACTTTGTGCTGTACACTGCATTTCATGCTACTAATTTCCTGTCACGAATGTTCGTTTGCATTAAGTATCATAATTATTGTTAATTATCACCAAGCAAAATATATCTACCTTGAAGTCGACTGCATTACATACAGCCATTGTGCATACTCTGCATGCACAAGTATCTGCATCATACTGTAATCACGTATGTATGTGGGGAATCTGTATATTCAAGGCTATGTCATTATTTTCTTAAAGCAATTGCACATACATAAGTATAAAGCCTTTGGTATTCAGAATACTCTAATTTAATGTAATTTAATTGTGAATTATTTTGTTATAGTCAGCTGTGAATGCTGCGACAAACGGTCGGCTTTTAATAATCGAAGGAATTGAGAAAGCTGAAAGGAATGTTTTGCCTCTTCTCAACAACTTACTTGAAAACCGGGAGATGAACTTGGAAGACGGACGACATTTAATTGCTCCGGAGCGATACGATAAATTAATTAAGGTTGAACAATAACAAAAATGAATACAAAATCAAACATCAATAATTACAAATATTCCCATAATTTCCGCTGATTTTTAAGTAATGATCCTCACAAAATAGTGGGTTTGATGCAAGGTTTACGTACACATAATGTAATAATTGTTTTACTTTATGTTCACAGGAACATTCCACGGACTCTCTTGAGCGTTGGAAGTTAGTACGTGTGCATGAAGATTTTAGAGTAATAGCCCTCGGGCTTCCAGTTCCACTTTTTAAGGGCAATCCTTTGGACCCACCTTTACGATCCCGTTTCCAAGGGAGGAGTATAATTCCTCCGACGTCAGAGGTGAGTAATATATCTATTGCTTTTGAATTTATAAAATGCTCAAGGTGTTGGTTCACGTACAAGAGAAATAGGGGAAGGACTTGATTGTCATTCATAATCATTTATCATTTTGCATACAATAAACATCTGCATACGCTTTTGAAATCTTCCAGTTGAGCCTTGTGGGGTGAGATACTTCTAAATGAGATATCAAAAGAGGTCTATCACTTACAATAAGCTAAGGGCAATTGTGAGAGCTGAATACTTCAATTTTAAGCATTTCTATGCTTCTTCGTGCTACTTTGGCCTGAATGTTAAATTGAACCACTTTTCTAAGAATGGTATATTAATGCCCGTGTGCGTGCTCCATTTACCACATACATTTTTCCAGTACTTTTGTAGCTGTTACTTTCCTCTTTTAGTTTTTACTCATCCGTTGCTTTTGCAAGACTCAGGGTCGATTTCCATTGAAGGTACTGCAATGCATTGTCATGGTCAGAAGAAAACATGCTTTCACTTATATGTATAATTATGCATTCCCGTTCTAGTAGGTAAACTCTGTAGCTTTGTGTATGTTACATTGTTGTTCCTTGGAATTTGAAGTAATTGGGAAAAAACTTTGTAGCACTTTGCAGTAATACCCCATACACATGTACACGTTGAATATCCTGAATGTTGTTCTTGTCTCTGAATGCGAATGCAAGTAAAAATGTCAGGAAGGCAGAAAAAGCAAGCATGACACGCAGATTTCCAGACAGAATTAATATGGCAAATTGAAACATAGTTACCATCCCGACTCATTTATGCATAATTATCTATATGTATCTACATATATAATTTGTATAACAGAAACTTTGAAGAGTTGATGAATGGAAAAAAAAGTATACAAGATTTTTGCTGCAGAGATATAAATACATGGAGTCCTGTTGTGCTCCACAATGTATAACGATTTAGTTTATTTCATTCCTATTGTGTCGTTCGCACGCACCATGGAACGGAATCCTGTGAATACTGTGATCAAGGAATTTCATTCTGCTTGTGCATTCGCACTGTGAAAGGTACATATACAATGTACAGCTTTTCTTACAGTCACATATCCTTTTATTTATTGTTTCTGCTCTGGAAAAGAAAGTTACTTCAAGCGACAGAATTATCATGCGTTCAGAAAATTTTACTACTATGTACACACACGCGTGTGCACATTTGCAATAAAAGCAAGTGTACTACCCACAGTTGTTAACACAGTTATTAGTAGTGCAAGGCAGGATGTGTGATGAATATATGCTTTGCATAGCATAGAGTCGTAAATCTTGGAGATTCGGGAAGGCTTACATACACAGCGAAATGCATACAATCTGCAGTCCGAGTCACACAACTTGAAGTTTTGACAGTTCTATTTTCCGGTATCCAAAAATAGTGTGGATTCTTATCTGCTATTTAGTCTGCCTATAGAAAATGTTATTTTTAACTCTATAGCTCTAGAGCAAGGGCACTGTTAATAAAAAAACACCTGCGAACTATCTGTTATTATATTCATTGTTGAAGTTATGTTTTTTATAAGTAAATTATTTTTGGGAGGTCCCCGGAAATTAGACAATTCTGTAAAAAATGGAGTCATTCAGTTCATTGACGTTACCTGATTTAAAAAAATGTACTTGAATTGTAACCTAACCTCATCCTTGTTTGCGATCATTAGTTAAGTTTAGCCAGACCATTTATTAGTGTTAGTTAAACAGGAGCCATTTTGACGCATCTGCAATGTAATGGGGCATGGGAGTGAGTGCTATGACATAAGAGAAAGCTGTAAATGGTTCAGGAGAACGTTTTGAATGCGCTAGAAGAAAATGCAGAAATGTCTCTGGGCTTTCTCCAGTGTCCACGCCGCTGGCACCGGGGAAGTAACTAACTCCTCAACTCCTGTGCATGAGAGACTCCCAGGATAGACAGGGTAACTGTATTTATTCATGTACCACAAACACTGCCAAGCTTGTAGTCAACAGGTCGGATAATTGTTCCAAGTTCTTATAATTATTCCGGAACAAGATCCTCAGAAAATATTGCGTTGGAACTCATTGTGAATTTGTATTGAGCAGATTTGAGGAAAATTAAATAATAATGGTATATCGTCAGTGTCTACATTGTGCTGTAATTACTGCTGACGGAGAACCTACTTCAGACACAACTACTAAAAGGACGTAGACTACAATACAGGAATTTAGGCAAAATGACAATGGAAACTCTCCCTGCCAGGACGCATAACACACAGCAGTAGGACAACACGTGGATAGAATTTGCATTTCCCTGTGTTGTAAATAAAGAGTCTGTGGAAGGAGTCTCCCAGGAAAAGACAAATTCGAGTTGAGTCTACGTATATCTATACTTATAGATAAAAAAAGAGTGCAATACGACCGTGCGAATCATTCATCAAGGCTGATCGTGGAGCATTATTGACGACAGACTCACCATGAGGTCTCCCATTTGAATGAGCATTAATGCCATGATTTATGGTAGCAATGTGGGACAGTGCGAGGAAACCGATCAAGATTAAGAGTGTCATTCAGTCGGATGGAACGCGACGATTTCTCCTCGAAGATAACATCAGTGATAGTAGTAATTCAGGGAAAAGTTTCCTTGAAGGAACTAATAAAGAAACTTTTAAAATTGCAAATGTTCAGCGGCTTATTGATGACCAGGCGACGGGTGACCGTCTGTCCAAATTCCCAACAACAGTCAATACTACGAAGAAAGTCCTTAGTTCCAGTCCTAGTTTGGACCGGGACCCGACGGACTACGAGACGACCATCAAGAATGACTATTTAGAAATCAATGGGAATCGGGTTTGGCGACAGAACCGAAGATTGTTCAAGAGCTTTGATCAGAGATACTCGGACGAGAGGGACTCTCCATTCCATAATAGTTCCTTGTGTCAGAATATACATGAGTTACTATTACGGAATAATCTGAGGCACTGCAATCTGCATCCCCACAGTGCCATGCTCCATGGTAGGTCCGAGAGTAAGCGTGAAATGGAAAATATGCCTTTGAATTGGAAGCAAGCAAGTTCTTGGGCAAAGGGGAATTCTTACGGTAACGGGCTGACGGACTCATACTCTCAGAAGAAAAGAGATTCTAGATCAAGATCAATGTCTCCGGAAGTCGTACAAGTCCAGTCGTCCAACTCATTGGAGAAAGAGACCAATGCTCTCTGCACCAGGATCATGACATGGATTGACAAGGAAGTCAAGAGGAATAAAGGAGCCCTGCCCACAGGATTTAAAGGGAAGGATTTAAGGATTATTAATGAACTGACCGTTGGAGCTGGGACGGAATCCTCAGGGTCAGCTTCGTCCGATACTAATTCCAGTTTGAACGGAAATGGTTGTTTAACTGGGAGTGAGGAAAATCTTCCAAAAATCCCTTCCAGCTTGAAGAAAACACCGAGTCTTGGGAATCTGGAGAAGAATAAAAAGTCTGTGACAATTGTGGAGGATATGGAGTATGTGAAGCATAAAAAAAGGAAGAAGAAGAAGCCGGGTTTGAAACCTGTGGAGGAGATGGACGTGGATAGGGAGGTTTCAGAGACTGGGAATAATGTTTGGGGCGAAGTGAAACTGGATGACTGTACTGTTTACTTAATGGGAGAAACTAAGGCTCGACCTGTTTGCAATATTGAAGTGCCAGAAAATAAGGATAAAATTCAGTTACATATTTTCTTGCCTGTTATTTAGTTCCAGTCTCATAGTAATCATTACAAAAAAAAATATTGTAAAATCATTGCTATTTTAGAATAATAAATTGTTAATTAATATGCGTGTAAGTACTTACATATTGAAAGGATTGAGAATGGAAATTGTTAGCGTGTACCTTAATTTGGTCTGATAATTGCTATAAATTAATGTAATAGGGTTTGATAAGGGAGCAGTAATAAATTGTATGTAAATAAAGGGAGATGTGAGAGACGCTACTATAATAATAATATCGTTCGTGTAATCTTATTTAAATTATATTTGAACAATTATTCTAGTCTTAAACTACAAAGTTGGCTCATACTGTGTAGTCATTAGGGACCAGTGGTTAAATTGCTATTGTCAGCTACTATTAGCACCTGGTATTCTTCCATTTCCGGGATTTACTATAATTTTAAAGGGGGAAGAAGACAGCTTTTGTTTCTGAAGAGCTGTCAGCAATTTGTGGACGAACGAGTGCTCGTATAAAAGCGGACTTATGACTCCTAGTCTGAGGGTGTACTTGGATTTAATTCCTGTGAAAGAATTTTATGAGAGGATAGGATAGTCAAGAAAGGACGTAGTAAAACTTTACTTAAGTAAGCTCCCGGTTTGATACTTCTATCGATTAGCTCTTGTCAGGCTACCGTGATTATGCTAAATTGGTTATTTCCGTCGACTTTTACGAGTAAAGTTTTTTTTCCTTCCGTGGGATTTTTACCCTGCCATAGTTTCTTTTTCTCGGAGAGAAATGATACCCCATTGGAACTTACGTTCGTTTACGAATGTAATTTATGTCGTTACATGATAACATGAGCGTGCTTTTACTATACTGGTGCATACATACAGCATGGATGCCTTTCTTGCATATTGAGGGAATGTTATACGTGTACAGTGTGGGTTTATGTACAATAGGAAGGTAGACACTCAAATGTGACCTTTCAACCTGTAATTTTAAGTTGGGGAAAGCTTCATGTGAAATCACGAATGTGGCATTGTTCCCAATGAAAGGAAGGGAAAGCAGTGTGTGCATAATGCTTGACTGGGTTTGTAGTAGCAGTAGCAAAAGGAACTTGAGTAAAAGTAGCGGCATAATGAAGGAGAACGGGAGACGGTATCAAGTAGGAAGAGTAATTTCAATTTTTGGTAGAAGCTTGCGTGATTCCATGTGACAGATACTCGGGACTCTACATAAGTCAACACAAGTGTAGATTACCTCAAAATAAAAATGGAAACTTCTCACTCCAGTCTGACTACTATCGTAAGAATAGGTGCTCAAGAATTTTTTATTCCTTACCCTTCGCTCCTATATGACATACTTGGACGTCGTGGAATTAAGGGAAATTTTTATGTCCTCTCTGACAGCTGTGCATACTTCCTTCAATTACTTTTCACATTTGGCTTTGGGAAATCACACACATGCATACGTAATTAAATATAGACGCTTGTCATGACAGGTCCAATTTGAAGCCTATTTTTCTCCGAAATCCGAGAAAAATTCTAAAAATTGGGATTACAAAAGGGATTTTTATTAAAGCAATTTATTAGATGCTCAAGCATGTGTTCTTGAAAGGATATATTTTATTTTTTAGGAAAACTTGAAGATGCTACAAGAACTAGCACCTGGCGTGCCGTTGGCTGAATTAGAGAAATTAAATACAATAGCGTATGCCATTTTATGGTCCAGTGACCCGGACTTTCGGCAGGTTGAGACTAATCCCTGGAGCATTAGTCTTCCGTATTTTCCATTAGATAGCTTACTTGGCGGGGCTAAATTATTGGTAAGATGTTGTATTTATGTATGTTATAATTATTAAATAAAATATGTACATATGTGTATATCGAAAAAAGTTTAACGTCTTAATAATTGAAATAAATTCCAAAAATAGGAGAAAAATGTGGATCTGTACAGTTCATTAGTAAGAATGTACCCCTACCGCTTGATACTGAACAAGAAGGAAGGCGGGGAGATAAAGGCAATGGAGGACATTTTAACGAAATCCGGGTTTTCGTTGAAGCGGTCCGCTCCCCAGAGATCTCTACAATCTTCAGTCACTAGTTCTTATGTACCTGTACCTAGTATGGAAACTGTGGTAGGGGAGATGAGCGAGTCCCACACTGTGAATAGAGATATATGTGTGATTGGTCCGAAAGGCTCCGGGAAAAGTACGGTGGTTCGCAGGTTTGCGGAACTAGTCGGGGGTAACGTTGAACCCATTGTTTTGTTTAAGGTTGGTTTTTGTATTTGTGAGTCTCGGGAAATTACTTGTAATTATTACTGTAGATGCTTAGTTTTTGGACGCAGTAGCGTTTAAAAAGTAGTGACAAAAAGATTAAGACCGTAAAAATGTATTGAATATTTTAGGACATGACAGCAAGGGAACTAGTCCAACAGCGAACTACTAATGCTGAAGGGGATACCATTTGGACAAACTCTCCCTTGGTTGATGCGGCCATACATGGTAAATTAGCTGTTCTGGATGGGATTGACCAAGTACATTCCAGCACACTCTCGGTTATATTTAGGTATGTCCGGCATACATTGAGACATCAAGTAGTAACAATTCAGCCAAAATTAAGTGCAAAATCTAATGTAACCTGAATGATGCACAGGTTAGTGCATGATAGAGAAATGCAGCTCTTCAATGGAACTAGACTTCTTCGTGCTGATCGATACGACGCTTTGAAAGAAATTTCAGAAGATATGACAGGATTAATGAGAATTCACCCTGAGTTTTATGTAGTGGCCACAGCCAGTGTGCCTGAAGGGAAAAATAAGTGGCTGACGCCTGAACTTCTGAATTTATTCTTTTACCATGAGTTGCCTCGAATCAGTCAAGAAGAGGAAATTGCCATTACATCGTCATTTGTGAGAGCAATAATTTCTGTTTAACTATGAATACAAAATTTTGCACTTTCAGGTATTATATATTACTTTTAATAATGATTGAGATAAATATCTTATGGTATTTTATTGCCTTCTTTAGTGTACAAATGTACCCCCTGTCATGGAAAAAATCATCGCTGCAGCTAGGCATCTTCGTGAGAGCGATGAGTCTTCAAAAAAGTCTCTTGCAGCATCTCTGTCAACCAGACAGATTATTAGAATTGCTAAGCGCCTTGAAAAATTTGGGGGAAGTCCGTTTCAAGAAGTTTCAAGAGCTTGTCTTTCCAGGTACCATGTGTTTTTATTTTGTGTAATTTACAAATCGATTTTAAGTAAAGTAAATGTTTCTTTGCCAGGTTTTTGCCACATTTGAATCGAGAAGAGTTGGAAAGTGTATTGAAGAAGTATGGAATTAAACAGGAGAAATTTGAAGATCCCAAATCTGCCAGTGTGAAAGCTGAAGGGGGTATTGTAAGGATAGGAAATACATCTGCTCCGATTTGGCCAGATTCAGAGTTTAAGTCCAAAGTTCCGCACGTTCTGTTTTACGACATACAACAAGTAATTCCAAGTGATTCCAAAGTGTAGATTTGTTGGATGAAGACAGTGCTAATATAATTTTTCAATTTTGTGTCAGTTGTAGCTAACACTTTTATGATTCAATAGCACATCCTAGCTTTAGAACAACTACTTCGAGACTACATTTTGGGCGACCATCTTCTGCTTGTGGGAAACCAAGGTGTTGGGAAAAACAAACTTGTAGATCAATTATTGTATTTGCTCAATAGACCTAGGGAATACATTCAACTTCACAGGTGTCTCATCTTTTTTAAATTAATACTAATATTTTTGAGTCTACAATGTGTATTTTAGTGATAATTGATTCATGTGCTGCCTTTTTGAAAAATATTTCTATAATGTATGTGATCTTATTGTGTATTTCATGAAGAGCTTCTATTTTGTAAACAGGGATACAACCGTACAGGCCTTAACTGTGCAGCAGAAAGTAGTAGATGGAGTAGTTTCATTTGAGGATTCACCGCTGGTAAGAGCAGCAAGAGAAGGACATGTAATTGTGATCGATGAAGCGGACAAGGCTCCAACGCATGTAACGTGTATACTTAAGGTAGCGGAACATTTTCTTGTCTTATTTTGTTCAACTGTTATGTAATACTGACAATTGAGCCAACAATCAACAAAGTATAGCATACACAGGAATATTTGCAAATTCTTTGATAATACTATTATATATTTTACAGACATTGGCTGAAAGTGGAGAAATGGTATTATCAGATGGTAGGCGAATCGTACCACAAGGCTATGTTTCCGGCGCAAATACCGAAGAAAATAAACTTATTAAACTACATCCTGAGTTCAGAATGTTTGTTCTGGCGAATCGACCTGGTTTTCCATTCTTGGGAAATGATTTTTATTCTGTTTTGGGTAAGCCGGATATTTGGATGTAGTGAATTATAGTAAAATTAAATTGTTTATGTGTTAATACCTGAACATTAACATGATGTTTTTATAGGAGATTTGTTTAGTGTTCACGCCATTGACAATCCTAGCTACGAATCAGAATTTGACTTGCTCAAACGGTATGCCCCATCAATTGACGAAGATTACTTACGCCGAATAGCCAAAGCTTTTGGCGATTTAAGAAAACTAGCTGATGAAGGAACCATTTCTTATCCATACTCTACTCGTGAAGCAGTTAATATTGTAAAGCATATACAGGTAGGAAATCCTAAAGTTGTAAAACTTCTTTCTTTAAGATGGAGGTGAATTTGTGTTAATATTTATTGAAATTGAATTCAGAAATACCCTGGCGATACATTAGCAGAGGCTGTAGATAACGTGTTCGATTTTGACGTGTACAACTCGGAACTACGCCACACTGTCAAAAATACCTTGCTGAAGTATAAATTAGAACCTTCGCAAGGTATTTTATTGAGAAATCGTAAAGGGTGAGTATTGAAGTTACGCATTTAATGTCAGGAATATCTTTTTTGAGCCTTGTCTGATTGAATTTTAAAAATAATAATTGATGGCATAGTGGGCTCTCCGTAAATGTCACGTCTTTGTCAGACTTACTGAAAACACAAGATGGGAAACCAGCCTTGCAAGATTCCAACAAGAAGTTCAAGTCCGACGAATTTACTGATCCGAAATTCGGAAAAGTTGATGCTACTGGCGCTCCTCATGTAGGAGGTAATACCTGGGCTGGAGGTTCAGGCGGTCGTGGAACCGCAGGTTTAGGAGGCGCTGGTGGTCCACATAGATTAGATTCTGGAAACCCAGTATTTCAAGTATCGGATGAGGTAAAGCAAAACGTACCACCTGAAGTTCTTAAAATGGCACGGGAAATGGCGAAGAAAGCTTATGAAGAAAAACTTAAGGAGATCAAAATGAGCAAGTATGACGGTCAAATATACGAAGAATATTTGGCACCCATCCGACCCCAGGTTGGTTTGTTGCTTCATTTTGCTTGAATTACAATTTATTCTCTTCTTGATTATATTTTTTATTTATTCTATGACTGATTCAATAGATTCAAGCTTTGAGAGTCATTCTTCAGTCACTCCAAGCCAAAGCCAAGGAAAGGAAGTGGGTCAAGCATCAAACTTCTGGCGAGCTAGACGACTCTAAAATAATTGAGGGTAAGCTTATTATTTTAGAAGCTCTAAATTAAGGGAGTTTAAAATACATTTCCTTTACCTTGAAGGAATTGTTGGAGAAAAGAATGTTTACAAAAATCGTCAAGATGAAGAACCTGAACCAGGCGATCCGCAACAAAAGCCAAAGCGTTTGAAGTTGATAGTGGACGTTTCAGGTTCTATGTACAGGTAAGTGTGGCGAAGATAATTTATTTGTTTATTCTTGGATTTGCTGATCCATTTGATGCTTCATCTTTATATTTGTGTAGATTCAATGGATATGATAATCGTCTGACAAGAATGCTGGAGTGTGCATTACTAGTGATGGAATCTTTCAATTCCTTTGAAGATACCATTCAGTATGAAATTATTGGACATTCTGGTGAAGACTACAAAGTGGATTTGACGAAGTTTAAGGAACCTCCAAAGAACGAGAAAGAGAGGATTGATGTCCTCAGAATGATGCACCTTCACTCACAGTTTTGCGCATCCGGAGATAACACTCTAGAAGCAACACACGATGCGATAACTACCTTCGCAGACGAGATGGAGAACTGCGATGAAGCTTTTGTGATAGTTTTATCTGATGCGAATCTAGAAAGATATGGCATCAATCCTTTGGAGTTTGCCAAAATTTTGAATTTAAACTCAGACGTTAAATCTTTTGCTGTATTTATAGGATCACTTGGTGACCAAGCTAATAGATTAACAGAGAAAATGCCACCAGGAAAGGCATTTGTATGCCTTGAAACTGCCAAGCTACCTCAGATTTTGCAGAGAATATTTGCTGAGTCAGTATTGACGTAATCGATTATTCAAAAAAATAGAATATAAATAAAAATAAAAATTTTCAAATAAACAGTTTAATTTAGCACTCCATAATTGGCTTAGGACTGGTGAATATGGAAGATAAGCTAGAAATCGTTGCACATATTAGCTTAGGGTAAAGGTTGCTTGTCATTAACAAAAAACAGAGTTGTGATTTTTTGTGATAACTGGTGTGAATTGGAAGAGTGAATGTGTGACTTGAACTGGTTTTACTTGGAGTACCATAAACCGTACTTTCTATTTTTTTACATCTGTTCGGGGTGGTGTTTTGTTCTTAACTTCAGGTAGTTGAAGCTGCTTAATAGTATCCCGGAAAGACTTGTCCATGTGTTCAATCAAAGTTGTGAATGCTTTCTGAATAGATTCAGAAGTTTTTCCGTGCATTGCTTTCAACTCTGACATTGCATCTTGATAAGTCTTCGGAGACAATGCCGGAACCTTCTTCATAGCTTCCTCGCAGTTGGTTTTAAACTGATCCAAATTCTTGTTTAGGTTTGTCGCAGACTGCTGCATCAAATTGTTATAATTATTTTGTAAACTTTCTCTCAGGTCTTGGTAATTCTTTGTCAGCTTCTCAAGCATTTCCGTGTTCGCTGGAATTATCATCATAATATTTACAACCCCAATAACTCCACGAGAGGCATAAATGGTGATGGTGGTAATAGTTATAGATGAAAGGGTCCTTCAAGAATTCAGTATTCATAAAAATGAGAAATTTTTAAAACGAACCTTTTTTCATCTGATTTAAGAGTTCTTGATGACCTTTCCCGTAATATTGCTGCAAGTCCACGAAATTCTTTTGACCTAGAAAAATCACGCATTTTATTTTTTGTCTATATTTGTGGCATTCAGTCAATTATCACTACGAGGCAAATATGTGCTGAAAAGTTTTGTGGTCAATTAAAAAACATATTAGCCAAATATATTGACCAAAAATAGTAGATATAAAGCAGCAAGAGCCATGATCAGGGATTCAAAATTGTGACTATTCTGCTTGAAGAAAACAGGCAAGATATTTTTTGCAACCTCAGAACCTGTACCTATATACACGGCAAAATTTGGTATACTAAATATAGTAATTAGTCAACTCTATAATAGTCATGCCATGACTTCGAAGTACCTGACTGTAGGAGTTCATTCCAAGCATTGGTTTGGTTTTTCAGACTCTCTGCAACATTCTTTTTGAAGGTTTCTACCATATCGTAGTACTTCTTGTTTATTTCATCAGTGGCCATTTTGTCTTTGTTAATTTACAATGAAATTGAAACAATAATAATGAATCGTTTTTCAATTATTACTACTGATTTTGCTAATTAAGAATGCTCAATAATTAAGATTATTAAAAATGATATTTAAAACTCTGACGGCAGAATTTCGAATTTCAACTTGAGGTATTCTACTTAGGTACTAAATTAAGGTAATTAAACTTTTCTTAGTTGGTTCTATATTATGAGTTCGTATGTAAAAGTAAGCTCTTGTGTGTAATCCAAAGGACGCTTATAATCTGTAATGTGATAAAAAAAATTATCTTAAAATTATTTTTAGTTTTTCCTCTGTTCTTTATTTCTAGTATATTACATAATAATGCTAGATTTTCAAACAAAGTTAAATAGATAATGAATTCAAACAAGCCTGCATAAATAAACATAATAATAATTACTATTATTAATGAAAGCTGTAGCAACTTTTCTTTTATCTGATGCTGATGTCAGACTTTTATTACCCTAAATTTACTCCTCTTTCGAGCTATAGCAGCGTTAAAAAAAGATCATGATTATTTTATTTGTAAGGCCATGCATTCATAGAACGAGTAGGCTTCACAGGTCTATTATTGTATATTATAACAGTTCTTAATAAATACTTACCTTGCACACTTTTGTTCAACCTCGACCTAATTTCGTTTATCGTTAGTCCCTCAAGACTAACATGTATAGCTCAATTAAACTAGAAAAAACAAAAACAAACACATCAAGTTACCCCAATCAAGCATGTTGCAATGTAGATCACAATCGGTATTACCCAACATTGAAAATGATTGCAAAGTCTTTTTGCAATTCTTTTTACCTTACTTTTAAATAATTACCGTACATAATTATAAAATTACAACACATATAAAATTCAAATACATCTTTCATGCACCTGCCCAAAATGCCCAATTGGCAAAAAAGGACTAAAACTGCCGCATAATATTCCACATTTTTCAAAATCTTCAACAAGGCTATATCTTCAAGAGGGAATTAAATAGCCTATTGATTTTGTTCAGACCAAAATAATCCCTTCATTTTTTTTTGGGACCCAGTCTCTTCAAAATCAGTTTTTACAAACCAATACTCATTAATTAAACAATTCAATAAACATTAAATGTTCAAGGAATAATTCGCTACAAGCTACAGATCCCCATTCTAGTAATAATTGTAGGCATATTTAAACAATTTTAAGAATGCATTAGCAGAAGACTTTGTTCCTGAACATGAATTTCCTCCACCTATCAGTCTGTTATTACAGGTCATGCCGTTAATTTTGAACGTAGAAACCTCTTGGATAGCTTCTTAGAAAGATAATAAAATTTCCAAAAAATGTGCGTCAAAATTAATTCCAGAAAAAAATTTTTGCAAGTGAACAACAATTTGTAATGCCAAAACATAAAATATCTGGACTTTACTCCACTTTCTTGAAGATTCTCATATGACCTTAATTTTCGACCTAAGCCAATAAAACGAATTTTAAAAAATCCGGAAAAGAATTTGATTCGAAATGTGGGCATCACATATTTTGTGTCCTTGTCCCTTATATGACCCAGAGAGAGGAGAGAAGGGAATAGAGCTCAAATCTCAACTTCTAATCCTCGGGTACTTTAACATGAATCGAAAGTCTCACTTTGCCCCTGCATTTGTTTTTCTCCTGTTTTGTGGGGAAATTCAAAATCCTCTGTTAAATCAATGGACAGCGTTCAGCGTTTGGACTTGGACTTGAGTTTTTAAGAAGACTCTGCTTGAACTTTATTGTTCGACTCGAACATTTTTCCAGAGAGGAATATTAATTTATTCAAAAAACTAAATGTCTTTAAAATTATATTAAATCAAGTAAGTGTTGTCTATATATTTATAATATTGCTAGTTTAGTGTGATTTTTATTTTGTATCAGGCACAATGTACTTTATTGTGATGCGGTATTATTTTGTGTTGGATGAACAAATTAATAATGAATTAATAATGTGAGAATTAAATTGTGTCATGTATTTTGTTACAGTTATTTTTTCAAAATTCAAGAGACATGTCGGAAGTGGCGGAGGAACAAGTGTATGAAGAGGAAGTGTACGAGATCTTTTTGGAAACAACAGAGCCAGATGAAGTATTAAAGGATTCTGCTGACTATGAACAACCACCTGTACAGATATCTAGCCATCAAGAGCAGATCAAACAAGCAGAGAATTCAGTCATGCCAGCGTGTACATTTAAATGTCAACAATGTAGTTTTGAAGGAACGTCCCTTAATCGGCTCAACCTTCACCAGAAGATCCACAAGGAGAAGAAGCTATTTGAATGTCCCGACTGTGACTATACAACTAATCGGAAGAGTTATTTCCAGATGCATTTGGATGCTCATGAAAAAGGAACTGCCCGGAAGCACAGTCGGAAAGAGGAATTAATGGAGAAGCAAAAATCTCAGAAACTCTTCCACTGCTCGGAATGTAATTATGTGTCTAATTCGGCCCGGAGTGTTACTGTCCATTCTGCCATGCACCGACCCGAGAAGCCCTTCGGATGTAGCTACTGCCCGTATCGAACCAAGTGGAAGCAGGTTTTGAAGGAACACGAAAAAATTCACCGGATGAGAGTCCAAGAACTTTTGAGCTAACCCAATCATTCAGTGTGATGATTGCGGGTCTTAAATATAAATACGATTATTTTTGATATGTGCACTTGTGACTAATTGGAGTTACTCTTATATTTGTTACAATAATAATTTGATGTATCATAATTGTTGTTACTGTCTTATAAAATGTCATATTATCATATCTCGACATGCTCGGATCGCATTGACAATTGACAGCCGTAGTCTGAGGTGTGTGCAGGGAGAAATCAGGAATCAGGCCAGGAGTAGTCCGAGGCAGAACTAAAATAATTATTTCGATTTGAAGTATAATTTCTTTTCACTGTACGTATAATAGATATTATTATTATACTGTATAATCGCAATGTGAAATGTAACTCAGGGAGTAATAATTTGTACGCCTAGAACCAAGTACAATAGCTCATATGTACCGTCGTCCTAATCTTGCATCCCTGGGTGTTTAGTGTTTACTCAATTTTTCAGAATTCTAACTGCCATTGTTTGTTTTAAAAAAACTGAAATGAGATGGATAACTGGGGTGGCAATCATCTCAATGACCCTGGATAGTCCTGCTGTAGGTTCAGAGATTTCAGATGCAATCCGACAAAGTTCAGTATGTTTGAATTGTTGGAGTGCATTTGGGATATTGTTTATCCAGAGGTTACATTAATTAAGTTCTGCATTTTCCTAGACATCTTTGGCCATTATTCAAATTTTTAGCGCATGAGGAGTTCAGAAGCGAAAAACTCTTCTGGTATATAATTTCTAAAAACCGATAGGTTCCTGTTGAGGAGTTTCCTATTCATATAAATGATTAAAATTAACTACACATTAATATAATATTACAATTTACTACACTACCTTTTTCAGTTAATCGTAATGTAAATTTACAATTTTATTGTTCAAATTAAGGTTAAAAAATTGACCTATCGTAAGTTCCACCTTATCGATTATTCCCTGCTGCCTTCCGTATAGCTAAAACGGTAAACGTGCCGCCCAGTTTAAGCTTGACCCAACGAACATTTATCTGTGGTGTGGTCAACAGATTAAACTTGAGAGAATTGGAAACAGGATTGGGCATTGCGGTATTTTTAGCCTAATATGTAATTATTATACATACCTTCTTCGGTCAAAAATATCCGTCGCAGGCACCATGAATGTGAGACAAAGTTTATGAATTTTTGTTTTTGGTTATTCATCGTAAATTATATGTCTACGATTATAAATGCACACGAAAGTGAATGCACATAGTACCATTTAGAACATGAATAAAACGTGATTACTTAGTTAAAGTTAAGGTTTTTCTGGACCATGATCGTGACTACGGTCTGGTCCCGGTTTTATGAAACTGGTCTTGTTCGAAGCTCATTGTCAGACCAGATCAGTGGCATCCCTAGGATTAGTTGTAGGAACTACTTAAAGTAAGCAGAAGTTGGTAAATTACATTTATATAGGTTTTAAGGTATTGTAGGAAATTGGCTAGGAAAAGCTGAAAGTCATTCCAAAAAATCCTGTACAGGGAAGCAGGTAGGCAGAATTTTTTTTCTAAGCTTATACATTATAAGTAGGCTTCTATGTAAACTTGTAGGTAGGTTATAGATAGACAAATCCATTGGGGCATCTTTGGTCAGCATGATAGTTCGATTGAGGTTTTAAACTTGATACTATATTCAATAATTGTGAAGTTACATTCCACATTCCTTTTTCGCTTTAAAATGTATAGAAATGCAAAAAAGTTGATGAGCACATCTATTGAGTTTAGTGGTTGTAAATAATGCATAGTATATTAGTACAGTTACTTACTTACGCAATTTGCAAGCATTATTATTATTGCTATACAAGGTTTATTAGGATGTACATGAGAACTCCACAGGAATGTTGGTGTTTAACATAATTTCCTTTTCTAATATTTTTTAAGAGCTCAATAGTCAATACTCCGAATAGTAAAATCGAAGTTGGTCTGATTTACTTCATACTGGGTAAATATTTAAGCTATAAATAGAAATTACATACAATTTGACAACCAACAATAATAAGTATCAATAATGTTGCGGAATCATAGGCTCATATGAAACTTTTCTACGCTTGGAAATAATGAAAAGGAGAATAAAAGTGGTTAACTACAGACTGGGATTACATACACAGCAGTCCTATATAGTTCCTTGTAGGAAATCGTTAATCTCTAGAAACTTTTAAATACTGTCTTGACAAAATTAACATAAATCATCCTTACAGCTTAAATTCAAATTCTCTGGTGCATGACTCATTGATTCCAGAAACTCTGCGAAAATTATAATGTCGCTCCCATTTTACATAAAATTCAATCTTTGGATATTTTATGTCTGGTCCATTTTGAATATTATTCCAGTCGAAGTAAATCCGCAAAAGGGAACTATTCAGTTTCAAAGCTCCAAGCTAAGATTCAAAATTTGGCTATTTTTCATGCGTGCAACTGGAATTCGTGGTGTTCTAGGAGTTTTAATATTTTTGAGGCGCTTTTCCAAAGAAAACTTCGTTTATAAATACTTGCCACTTCATATTGTATCTGTGTTCGGTTCCTACGTTGGTTCACAAATAATGTGGGATAGCTGTATCAAATATCCAGAAATTTATATTTCAATATTTAACTCGCTATTTAAGCAACGGAAGTGGCTCTCACAGTATAAAAATTTTTATGAGCTGACAGTTCAAGAAAAAATGGCTGCCGTTATGCCAATAAATTTGACTATGCTGACGATAGCTTATTCGGCAGTGATACTTTTGATGCCAGACATGGACCATTTGTTGTATGAGCAAGTGAGTTGTGAATGGCGAAATATATTTGGGAAGGTCATACTAACAACCTGGGACATTTCATCGCCATTAATTACACAGTTTAACTGTGGAGTTGCAGTTTTCGCCTCCATTTTATTCTTTCAAAAATGTTTTGACCAAGTCTCAATTGGACTGCAAATTATTAACATGAGGTATTGGCCATTTCAAATCATAATCTTAGACTGGCACAACTGGGCAAGCACACATCGATAGGGGCAGTTTAAAATAAAAGATAGGGACCTGCATTTGTGTAACATCATTTAAAGGACACCCTTGAATTTTCTCCTCACTGGGGGTTTTCATATTAGCACAATTTTAATGCTTTTATTATTAAGTAATTATTATTATTAATTATTTAATGCCTTTGCTCTTACAAATACAGTATTAATAATATTTGTATTGAGTGTGAGTATCGGACATTATCGTTGTCCAATTTTTGTCTCGGAATTAAGTTTGATTAAATTGTAAGCATTTTTTTTGTAGGAATAACCATCGTTTCTTCGTGCCATTTCAAGAGCTAACTGCATCATCTAAGATTGTCATTCAGCTTCAATTATGGATTCAACTCTTTAATATTGGAATGCGTTTCAGCGTATTTGCAGTCAAGATTTATTGCATTGCCATGACGATTTTTCAAATCTCATTTGGTATTTATTTTTTCCATTGCTATTTCTTCCATTCTGTGCTCATGTTGTTCGTGGGTGGAGAACTTACACTGACGTACGTTACTATATTCGACAAAGCCTTTGCGACTCCCTCGGGCATTCAAAAATTCAAAAGGAAGATATTAGTTACAGCAAAGCTCCTTCATCCTAAGGAGGCAGCACTAATTTGCAGAAGGATTCGGGCTTTACCCAACATTGGGTTTGAAGTTGGTCACTTTAACACACTGGAACGAGCTTCCACTCCAAATTTTATTCTTTTCATTGTGAGGAACATAATAAGAGTTTTGATTACATTGAAGTAGGCACAATTTAAGTAGTCGCTTTTATCTAGAATTTGTGTGTAAATAATATCAAAACTCACAATCAGGGAATCCTATTAATTCAACCAACTCAGGATTGTAGGTGATATTTTTATTATTTTATTCTGCGTTTACACAGTGTAATCAGTAATCTTGTTTTACTGGATAATTTGATTCGATAATTGTACAAAAACGTATTGTACTAATTGTGAGTGAATGGGTTTCAAATGACAGCTCCCAGCCCATGATTCGCTTCACCCCAACAGAGCATGGTGTAGAAATCAAAAAATGGCTAATGTACTTAACTCACATAAATGATGTAAAATCTTAATTATAAATCCCCACTATGTATAAATTAAAACGAACGAAATACGCGCTGATCAATTTGCAATTGCATCTACATATAATTATATCATATTGTTTCCGACACAGTATTTATGGAAACGGTCTCAGCAGGATCGTCAAAATTGGCTGATATTAACTGGTGTCAGAATGTTAGTGGTAATTTCATCTTTGATGATTCAATATTTTGCAAAACTTAGTAGACGCACACAGTGAAGCTGATACATATATTTTACTACGAACGTTGTATTAATACCTATTCAATTGAGCAATGCTTAGGAGCATGAATGTTAACAATACTAGATCCTTCAAATATAAACCACATTACAGTAACTCACATTTAGTTTCCCAGCTCTGCTGTGGCAGTACTTTGAGAACTTAATCACACCAAATAAATAATAATCATAATAATTACTTTAATATACGGCATGCAAATCTTTTATACTACTTTAGCCACAAAATACCTGTTGTTGTGTATACGTACATATGAAACCAACTCAATCAATAACCTAAATTCAAAGCTTTTTTAGTCCAGGGTCCGTTGTTTATACTACAGATCATACATACATAGATATAGTTATTTATCATGGACAAACGGTTCACACAACAGTTACAACCAATTAGTGTTGTGGCAGTGGTGGTTCACGTATCAATTACATGTTACCTGTAAGGTTCGTTAATTACCGAAAACACCGGCCCGACAACTACTAATTTTGTGTTGTTATCACTCAGTTTGACAAACAGCCGGCAATTCTTAGCCTTCGTTCACTTTACATTAACCAAAACATTCCCTGCATGGGCATGTGTGGCATTGTGCCAAATATTTCACCCTTGCTCTACATTTGCAATATAAAACGGGATTTTAATACAAAATGAAGTTCAAATGCATTTGAACGTTTACATGCGATACATTCCACAAGCTCCGGTCAATTTTTTGGAGTAACCTGTTGTTGTGGTCAGTTACTTTATAATATTCCAAGTTCAAATAACTTGCAATAGGCAAAAAGGAAGCAGGAACATGACGTCAGAAAATATTTTGTCCACTTATGGGAACATCATCAACCTCGGATTTAAATGTGGTTTCATACCATTCTTCTGGAGTCAAAAGTCTGGAAAGGTAACCATCCATGAATCCTTGTTGAGGAGAAGTGTCCTCAAAATCTTCATCGGGTTGATACTCACTTACGAGATATTTCTCGTCCCCCGGTGCATACAAACGCTCATGAGTAAGGAGGTTGACACAAGAACGAAAATCACAGTATTTTACTTTGGATTCGGCTACTTGTGCTACATGGTCAATGAATACATTATCACCCATCATTTCGGGGTTCATGAGTCTTTGGTCAATAATTTGATAACACTCTTAAAAGAATTTCAGCGTAAGTTTTTTTTTTATTTCCTGCATACAAAAATCTTGTATTAATATTCTAAAAAATTGATGCGTTGTATGCTGTTTGTTTTAAATGCAAATGTATATTTGATGCTATTATTTTTAGAGGACAGGCCAGAGGCGGTGCTGAGCACTAGGAAATTCATGAAGCTACTTCGACTCTGGTTTTTTATGTGTGCCTTCATTCCAGTGACAAATGTGAGGAAGGTGTTCCGAACACCGGGTCTCCCACCTTTGCTAACTTCCTTATTTCCCAATCCTGCAAACATACCCCTCGGCTTCAGAATCCTCATCGCTCTCTACCACTTCTGCATCTTAGGCATGCACTTTTACCTCCTGCTCCTGAATTCCAGTACTGTCATTCTATTTTGCTTCATCAACATCAACATCATTACTAACCTGAGGATGAACATTAAGAGCTCCCAGGAGTTCTTTAAGTACTACAGAAGTTTGTCCATCCTCCAGAGTCACTTCTGTGCTATCTTCGGTCCGTGGACGATCGGGGCAGTGGGTACATCAACTGTGGGAATTATCATAAATACCTTCCTAGCGGTTGTGTACTCTCGGCCGAGAGAATTTGTCGTGGGGTCAATGGGCTCCTTCGTTGTGCTCAACTTCTGCAAAGTGATCGGTCAAGTTAATGAGCAATCTGTGGAGACTTTGTCTGCTTTCAAACACGTGGGATTCCGAACTAAGGAGTTTAGAAGGGTTCATCGGGCTCTGAGACCTGTGAGGATGATGGTTGGGACTTTCTTCTACGCTGATAAATTCTTCATGCTTACTATCCTGACTACGATTTTGAGCAACTCGGCGAACCTCATCTTGACATTCCGCTATGAGTAAATTTTGTAATTAGTAATTGGCTGATATTCATAAGTGTAATAAGGCATATAATAAAACACAATGAGCTTCACATATTTATTAGAGACCTCAAAAAGGGTCTAAAGACTCTAAAGGGATGCTCTTATGAGTGGGAAAATCAGCACTATGGTAAATGTATGATAAATTCAGTTATTTATATTTGTCTTTAGAAAATCCTCTTTGAAGGGAGGGTCAGGAGCAGGCAGTGCACTGTACAGCGTATATTAGCGTTAGTATTCATAGGGGTTTTTCACGTGTGCGTACACATAATTACGCTAAAGATTGTCCAAAGGAACCAATAATTACAGTAGCGTCTTGTTACAGCGGATGGTTGTATAACAAATATTGTAATTACGTATAAGGTACAGTTTTGGCCGTCCCAAGTCTCGTATGCATAATGCGTAAGGAGTATGTATATAACGGATAAATGTTGATGGTGTATAAAAATTGACCAACCACTGAGCATATGTTCCAGATATGAATGTACAATATTGTGTTTAAGAATGTGGCAAATCTTACATTATATCTACAAAAGGTAAGCTATCAGGAAGCGAACACACCTGATGCAAACAATTTTTTAAAGGTGGAAATGCGCAATGTGCTGGCTTCAAAAACTATCCCACGCCACGTCCACAAGCATGAGTAAGTAACCTCCACTTTGTGGCAATTACAGTGTAGTATACGGGTACCGAAAAACCGGTCAGGGTAAGATTGGTATTGTGTAAACGTTTTTTCAAATTAATAAGCAAATTGCTTAATGTTGTACTGGTTTTAATTACAGTCTAAGCTGTAATTTTATTGTAGTATGATTTGTACATTCATACTGCAATTATAAGTTATCAGCTTGCATACAAGTTTAATAAAATAATTTCGTTAGTATACGCATAAACATTGTGTAGAACTATAGTAAATATTAAGTGTGTAAGTTAGGCACAATTAAGTAAGAACTTGTTGTCTAATCCGGTTTCGATTTTCAACTGATAAAACGAGCTATGTACATATTTACCTATGCCCCCTTTTCCCACTCATTCTCACAATCAGACGAAGAATAGTAACAGAAATAATTCCTATTAGACTTATTCACGGAAAAATCTAATTGATAGTTATTATTGTTAATGATGTGCTGAAGTCTGAAAATTATTATAACACGAATAATCTGCAAAAATGCAAAATATTGAAGGTTTACTCAGTATTTTCCCAACGAGCCTGTTACAAACCTAAAATGGGTTACGTATGTATACACGTTTCAAATTTTATTGATTACATTGGTGTTGCCTTAAGTTGTGTTAGTCGCAAGTTGAGAAAATTAACTTACAAAACTACTACATAAATATAATATACCACACAAACTAGTGATTTACTGAGTATATCTGTAAATGTAAATCTCTGCTTCAGGATTAAATTTACACAGCCATATTTGTAATATGATGCAGTGATGATTTTCTACAAATTAAAGACTTTAAAGGGAACTTCGGAGTGGTTTTTATGCTTAAATATATTTTCTAGAACATTCTTCAAATGCTGGCATATACTACGTTGTTCTGGGGGACAATGGTCTCTCTACCTCCCCCTTTTATTGTGGAGGGACTCCTTAATAAATATATGAAACTCTAATATTTCATGTTGTGTATTTTTGTTATACCATTATAAAGATTTCCAACACTGCAAAGACCTTCTTCTGGAGTAATTTAGTTGTCAAAACCAAGTTTGAATCCTCATTGGGAAAAAATTATTCCCAAGAAATATATCACACAGACCATGGGAAAACAAACCACTTTTGATAATTTACACGAAATAATATTCGTCATTTCTGAATTACTTTTAAGACTGGCCAAAATGACCCTGGAGCCTCGTGGCATATAAATGAAGACATTTGGAGGACAGAGCGCAGTTTAGTAGCTGGATCTGGGGCGCATCACTTCTACGAACTTTTAATTAATACAATTGTAACAATGGGGTTACCCAGTTTTATAGCCTTCGCTGCGTTCATATTAGCATTAGGCCAGTATGTTCCCTCAACTATTTCTGCACCCGCAGACGGAACCCAGGAATTATTTCTAACCCCGTTAATCAAAAGCGGGGACTTGGACAAAGCCAAAGCAGCGTCCTTGGACAGTACCAAACTATCCCAAGTTAAGTCCGACAAAGACGTGAAGAGTTTCAGTGGATACTTGACAATTGACGAGAGCAAGAATTCCAATCTTTTCTTCTGGTTCTTCCCAGCACAGGTAATATTATTTCGTCTTAATGCACCCCAATTTGTTGACTTTTAAACCTCAATCCTCATTTGTTTAATGTATCGACAGGAAAACCCTGAAAAGGCTCCCGTCATTTTGTGGATTAATGATCTTCCTGGCTACACCTGCTTGAAAGGAGTATTCTTAGAGACTGGACCCTTCTACGTTGATGATGACAATAAACTAGTGGAGAGAAATTCCACTTGGACCCGGTCCCACTCCATGCTTTATATTGATGCCCCGGTCGGAACTGGTAATTTTAGTCCCTGTTTGTTTATCTAAACACAACATAAACATAAATTCTAATACAAATTTTAATTAAATTGCTCCGTTTCCAGGCTTCAGCTTCGCAGATTCTGAGGATGCATATGCTAATACTAACGGCGATGACGCTAACGAAATCTACGAGGCTCTGACGCAATTCTTTACGCTCTTTAAAGAATTCCAACCCAACGACTTCTACTTGGCTGGCGAAGTTTGGGCTGGTAACTTAAACGAGGACTTTCTATTATTTGGCGGTTTTAAAGTCACTATAGTCTATCAAATCTTAAAAAGCTCAAATGTTATTAAAAATTCCAAAATTGCAGGAAATTCAATGCCATACATTGGAAAGAAAATTGATGCTGAAAATGGAAATGCAGCTGTAAAGATCAACTTGAAGGGTTTAATCATGGGAGCTCCATACCTTGACATTTTGCAATTCCGAAAAGAAGACTTTTACTACTCACTTGGACTCATCAATGCTATGCAGAAGAAGGAGTTTAAGGAAGCCGTTGATAAAGTCTTCGCTCTTCTTGAGCAAGGGAAGGAAGATGAAGCTTTCACTGTAAGTCTTGGATCATCCCATGCATGTTAAAAATTTCCTTTTATGATGAGTTCTAATTTCAACGTTTCATTTTATAGATGGCCTCATCCGTGAATCTTGGTCCAGAGTCCCTCACTGCCAAGTTAACGGGCTTCACCGACACCCACAGTGCCCTGACTACAATAAATCCTCCAGAGATTTCCAAGTTTACCAAATTCGTCGATTCAAAGGAAGTTCATAATTATCTTCACACCGGCCTTCATAAGTTCGTCGCTACTAATCTCGTTGTGTTCAGTCATTTTTCAAAAGATATTTTCAAAAAGCATACGGGGCCTTTAATGGAGCTGTTGGACAAGAACTATAAAGTTTTAATTTACGGCGGACAGTTTGATATTTTGGTCACTCCCGATAAGCTCGAAGAAGTTGTGTACAATTTGAAATGGACAAAATCAGGAGATTTTGCTTCCGCACCAAGGAAGGTCTGGCGGGTGAATGGTGATGTGGCTGGTTATACGCAATCTGTAGGAAATTTTGCGTATGCTTTGGTGCGTAATGCGGGCAACTATGCCATCATGGACCAACCAGAATGGACCACGGATTTAGTCGAGAAATTTATTGCTGGCAAGGACTTTTAAATGAACAAGTGTATATTACAATCAACCTTTGGTCATACTTTCAGGTACTACAGAATAACCAACAAGTATTTGTTAACACGTGTACTACTAATCAGAGACAATTAAAGAAATTTTCTGAGAACTACAGAGCTATAAAAACATCTTAATTCTCATTCATTTATGACGTAGCTTATTAATAAATATTGCATGAAGTCATTCTCATTTACTGCGAATTCATATCTTTAATTGAATATGAACCATGTAATGTAAAACCAGTTATAAATAATCTTCATCCGTGGTAGCTTCCCAACAGAGCTATGCAAAATACTTGGTCTTCGATGCCAAAATACAAAATAAAATACCTGAATTAAAATATGGAAAATACCAAATACAAAGTAAAATACCTCAGGTTACATTGCTAAAATACAAATAAAAATACAATACTTGGTAGAAAATTTAAAATACTCAAATACAAAATACTGTATTTTAAATACAATACTTTTCTTAAAATACCCACCTAATCCTCACCATTTTCGATTTCTAGAACAAACTTTTTAAAACAGGCACTTCAAAGACTGCATATAAGACATGTGTAGTAACAAATTGTTCAACGGTTGCCGAATAGGTCAGTCCATTATAATTATATTTTAAGTCGTTTTGACTGTTATTGAAGTAACAGATTAATATGAAATTTTTATTTATTAGTAAATAAATGTATTTTCGGAATAATTATTATAAAAAGGGGCTAGTAAATGAAAATTAAATCGAGTAGGTGTTCGTCTTCGGCGTATTATAAATATCGTTGTTGAAGAGGCAAAATGGTCTGTGTTGTAAAAACCATGCGCACGTACTTAGACCATTTCGCCTCTTCAACGACGATATACAGTATCGAGAATCTGAACATGTTTGATGTAGCCAAGGGATTCATTCCAACGTATGTTATTCCAATGTGTAAAATGGAATTTTCACAGACATTGCACATCGTATAAGCTACATAGTGTCAAAATCAGAAATCATACCAGCGAAAAGTATTTTGAGCAAAATACTTTATTTGAATTACATTTCATATTTCATTGAGAGTAAGTAAATACCAAATACTTTTGTACTTCCTGGCTCTCAAAATACTGAGTACAAAATACTTCCTTACTGCTTACCAACTTTGAAATACAAAATACAAAATACTTTGTGGTCTGAAAGTACGTATTTTAAAATACTGTATTTGAAAATACTGCATAGCTCTGCTTCCCAAGCATTCACAAATATCCCTTCAGTCAGGCTTCCCAACCAGTTTTATTTATTACACTTACTAGATATGCGTAGATATATCAGTACGTGCATTAATAATAATGAGCAGATGTAAATTATTCATAATTATATTTAATAATAAAAATATTCTTCGAGATAAAAACATTCCCTTTTCCATGGGCAGAGTTTAATGTTTCCACTATTTTTTGCTATACTTCCTACACCTGCTACAAAAAAAGTATTTACCATTTAAGTGTACATACAACTTACAATTAGTCCCAATACAATTAATCGAGTACTTGTTTGTTCCGGTCTATTTTCTCTTGGCTATGTGAGCTACCTACGTGTTTTTCCCTGTCAGACGAAATACAATAGACATTGCCTCGATTTCTCACAGACCTACATATGCACAATGTTAATATAATCAGAGCTAATTTCAAGTAACATTTAATAATGATGATTGGCGGAAGTTTAAAAAAATTATTATCTCACGAAGAAACTGCAAAATGTGAATCACGCATGGTGTACTCGGTAATTATCCTGGAAACCTAAAAGAGTTACAGCTATATATATATACATATATGTATATACCTGTTATTGCATAACAAATTCCATTAATAATAAAAAATATATAAACACAAATATGTGGTACAACTAAATATGTAATAAAAACGACAACTGGTATCCGCTATTATTTTTAAAGGACTTCTTTAAAAATTACTCTGTTCGTATGATTAAATGGAGATTTAGTCACATGGGGTTTTATTAAGGTGTTCACGATTCCTCAATGGTAAACGTGCCTTTTAAAGCCGGCCATTTGTGAACTCTGGTGTGGGAATTTTCCAGAAAGTTCTGGAAGTTGCCAGAGCTTTCTGGTAATTTACGGAATTTTCTAGATCTGAGATCGTTTTACAAAAGAAAAATTTTCTCAGAAATTATTTCTTAAAAGTTTTAGAAATTATGAAGCTACAACTGAAAATGTAATTTACAAATTTGCTGAGCAGATACCCCAACGGATTATTTATAAAATGTAATTTTGATAGCAATCACACGCCTGTGATCCTTTAAAGAACTAGACCAAGTACGTCTGGACTGCATGAATCCGCTAAACGAAATGAATAATTGTGCAGGGCATGCTTGTCAAGTGTACCCTTTTATGTATGTCATTATTGCGAGTGTCAAGTTGCGGTTTATACTCAAATAACTAGGGTCATCGTACATGCACAGTGTAGTGTGTAGAACACTGTCCACAAGTATTTCTTTATAAATTTCATGCATGCGTTCACCTGTGTTTACACTTTCATTTTCAAAACGTACTCAGTTCGTAATAATACCTGACGGCATTCATCATTCGTTTCAAAATCCATGTTTTCATTCAAAAAATTGTTGTGGTCAGTAAGATTTGACCGCACAATTCGTAAACGCGTGTTCGACACTTTATACATTTGGCTACGAAGGAGATTCAAGTCTTCAAGTTTTTCACACCATAGACAGAGTTTACTCAATTCGTATATAGTAATAGCAGATAGATATGGAGCATTATCTTTCCAAACACAAACATAAATACTGCTGAAGTCAATCCCAGCATCACCAAATAAAATGAAAACTGTAATCCCGGATCTTCCAAATGCAACGGCTTATTGTTAGCTGGTTGATGAGCAATAGCATTCGGATCCATAGGACGAGGTTGGCTTATTGTGTCTCAATTCAATTGGATTTTATCCCAGCGTTCCCAAAAAGCAAAAAAATTCATACCTAATTAAGTCTCTCCGACGACCCAAAACCCCTTGACAAAGTTCTTTCATACCATTCAGCCTAGACTATAAATTATTCAAAATTTGAACCGATATTACAAATATGTCTACGTGTTAACGGCCGAATTCATAAACTATCCTATATGGAGAATGCCAATAATTAGAAACCCATACAATGGGGGAGTACATTTTTGACGGGGTAATAAATCATTTGCTAACAAGACAGGTAAATTTTTTTGTAATTCTACAGAACTTTAACATTGCTTATTTAAATAATGTGAATATTTTAAAGGTGCGTGTATCGTTCATTTTAAGGGGAACGATGGATGCTAACGTGGAATTATCGTGGGGTCAGTTGATTCAGTACATCCGGGAGCAATGTGATATGGCTACAGGAAAAACTCGATATAACGGATTTCCAGGGGACCAGTAAACTTTTTCCGCTATAAAAAATGTCCGTTGTATGCAATAATTTTAGCGTTGGTTATATGGGAGCCGGACAAACAAATCTGTCCGGTGTAACTAAATTTCCGTTGTAGAGCCATCCGTTATATCGAGTTTTTCCTGTAGTTGATACCAAAAATTTGAGGAATTATTCCGTCTGATTGGGTACACTGGCTTGGTCACCCTTTTCGTCTATATTAGGCGGCGTGCATAAATTATATAACGCTAATTTGCCACATTTTTGACCACCTCTGATCCCGAGTAACGCATATGTAACGCTGTCATCTAACCCCCACTATCAGAGGTGTGGAAAATACATAAAATTTACTATTGAAATACAAAATACAAATACATTTCCAGAAATGCTAAAATACAAATATAAAATAAAAACACCAGGTGTAACTTAGTTAAGATACAAAATAAAATACAAATATCCGGAGTAATTTGGCCAAGATACAATATAAAATACTTTGCTTCCAGCAAAACGACAAAATATGAAATGAGTTACCGTATTTGAAATACGAAATACGTATTGAAAATACTCTCAAATTTATTTCAAAGTACACACATATCTGATATGTATCTAAAGTTTATTCTCTCGAAGTATTTTGTGTAATTTGGCCAAATAATACGATATTTAAAAATTAATGAGTAAAAACTTAAGGCAACTGACACGCTATTAGACTTTAGAGTTGTGTATTTTTGTGTATCGAAGTAAATTAACATGGTCCTTAGTACAGAATATCTTTCCTTAAAACAAATAATCTTATAACTCCTGGGTAATGTATTTGTATTCGCGTCACTAATTTAGCTAACTTCATAGTTCTCAGATACATTGAATTTTATGTATCTATTCAGTAAGTAAGTTCTTCAAACCCGCCAAAAAAGTTTCAAACACTGGTTTCAAAATGTTTTAAATTAGTGATTTTACCTTTAAAATATTTATTTGAACATGCATTAGAGACGACCTTAACAATTGTCAGTCATGTATTTTGAAATTATATTTTGTATTTGAAATACGGGGTGGGTAAATTTTACAAGATAAATAAATACAAAATAGCATCACGTTCGTAATCTTCAAAATACGAAATTCAAAATACAGTAGACATGATGATGCTGACAAAATACGAAATAGAAAATACCTTAAAAAATTTTCGGCGAGAAAAATACCAAATACTAAATATTAAATGTATTTCAAATACTATTTCAAATACGATATTTCAAAATATTCCACACCTCTGCCCACTATCAAATATAACGCAATGGTAATTAATTTATGCATAACTTAAATAAGTAGTACTAAAATTGTCGGCAATTACTCTTGTCTTGTAGAAATTGCAGTCCTTTGATTTTCACACATATTCTTAAAAATAACACCTCGCTCTCAAATACTTTTTACTAAATATGCCTACGCGTTGAAATCGGGTCTAATCAAATATTGCGTTAGGTAAAAGAGTACAAAAGTACCGCCTACTGTGCGTAACGTTAGCATAGCGTTAAGAAAAACCACCACTAAGCGTTACATAATTTATGGGTGCCGCCTTATTCTGGATGGACCATGCCCAGAAACGTGGGAGCATGTTTTTCATCCTTAGCTCCGTTGCGTTGGTTACAGAGTTATGCTGCTTCTGAGAAAAATCTATTTTAAGACAGTCATGACGGGTGAAATTATCCAAGAAGTAATGAAGTACTTACGGCTAGAACATAATCAATCAAAGCATGGTCGTTCCTAATTACTGCAGTGCAGAGATTTGAAAGAAATCAAGTAATTCAAAAAATCTTTAATCTCAAAGAAAAATGCGGGAATTGGAAAGTGAGGAGAAAATTGACACCAAAAATTGTGATAATCTTTGGAGGTATATCCACAATTTTGACAAGATGCGTGTCAATATATTAAGATTTTAACAAATTAATTATAAATGTAGTTATGCGTGCTAATACATATACAATTTTGCTTTTGCTACTCATTTTTGAGCCAAAAAGCAAATTCCTCAGAGTTTCTAAATTAATGCTGAAGACACTCGTTGACGTCATCACATCACACTCTCAAGGGCTAAGGTCTCTTTCGGGAATTACATTACTTTGAATAAGCTACTGTTACTTGCTATTTTTTCCTACCTTAAATTTTCTCTAATGTATAAGGATAAGGAGCAGTGGAATAACAGAATGAAAATTGATTTTACAGTTTCTTTCTTATTTTCCAGATCTGCAGTGCACAATTCCTCACATACTCACATTGCCACACTAGGCTTTTGCAGCGGGAGGTTTTGGGAAAGCGATATAGAATAAGGTTTAAAATTCTGAAAAATTATTTTCTAAAACATGGGGGACCTGAATATTTGTGACCATCCTTCTTGGACTAGGGGTTGTGGAGGGGAAATCCTGACCCAGTATTAAGGGAATGATTTAAAAGCAACTGAAATGGTTATACCCTTCGAATGAATGACGCTTTAAAGTCTGCGCAATGAAAGCCTAAAGCCATCCCCCCGTCGAAAGACTTCAGCCTCGTTTCTGATCCCACATTAAAACTTTGGAGCATTCGTGATACGTATAAGAACAACTCATCACGGGCAACAGTCTCCCCAACACACGATCTCCGCCCCGTTCCAAAAACAAAGAGATTCTCAGATTTTATAAATTGACCATCAGCATTGATGAACCTGTCGGGCTTGAAAACTTCCGGCTCTTCCCACAATGTTGAGTCCATATGAATGCCATAAAAATTTGCAATGACGTAAGTTCCTTTCTCAATTATGTACCCCCTGAATAGCGTATCTTCCATTGCCTTATGATATCCAAACGGAATGACCGGTGCAACTCGAAATATTTCGTGGATAAAAGCCTGTAGATATGGCATATTAGGTCGATCTAATAGCCCTGGAAGCCTGTCAGCTCCAATTACTTCATCAATTTCAATTTGCAACTTCTCTTGAATCCCTGGGTAATGAGATAGGTACAAGACCACCCATTCCAGCGTAGCAGCAGTGGTTTCGACAGCACCACTAAGTAAGTCAAAAATTATGGGAGTGATGGGCTCCTCTGAAAAATGTTGGTAACATGTAAGTTTAATTTCACACAGTGAGGAGTATTAAGGGCTTATATATAAAGTATATTATATATCTTTATTCCGAAATCACATACGAGTGGCATGCAAATGAGAATTCCTATCAGCGGTTGCCTCGACCTCATCCATCAATGCATCGACCAAGTCACGGGGTTCATCCGTCACTCGAGTCTTCTGGTGAGCTTTGATGTATTCAGCAATAAATTCCTGTGCATCTGCGAAAAATTTCTGTGCAAAATTTCTTCCGGACAAGCACCATGGAACCCATCTGGTAATCGATGGAGCAAATACGCATAGCCTTTGCAGTAATCCTGGTATCTCCGATAAGCTGCAATTTAAGAAATTTTCAACAAATAATTTATACCATATATTTATCTAGGACCTTATGTTTGTCGTTCTGGTTCGATAAATTAACTCATGTGCATCATTAATTTGCCACTGAACTGGCGATATAAGGCTTTACATAAAGTATAACATAAAATTGAAATATGTTAACAAGCAAATCTCTATTAAATTTTGAGCACATCTTTTTTTTTTAAATTCTTTTAATATAATTTTGTATTCAAGAAGTCCATAGGCTGGGTATAATTTGAGCGTATAAATGCAATCAGAAACAAAAACCACTTACTACGCCATCCTGTGGATTATGCTCAGAAATACTGGGTCTCCATGAGGAATCTTTTCTCCCATCAGTTGCTGGAAAACACCATTCATTGTAGGAATGTTGAAGGTTTGCTTAACCAGAAATGGTTTACCCCGAAAGCTGTCAAAATATTTAAACAAGAGGCTGATCTCATCGTGAATATGATCCTCCGCGTCTTTTCCAGTCAGTGCAAAATGCCTGGCGTTCTTGAAAAGAGCTTTTCTCCTTTGGCTACTGTCATCCGTCCAAACAAGCCCTGTATCACGAGCAAGTTCGTAAAAGTTTTCATATCAATGCGGATTTCACTATGACATAGTAATTATTAGAAAGCAATCAAACTGCGCGTTTAAAACCTTTGAGTCCCAAGATCTCTTTGTACATGCAATCAATGCGTCCCTGTAACGTTGGTAGCCGAAATGCATCCTTTATGGCGGACGCGCCATTTAACAGTACCATCCTGCAAAGAAAATCCACCAATCATAGTATTGTGGGGAATAACTTCACGAAAAATGCTTAATTGCAAATTAAAAACTTTACTTACTTAAATGGACCCACACCAGTATACACAACTGGACCATTTGCCTGTCCAATGCTGGATAAATATTTGCCCATATTGGGGTGTGAAAACATACGAAAGAGAAAGACAACACCTGGGGTGCTCAACGCTGCAATTAGAATAAAAAATATGTGTACATACATCTCTTCTCTTACACCTACTATAAGTAAAAGCATTTCAAGCGAAACGTTCATGTAAGTGATGAGGAAGATTTGCAAAAGGGTAGTAACTTCGTTAGTAACCATGCATAATTTCAACCGCAAAAAACGTTAAAATGCAATTAATTCTGGATAGTCAAATATGAAAATCGTATTTACTCCCCTGTGGTTATAATATCAATGTGTCAACTTTGTGCATTATTCTAGCCCTCGGGCTTTTCTTCAGATGCGTACACCTTATGTCTTATGATATAGTCTAGAAGAAACCCAAAAGTTAAAAATTACCTGGCGGGTGAGCACTCTTCGTATTTTCACTGCGAAGGCTAAAAGCAATTCCTACGATGATCACCAATAGGATGAGAGTAAGGAAGAGCATTTTGTTTAATTTTTATGTGCAACTTGATTGATATAGAATGAATACCGATTTTAAAATATCAAATAGTATCGAGCCTTCAAAAATCGTAAGACAAGGTAATTTATAATTACTGATCCCAGGAAACGTTGGTGCTTGAATGTGCGATGTAAAATAAAAACAGCCCACATTTTGACAAAAGTAGTCGGATGATTCCCGGAGTAGCACAAAAACATGTGATATAAAGATGAACCTGATTATTGTGTAATATTAAGCTATATCAAACTTTATTGTTCGAATTCGAAGAAATTGTGCCCAGGAAAGTATCTGTACAGGTGCGGTATATGTTTGCATCTATGAGGGAAAAATTCCGTGATGTCAACTATAACCGTACACGGGTCACAGGAACAATGGTAAATACTGTATGAAAATGTGGGTTATCGACAATTGTCTCTTTGTTTTTGTTTGTCAGCATGTCATGCAGCACGTAGTACTCAGATTGACTTGGGATGATGTGACCTACTAAAGTATAATTAAGTAATAACCGAGATCCCATTCATTCCACATTAGCTGATAAGACAGGGCCAGTGTTTATAATCTTCAAAACTATATTGCTACTGTTGACGCGCACGTGTGACATAAGTTTCTGATGTTTTTATGCACAAATGCTTTACGTTTTCATAATATGGGATTAAGCGGCACAATTTATCTTTTCAATTTGTCTTATGCCGCAGCCCTGGGCCTTTGTTTACTATATTCGAACTTTAAGCTCAAAATTGAAATTATTAGTCACTGTTTCAATTACGATATTAATAACAAATGACGCAGCTTCTCTTGCCTCATGTCCTTTTAGAATTTTAACTTCTACTCTGGGGTTTATACGAAAGCCGATGAAGCGTTTCTTTAAAAATAAATTACATTTTTATAGCCTTTCTCACTACATTTTATGTTTCATCCTTCACGCTTACACCAGGAATTAATAACATTCAATAACTGGGGACTTCCTCTTTTCGTGCGCCCTTTTAGGGTGCAGCGGCACGCGATATGAGCGGGGCACATATCCTGTTATCTAGAGCTTCCTTCGGGTTTCCGAAATCCCGAAGTTCCGTGTTCGGAAACGGAACGGAACAATTTCGGAACATTCTTTTTGTTCCGTCATTGAATCGGGACAAAACCGGAACATGAGCACTTGTACCGATAATATTGGGACCGGGACGGTTCAGAGCATCGGTACGAAAAATGTCCCATATAATTTACGTCATCGGAAAGCGGAATCGTTCTGTTCCGTTCCGAACCGATCCCGGTACAATTTCTGAAGTGTCGCGCCATCCTTCAACTAGAATGGAAACACATTTCTTATCGCACTGGCTTGTAAGCAGTTTTTGCCAAAATAACGAAATTGGATGAACAAAGATTTAATTTACGCAAATGCTTATATGTAATGCGAGTATCGTTTTCCATGAAAATCAACAGAATAACTAATTTTGTTTAATAAACAAGGGCATGGGCGATTTTTCTCGAAATGAAAATTCTGAAATCGAAATTATTAGCAGCAATGAAGCAAGCTTGCAGGAAATTAACACTGTTAGGCCATTGAAATCCACACGCTACAAATATTTATTGCTAAAAAATAATTAATAATAATTATATAATACTGCACAGTAGTTCTTTTTATATGGCCTAATTATTATTAAATAGTATTTTATATAATTAAATAATAGCAATCCCTAGCATTCAATCTATTAAAAGTATATCATGTATATTAAGTTGCCAGTAATTTGTATACGCATTTCACGTATATGTTGTGAACAATTCCGGGATATTTCGGAACGGAACGGGTTCGGAACGGAAAAACTAGCATAATACGGAACGGAACACAACCTGTAACGGAACAAATACTTTACTCCTTTGTTCCGAACGGTGTCAGTTCAAATGTTCCGATGTCCCGACAGCCGGAACGGAACCGGGACCAATATTATTTGTAGGTTTCGGAACGGAACGGAATTTCCTACGGAACAAAAATGTTGAACACATTGGAAGCTCTACTGTTATCCCTAAAGCATAAATTTCCCTATTCCTAACATATAATTACATGTAAAGTCCGTAAATAAATAGTTCACGCACGTAGTATATACAAAGTATACCCCTTGTTTTTCGAAATGTGCACTTATAATGAACGGCAGGCTGTCTAGGAAAAAAATGATCAAATCAGAAATTCTTCTCTTCCACATGTTTACTCCGGAAGATGAGTTTTCCCAAACTTACTTTCTGTTTTTACGTAATGTCCACAATTCTCAACGTAGGGACCTGATGAATAGCTCCTGAAAAACCCATAAAATTTGCTAAAAAGTAGCGTCAAAACATTTATTGAAAAAAATGCTCGTCCATGTAATTTGTAATACATTTTTTTAAATCAGTTGTACGAAACATGGGCTTTTCAGTGAGCTATCCAACAGGTCCTTGCGTTGAAAATTGTGAGCACGACCCGTAAACACATATAGCAAGGTTGGGACTTCATCTATATGAAAAAAGATGCAGAAAAGAAGAACTTGCAATTTTTTCGTGAACGGTGTAACGATCAAAACCATATTTCAAATGTCTACCTTTGTAACGAATTTTATGGGGATTCATTTAAGACAAGACTAACATCAATTTCCGAAGTCAAATATTGCGGTCTCAGGTTTCAGTAATAGAATATATGAGGGAAAAATGTGGCACGAAACATATTTCCTCTTTCAAGCAACTTGCCTCTTACCCTTCACCGCTTTATAAATAAAATTTAAACCAGTTAGATAAAACAAATTGTAAGAACTCTAAAGATATTTTAGAATATTTTCGAATATTTTTCACAGTGCACATTTATTACGTTTAGGGGACGGAAAGGGTTCTCTGGCATCCTGTACATATGTATGTATGAGCCTAAGACGAAATAAAAGGTCACTTATGTGCAAATATCCGCTATGTATTTATTCATTATGGAGACAATGGAGAGATGTGCCTTTAGTGCACTCCGAAGTGTTAACTAATTGACTCAATTTGAGAATTCAGTTTCTCATCGAAAATTTTTGATTCTTGCGGAAATTAACATCTAGAATTCCCATTCATTTAATTCTGCTTCTGATGGGCCCCTACTATAAAAATGCTTCATAAAATAGTGATTTTCACTGTGGCCGTTTTCAAAAAAATACACGTCTTTGTTATTTAATCATATAGTTTCATTTCACTATTCATCGCTGGGGAAAATTCCATTTAGTCTAGAAGATGAATCCTGCTAATAATTCGCGTATTGGTAATGAGAATCCAGAAGGTAATATTGCAATAAATTATGTAAAGTGCAATGAGTGCAAGAGTATTTTTAGCAGGCAATCATTCCAAGAGGAACATTAACTCTGACCAGACAATTGCAAGAATTTTGCAGTGGAAGGAACCCCAGCTATTACCAATTTCATTCAAAAAAGTCGAAAAACACAAGATTGCGACAGAGTGAAATTGATCGAGCAAATTGGTTTGGGTCTAGGTAAGCATTTCCCTGAACTAATATTTACGGGCGGGGTCCAAGCTTTTTTAAATTTTGCGGGCCGGGCCGGTCGTTGAACTTCAAATTCGGGTAGGGCTGGTACGGGTAAAAATTTACGGGCCACGGTCCTAATATACCCCACGGGGAGATGCTCTGTTTATCTATAGGTACATATTCTCCAGTCTGGTAAGGCGGCTAGTAATCTCTTCCATCTTTAACAAACAAAAGTTCTCGTATTGCCCTGAGGCATGTACACACTCCAATCTGGCTTCAAGTGTTTCTAAACCTTAAGTAAAATTGATGCCGAGTTGTTATGAAAGTTTGAACTATCAGCGCTTTGATTCGCTGGATTTGGAAAGCAAATTGCATTAGTGAGAGCATTAAAAATGTTCACAATAAGGGTGTACTCACATAAAACATGTTCCTTCCGTAACTGTAAATATTTTAGTCGGCATCACGGGAGGAACTAAACGGAAACAGCATTCCAACCGCTTACGAACAGACATCTCACATTCACACTCACGTAAGTAATTACATACGGTCTGAACTTATGTGAGTGGTCTCTCCGTAACGGAGAAAAATTTTACGTGCACGGACAAAACATGCTTTATGTGAGTACACCCTAATACTTATTATTGCTGACAATTTTCAAGTGTAAAATATTTATTCCACCAGCTTAAATTCTGGAAAAACATATGTACCATCATCGTTGAAAGATGCGTTTTTTGTTGGATTAATAATTACAGAATGTAGCCTTAATAGTGCTTTGTTTTTCAAGCTTATTTTATTATATAGAAACGAATGATCTCGTGGTAGAGAGGTAAGCATGCAACATAGATACCACTCGACTTTTATTCAGTCTTTAAGGAAATGTAATTGAATGAATGAAGTTATCACGTGTTTGTAAAGCTGACGAACACATTGACGCTTAATAATTTCAAGTTTTAGAACATATTCATAGGTAAAAGGTTACAAAACATTTCCAAATCCTGTGTAGGAAATGATCCTTCTATTCATTTCTTAGTGAACTACTGAAACTACCGCTAGAAGTGTCAAGACTTGTTCCACCTCGCTGAAAAGAATCTGAAGCTGTACCCGAATCCGACGAGATGTCTTCAACGACAAAATTTAAGGCTTGGTCCACAGGTATCCTTTGGATGTGAGAAGTCTATAAAAGGCCAAAATATAAAAATTAGGCATGTCGAAAGTGTCCATCAACAAAGTAGTAGCAAAAAGGGTCAATTATTCGGAGGCATAGGGAAGGGTATCATATTATCTTAAGTATTATCCGAGAACTTTTTTAAGAAACCTGGATCAAAATTCATGTTGCTACAGTACATCAGTTCATAAGTTAGCACTTTCATTCATGTACTATTGTCTGCCAACACGCTGCAATGCATGTCATAACTATAAGTATATGAAAACTCAAATTATTAGCAGAACACAAGCGCGTGGTAAACGCGGTGGTAAATTGTGACATTATATACAATTTTGATTACACGTGGGAAAACAGCTTCATCAAGGTAACATCCAAATGTTCTGGATGAAACTTTCGCAAGCAAATTATTCAAAACTTCGGGCTATAAATAATTACTTGTATTATTTCTTTTCCAGAAATGTGAGGCAAGGTTGGAGCAAAGAATGAATATTTATATAATTTAATTGCAAATCTTTAAAAAAGGTTCATAAACTTGAGCTTACATTTCTGGTTCTAGAGACAACAATTTTTGGCTAAGGAGTTCCTATTTAACTCAAACAAATTCCCATGAAATTTATCTACAAAACCAGCGTTCCGAAATATTTTTATGAACAACAGACCGCCCATGCAAATATGGAAAGTTGATAATCTCTCCTTGTCTTCACCCATGCTACTATAATAAAGATTTCTGTCTAGAGACTCTCTGTTCTGCAAGGGTCATGCCCACAATTCTCAACGTAAGGACCTGTCGGATATGTAACTCCCATGAAAGCCCATGGAATCTCCTACAAATGAGAGTCAAAGGACAACCAGGAAATAATTTTGGCTGGGAACAAAAATGTGCCAGCCCTAAAATCCTAAAAACAACCTCGGCTCTGTTTCCCGTTTTTGATGGCCGTGACCGCAATACAGCACAACGATCCCGTCAATTTATATAGGATGCAAAACATTCATTTATACAAAATAACATTCCCTACCGTATTCGAAAAAACCACACCGTAGTGGCTTTTTGCCATCCTAACAAATTCCGGCTGGAATGTTGTACAAACAAATTGTGCCTCAGCAGAGAGATCATCAATGACACTGGCTACAGCTGCACGGTGTGTAGGGTCCAAGGCTGCATCAATTTCGTCTAGTAAGTAAACAGGCACAGGGTCCAACTTCTGAATAGCCAAAATCAATGCTACTGCCACCACTGCCTTTTGTCCGCCTGATAACTGACTAATGGTCTTCACCGCAACTGAAGTTGATTGACTGGTAAATGAAACTTGTATTCCTGCCCCAGTTAAGTCATCCTCTGAAAAATCTGGAAGCTCTGGGTCCTAAAAATAACAACATTAAAAAATGTGAAGGTTAATTCTGAAATAAAGGTTATAATTAAAAATATAAATTAATTTTGGGACGTCAAAAATAAGTACTACTATTACTACCGGAGTTTACATTATTAAAATCAAAATGTATATACCTCGTCCATATCGTAAACATCAAAATCCTTCGCATGCAAAACCAGTCGAGCCCAACCTTGTGGCACCATAACTTTAAAGGTATCCCGAAAATTAGCTTGTAATCTGCAAAAAAAAACGACCAGACTTGCTCTCTTCGATTCCTTTAATGCCTGTGCCGTCTCGTCAATTTTAGATTTCCTGGAGTATTTATACAGTAAAAATTTAGCAATCAAAATTAAATTAAATTGACATTAAAAATTACTACAGTAGCCACAAAATAGGTATTCATATCCATTTTTGAGACCAAAACTCACCTCTCATTATATTTCCGTTCAGTTACATCGATTTCCCGGCGAATCTCATCCAGTTGCTGATGCAGTGACAGATTGCCCAAATTAACGTTTTTGTATTGCTTTAATTTCTTGTTTGCTTCGATCAGTTTCTTCTTCAAATACTTAGTGTCCTTCGAGTCGAAAACACTCAAGTTTTCAGGCACTGTTCCAATTTCTTTTTCCAGAGATGTCAATTGATTTTCTAGCTGTACAATTTTGCACCTCAAAGCAGGAACATTAGGATGCTCCGCTGTAATTTCTAATTTCAGCTTTTTTTCTTGTTCAGCATCTTCAACAAGCTTATTCTTTAACTCAACGATCGTTAGTTCTTGCTCTGGGACGTCTTCCAGTAACTGATTCCAAGTTTGGAGTTTCGTTTCAATTTCATGTTCCAAATCTGCCACGGCTTTGCTCAAGTCATTTATTTCGTCACTGTAGTCCTTTTTCAAAGACTGGTCTTCTTTCAGAAGTTCGATTTGTTCGATTTCTAATCGTAACAACCTATCTCGAATCTTAGTCCGTTCCTGTTCTTCCCTTTGTTTGTTTTGAGCAGCTTTCTTATAATCCTTAAATTTTACTTTTACGTCGCTTTGAAGTGCTTGAAATTGCTTACGTTCTGCCTTGGTTGGAGCAGTTTGCACCCTCTGATTTAATTCTTCGCTCAGGCACACGCTCCTGGTTTGTAATTCAATCAGCTCCATTTTCATTTTCTGAAGGTAGATATTTTCACGGGAAACATTTTCTTCTAAGTTACTTAACTTAAGTTGCACATTTTTGAATTCTGGAAATTTTTCTGCACTGGTTGTTTCAGATCTTAAGATTTTGGTTTTAAGTCTTTCTTTGTTTTTCAGTTCAGCATCAATAGCTTGCTGGACTTCATTTTGTATCCCGTCGAATTTTTCGAGTTTTCCGAACAACTTTTCAATTTCTAGCTTGCAATTGTACCACTGTTCATGTATGGCTATGATGGAGTTGGAGCTCTTGATGTATCCACCTGTGAGAATTCCTGTTTTGCGATAAAAGTCACCATCTGGTGTGACGCAGTTCATTTTATAGCGTACTTTTGCATCCGAAGCGATGTCTCCATTTAAACAAAGTAAAGTTCGCCCAAATATGGCCTCAATTACTGTTTGCACTTCATCAGCAAAAACAATATGATCTAAAAGTCGCGTCACCGGTTCGTAAGTTGGACCTCCGTAGTTGAACAGTTGGAGATTAGGTGTAGGGAGAACTTTGTCCAAAACGTAGAAGAAAACTTGGCCAGGAAGCTTCAAACGATTAAATTCTGACATTATTCGTTGAGAAACGTGCTGATCTCTTACGATATGATACATCAGGGTGGGACCTGCTGCCACTTCCACGGCTGTTCGAACAATTTCGCTCACTGTAATATTGGAAATCACTGTGCCATAGTAACCAGTATCCTCAGTTTCTTGTCCAAAGAGATTTGTAAGGACGATTTCCATTGAATTGTAACCCGACATTATGCCTGGTCTGGCTACCTTTTCCAGGTTTACTCTCAATTTGATTTCCTTTTCTTTTTCTTCCGCCAGCCTTTGCTTAAGCTCATTACCTTTGTCCAGATCGCTGTTTCGCTTAGAAATTAACTTCATAATCACGTCTTTAGCTTTGGAGTATTCAACCTCCGTCGTTGAAATTGTGGTGTTCAATGATGATATATTGTCTTTAATGGTATCAAGTTCCGATGTGAGTTGAAGCTTCAGGACCGCCTTATCCTCCAACGAAGATTCTGTAGACGCAATGCGGGACTTTAGCTGAGCAATAGCTTCCTTCATGTTTTGAATGTCTGATTTGATTTTGCCATCTCGCTGGTGTTCATTTTCATATTCTCCGAAATGCTTGAATCGGTCTTGGAGACTTTGAAGTTTTGCATTTGCTTCAATGTATACCTGATGAAGCTTTACATCTCTAGCAGCAACCGTGGAAGAGTTCAGTTGTTCAAGCTGGCCTTCAAGAGTGGTTTTGTCACAATGGTTTTTAGAGATAGTTTGGATAATTCGACGATGCTCCCTTTCGATGGTATCTACCTGAAGTTCATATTCTGACAGCTTTTGGGTGTATTTTGCCTGCTGAGCGCGTAGACGATCCAGAGATGCTTCAATAGTTGATTTTTTTGCCTTGAGTCGCTGGAGAATCGAAGTAGCATCGAGTAGTGCATTCGAATTCTTATCCTGACGCTGTTCTAGTTCTCGGATTGTTGCTTTCTTCGGCTGGATCATTAAATCCCATTCACTTAGGATGTGCGATAATAAAGCTCGGAGTTCTTGAACAGTTGTCCGGACAGAATTAATTTCTCTAATCCCTAGAACATATTCAATGGAGCGACGGATAGTATCGACGTTCTTAACTCTTTCTACCTTCTTCCGCTGTTCTTCCAGCTCTTGCAACCTCTCTCGAGTCTTGCTAATTTTATTGACCATATCTGCATACTTGAATTGGTTCACTTGAGTGAGTTTCCGAGACACGTTCATGTTCCTGTCAAACTGTGACGCTCCAGCGATTTCTATCAAGAGTTTCAAACGCTCTTTGTTTGATGCTTCAGCAAGCATTGAGATCTTGCCCTGCTGAATAATGAAATAAGGGTTTGTAAACCCCGCAGTTTCCAGAAAGGAGCGAACTTCTTGAACACAGACTTTATTTATCATCAGCCGGTCCTTCTTAATGCCAAACTCTCTCCGGAACTTCACCGTATCTGTGTCGAACTACAGGAAAGATTTGAAACAGTCGATGAATTAATGATTGTCTTAAAATAACAAAGCGGTTAATGAGGAAGTGAACACTACAAGGCACGTAAACATTTGAATTACCGGTAATCGACGATCTCGATTGTCAAAAGCAATTTCCACCATAGGCGATTCCGAACATCTCAGATTATGCCCACTGTGCTGTAGTGCTTTTCTTGTCTCCATATTAATTCTCCCATACTCCTCCGTCAGGGCAAATTTGATAGCTAATGGACACAATTAGAGGTATTTATAAACCAAAAGGACACCATAGTTTATATACATGTTCATGTACACCTAATTGAGCGTTTCCCCAAGTACGGGTCGGTACAAAAATAATTTAATACAACTTGCTACATGTCTAATTTTAATGCTAGATTTGAATAAGACAACATAGCAATATTTATTCGAAAACACACCCACTTGAAACTAGATACAATTAAATACAAAATTAGCTAAAACTGATTCAACATACCTTCAATGAAGTTGCTTTTTCCAGCTCCATTAGGTCCAACTGTAAAAATTAAAAACTTCGATAAGTTCTCTTTATTTACAATCAAAGATGTATGGGTAGTATCAAAAGTGGAATTCTAGTTGGAAGGAAACACTCGCTGACACTACAGAAACAGTGTTAGTTTGAGCTGAAGTTCATTCAGTGGTTCCTAAAAAATGCAAGAGATTAGGTTCGAAACCACACAGCAAGAATCCTCACCACCCTCGAAATCATGTAATCAGCTTGATTAAACCTTTTTAATTTGTTTATGCTGTAAGTACTATTTTTAGGATAGGTGTCATCCAATGTTCTCGGTAGCCGCTCGTCCATTTTAATAATTTTTAATGCCATAGGGTGCTCTAGGTAGCAATATCCCGGTTTTGAAATTTTTGGCAGAAAACGAGATATTCGGTATTTTCTCAAAATTTGACTAATCTTTATAGCACGCCAAAAAATGCGTATAAAGTGAATCAAATTATAAGGGCTTCAAAATTTGGCATTAACGAGTTGATCACTGCTGAGCAGTCTGAACCAGTGCATCGCATGGGTACAAAAATGCTGTAAATAATCTCCAATTAAATCTTCCACTTCTAGGACATCCTCCATAACCACAATATCATTTAACGCCATTTTTACTGCATCACAAGTGGAATTTGTAATTACACGTACTTATTGCTGGCACATTGTGCTAAGCCAACCATCTCTATTGCATAACCGTATGCTTTTTCATAAATTACCACGCACTCCTGAAAACACGCTGAATATCAAAATAAACCTGTAGGTCGGAGAGAGAGTCACATACTACACTAGATGCCTCGTAAGATGGATTTCTGTCTGTAAAAGTACCCACATTTTCGGGTATAAATTTGTCAGGTCCAGGTATATTGGAAGCTTGTACCTGTTCCTGTCAGGTACAACCCAAAAAATTCCAAGTTTGTACCTGTACCCAACACCTGGTTTTGTACCCAAAATTTGGGTACATATAGCTATTACCCATAAAGTACCCATTCAGTTTGGGTACTTAAACAGAGTACCCATTTCGGACCTGGACCTGTACCTGTACCCAAATACTCAGGTACTACCCGTACCCATGCGATGCACTGGTCTGAACACAGGCAGAGTTGCAGGAAATGAGATGTGAAAAGAATAAGGGGAAAGTTTGAAACAGACGGTGAGACTGGAACACTGGTCACTAGTGACAATTTCTTTCGGTGAACCTAGTGTGCTAGCAGTTGCTTTGGATTTAAAATTTCACATATAAATTTGGGAAAAGTTGGTAAGTTTTGCTCGTCAGGTCATAAGGCAGGACAGTTCGATAGGGCATCTGGAAGGGAAATCTTTGCGAAGTTGTTGATTGATCTCAATATTTTTTTTAATTTTTGAGAATATTTTTAAACGCTCAGGCATATGATATCCCTGGTAAATCTGGGAAAATATTTGGCCTACCATCCATTGGGAACTATTTTATTTCAAAATCAGTACCCCGACTATAAGCCCTCCGAAAGAAACTATCACCAGATTTCCAGACTCCCACCATCTTTCAGATTTCCAATTTCCACATCTCATTTCCAGAAATTCTGTCGCAAGCTTTGATCCCATGGTCCAGATTTCTCAGCTTAGAGATCTGATACAAAATTTTGAAGCCCACAACGTTTTAATCTAAAATATAACCGTTTTTGAAATTTTATTCCAGAAATTACAAATTTGAATGAAAGTATCTCAGAAAAAAAAACAACTTTGCTTCCCTCATTTGACCAGTACGGCAAACTAGAATAAGCACATGCTATGAGGCTGCCCCGCAGTACCTGTTTTCCCTCCTAGACCATAGAAGTAATAATAATTGCAAATAATATTCACCCCCATATTCTTGCCCGGAGTCTAACTAAGCTGTGGAAAGTGCATCTCCGGAAGATCCTAGGAGAGTAGTACACTGAAGCTAATTTCTTTTAGAGGGCGCAGCGTGTAAGTATTGCATTGAAATAGTTCCAAATACATGAATATAAATATTTCCCCACAATTTCCCGAAGACCTATCCGTTGCCTACCGGAATAAAATATTTCCGCTCAATCCCGACCTCCCACCGTCCCAACAGGCTACCCCTCCTGTTACCTGATTGTGAGCTACCCACCATAACAACCTGACAAACAAAAACAGCTTTCCCCTCAACATTCCTTGAGAAATTTCCGACCCCAATCAGTATGCTCTGCTTTTCTTCCGGTTTTCAATTAAAAAACCCCCAAAATCTAATAAACTACCCTGTTACATCTCCACCTTTCAAAAATCCCAAATCAAAAATGGGAACACAAACATTTTCCTCACTCCCTTCAAAAACGTTTTCATTTTTATTTGATTATAAAAAAAAATATTTTCCTCCACTCACTCACAACGTTTACTCCAGACGTGAGATGTACCGTCACCTCCTCCTTGTAGCTCTTAAAAGCCCGGATAGTCACCTGTGAATTGAAACCATACAAATTAAAATCAATACCTTTCTTCAAAAAACCAGCTACACAATTACCACCCTATCAAAATTGTCTCTGTACTTTATTTTATATTCCAGAAAAACAAAGTAAATAAATTTGTTGACAAAAAATCGCTATTAGTCAATTGAAAATAATTACCTACGAAAATTCCTTTAAAAGCCAAAACATGTCCATATATAAAATATTCACTTTAAAATTTACTATATCTTCCATCTGAATTCATATATTCGAAAAAAATACAGAAATACAAAAAAATATTTACCGATTTGATAAGCATCCTTTCTCCAAAGTTGAAAAAAATGTAGCTTCTGGAAAATCTTTGACTTGAGTAAGAGCTGTCAAAATGGCACCTCCAATCCGTACGGACTCGGAAGATGGACTGAACCCCGGAAAGCACTTCCAGTGCACGGTACTTACATCATCCAGACGCTCTGCTTCATTCATAAAGGTCATTGCAAGTATACGGACGTAAGCATTGCAATGGCTGCAGAAGCCCTCAATAGCATTCCATGGCGCTTACTATGACCTTCCACACCATTACAACGGTTACGGGATATTGCTCAATACCAACATCATGTACCAATGGAACCGTTCATATGCAAATTACCTCCGCGTCTCCTTATCAGTAGAAGAGTTTGACCCTTTATGGCTTTATTGTATTTTTTTAACGGTTCTTTGCCACACAATAGTTTAAAATACACTTATGATCTTTTCGTAGCTTGAAGGATTTGATTTGTGCGTCAACACATAATAAAAAGGTTCCAGGCATGCAGTACCAGTACCAAGTAAATCCAAGAGAGCGTATATAATGAGACTTGTGAGAGCAATTTCGTCATAGGGGCAATGTGAACACTTCCCCTGTGATAATTTTTACTGATTAATGTTTTTATTATTTTTTTTATTAACAATAGTTTATGAAACTAAATATAATTACAACTATGCAATATATTAATATGGAATGTTCAGTCATGTCATTGCATTGCTAATACTTAACTTGAGCATGATAATTCGTTGGGACTGAAGAAAAAGTTGATACATTTTAAAAAATAATAATAAATTCATGCCCGACATTATTTGGCAGACATTTTGGGTTGATTCGGGCGGTAATTACTGTATTTTGTAAAAACAACAATAATAATAATTATTATTATTATTAAAAGTAAAAATACAAAACTTGGCAGTTATTGGTCATTGCATGCATTAATAGTTATAGGGCGCATTTTAACTTCGAACTTCTCCATGATTCATGGCAGTGAGGTTCTTCCTGGGCCAGGTATGGCAATGGCAATGGCACTTTGTTTGGACAGATTTAGGTGAGAGATTTAAACAAGTAATTATCATGATATTGAGCAATATCTCAAGTGCATGTGGACAAAAAAACGACTCGGTTTAAAAAAAATGCATTCAGTTCAAAATACAAGGGGTGAAAATTGGTAATGGGGTAAAATAAAAATGAGAAATTGTAACCAAGATTGACAGTGACAGCACCACTTGAAATTACAGAATGTAAGGAAGGGTCACAACCTTAAAGAGGCACAACAAAATAACTTTCAGACTACAACTGTAAAAAATGCTAATCATTTCTATTTCCTATACCGGAAGATCTTTCCAAGACAGTGACGACGAGAAGCTATAAAACTGCTACAATTATCAAACGGATATATAGATTTCGAAAAGTATTTAATTTGAGCCGGGTGATCGTGGGGAAGAGACTGATCGAGAGACTCTTCCAGGAGTTCGACAGACAGACAAATCATCCAAATTAATTGAATTATTAGATGGAGCTTGCACAGTCCTTAACTGATCTAGTTTGTACGCTGGAATTGGATTGTAACCTTTGTAATTTGGACTGATGTAGTTTGGATCGTAGCCACCTCTTCTTGGAAATCGTACACGAGGTGGGTCTATGTCTGGAGAGACGGGAGTACGCGTTTGGGGCTCTGAGAGCGGAGATCTCAAATTACTGTAATTTAATAGAAGTTATTACTTTGCGTGTACTTTCAGTTAGTTGTAAACTTATCGGGTACCTTTGTACCTTTTATTCCTTGCAATCCTTCCCCTCCCACGACCACTTGAGTGGTAAGGAAATTGACGATAATAGGATCTAGATTTGGACCTTTCCCTTGAGATACATCTGGACCTCGCTCTTGAGATAGATATGGACCTTCCCCTTGAGATAGATCTGGACCTTCCCCTTGAGATCGATCTGGACCTTCCCCTTGAGATAGATCTGGACATTCCCCTTGAGACAGATCTGGACCTTTCCCTTGACATAGATCTGGACCTTCTCCTTGAATATGATCTTTGCCTTGAGAAGGATCTGGATTTATATCTTTGCGGGGATATGGATTTTCGCCTTGACCGAGATCTGGAGTTTTCCCTGTATCTAGATCTGAAAGACTTAGAGTTTGATCTTAGCGATTCCCTAGGCGTTAGTTTTATTGTAGACCTCGATCTAAAATCTGGATTAGATTGGAACCTAAAATTTTCTCCCGATAACCCTCTAGGAGTGCATTGGGAGTTGGACCTGGTGGATTTTATTGAGGAATGTGATATTAAACTTGAGTTAGACCTAGATCTGGATTTTGTCCTGGAACGCGACTTAGACTTGGAACGGGACCATGACTTAACTGAAGCTCGCGACCGGAGTTGAAAAGTAGAACCAGGTATTGACGAAGATCTTGATCTTGACCTGGAATCTTCTCTATACCCGTAATTTTGTAATCCCTCTATGGAATTTACTTTTAAATTTACTAATTCAATCCTGCGCTCCAGGTCTTCGTTACATGCACGAGATGTTTTGAAAGACAATTCCGGTTCTGGGGTTCCTACAAAATTTGAAAACAAGTATATAATTAAGAGGTTATCACACCAATAAAACATGACAGGTACAGAGGGTTCATTTAAATCCACCAAGTAAAGTTAATTTTACTCACTACTATTTACTTTCTAATGTGATTCGGAATTCTTGAGCATCGTTTTATTACTTACTATTTTCATCTAATGCCTGACCCATCACTGGCTTCCATTTGGACAATGTACTCGCAACCGGGTTTATAGCACCATCGTCTGAGGAAGCCGATGGTGAGGAAAACACCGTGGGGATAGGTACAAAAGAGCTAGTAGGTTTTGAAGAACTAACTGTCATTTCGAATTTGGACGTTGACACTTGCGTTCTTGTCACGGTTTGAATTCTGCGATTAAAAAATAGCATTCAATCCAAAGAAACGTTCAGAACAAAGTTGCTAATTATTTTTCCATTAAATTAATTCTGAAACTAAAATTTTAAAATAGCACTTCAATCTACTTCTATCATTTTACTTTACTAACAGCAAAAACATATATATATATATATATATATATATATATATATATATAATTATACATAATATTTCTCTTTGATGAGCCAATGATCTTCCATACTCACATATTTTGAGAAGTTGAGAGATTCCCATATTTATCAGTGAGTAAGTTGAATTTGTCTGGTAGAGACACAATTGATCTTCCCTTATTGACGTCCTGATATAGAGGATCAGTAGAAGCTATGTCAATTCTATGGTTGTCTAATCCTCCAGCTGAACTAGCAGCAATAAATCGGACTTCTGGTTCCTTAGGCACCGCCTGAGCAATAGTTATACGTACAGATTCTAGTGGAATGGCGGCGGTTACTTTCCCGCAATCGCGTTCACATTTTGCCAGAAAAGCATTCACTTGATCTTCTATATCTTCACAATCCGTCATGCTGGACCGTCTACTGCAAACTTGGTCTGACCGGGACTCAGATGCATTAGAGCTTTCACTTTGACGCCGGCTTTTCTTTCGTTTCCATTTTTTCTTTTTTCGTACCAAGAGGGTGTCCGTATCAGAATCTAGAATGCACAAATGTTCATGACAGACATTAAGTACGTTGTACAAATTAAATCAGATTTTAAATCAAAAATAGATATTCCAAGTGAGTATATGTTCTTTAGCATATTTCAAACTCAACCAAACTTTGCTGACCTTGTCTATTTTTCGCTTCTCTATAAGCAACCTCCCGAATATGTGCCAAAGGAGAGACAGAACGTTCTTCTGCCGCTCTTTCTCTACATCCAACCAAAACATTCTTAGTATCTTCATTTACAGACCCAAGCGGCCGGTGGTGTTCAGTAAAAATTTGAGGAGAATGTACAAATTTCCTGTAGTAGCCCGACCTTTCTTTACAGATTTCTTCTTCAATCATTCCATTGAGTCGTTCCTTGAATTCTCCAATTTTTGGCATCATTAAGCCTTGAATCGTGAAGTATCCGATTTGAGAATGTATAATCATGAGTAACTTAAGAGTATCCGGATGATCCGGAACTACGAGCATGGAGTCGTTGTATACTTTTAGAGCCTTTTCCTCCTCAGAATTTTCTTGATATCTAAATTAAAGGGAATATATTAGCAACAAGCAAAAATTAAAAAGGTAAGTACAATGAAACAAATCAATTAAAAGCCCTTAAGGAAGAATACGAAAAACAAAAATATTACAGTTTCCCAAGTGAGACCAAACACTGTGCAACGTCCTTTTTTATACCAGTGCTCTCAAGCTTCCGCTTCAGTACAACGTCCAAATCTCTCATGGCTTCAGCTACATTCTTTTCTTGTGTGTGTCTGAAACAAGTTGTCAAATTAGTATTATAAGCATGGGTTTTCTGAATATACATATGCATACAGCGTACCCCGTTAATAATCATCTCTAATATCAAAATATCCATACTGTTTCATTTCCAAAATTTCGGCTCGAAAGTAGACTCAAATGCTACATAAAAAATACAGAATAATACGTTGCCGAATTGGTATTTTTGTGAAAACTTAACAGGGCAGCATTCTGGCATTAATATTATTTTTTACCCTACATGATTGCACGAGAAACTAGCGCACGAATATTTCCTGGGTCCACTATAACTGTTTTGTTGAAGGAGTCTAATGCCTTAGCAGTATTACCAGACCGTAAAAAATTCAATCCTTGGTTAAGATTTTCTTCAGCTAGTTTGGTGTTATGAATTAAGCGAAGTGACGAAGCCAACGTACTTTTAGGGAAAGGGTGGCTGTAAAAATTATAACCGTTATATACAACTTGATTTCAAATGCAAATAAGGTAATTAATTAAGTACGATAAGTAAAAAAAAATAAAATGATTTTTAAGCATTAACCATGTTGCATGTATTCCAATTATTACAACATGACTGACACCATGGATAAAAAATTTACACCATACGGGTAGAAACAGAGAATTATAATAAACATATATTTTTTAAAATATAGGCATATATAGACTATATACCTGAGTCCCAGAGTGAGTGAGTTATGATTAGAATAGATTCCTAAAAGGGAACCCAGGAAGCCAATAGAATTAGGATTGTTGAAACCACTGCTGGTATTCATTATATCGTTGAAATTTACCTTCTTCTTCGATTGCCAGACTTTTCGATCAATCCTGTAAAAATCAGCAAAGAATCATTAGAAAATAAAATTTAATTTTCATTGACCAATAGAAATACATAACTTAAACTTAAAGTTACTTGTAGTGTTGAGGTAACTCCTCTTCTGAAACAAGGCCCAACGGAAATTTTTTTGCTAAATCTATAGATGCATAAGTTGCCCTCATACCCACGAGAATCTCCCTGGAACTTGTATTAAGCTTCACAATTTCACAACGAATCTCATCCCCAACTTCGTAATCTTTACCAAAGTCGTAATGATCTCGGGGGATCGTTTCCCAATTTGGGCACGTCACCACAATATTCAAATCTTCTAGGAAGGCTCGCTTCTTCCCTTCAAAGCAAAGTAGCTGCAGGCTCAACCCAGCCTTTACACGTGATGACATTTTGGTAAGCACCACATCTCCACAGGCTGCTGTCTATAACCAATAATAATTTACAAACAAACATTTTTGAACAGTCAACTCCATCATATAATTATCCTTTTATTTTATTATTGTACCCTATAAAACTCCCTTTCCCTCTCGGTTACATCCATGTCCAAGCATAAATCTAAAGTAGGGGCTACACCGTAACAACCTGCATTGTCCAATATAATAATTTTAATACAAAGAATTTACACAAACTCCAAACAAATAAATGACGGAACAGCAACTAAAATCAGCTGCCAGTTTCTAACACAAACTTAATATTTCAAAAACCTTCATTTTCTAGCTCGTCGCTCGTAGATTCCAAAACTGGTAACTCATCAGGTGCCAGTGGTCTAAAAACCAAACCTCGCTTCTCTGATAAGAACTTGTCAAATTTGCTCCGAAAACGTTGAAGGTCAGATCTACCGTCAAGCAAAACAAATTACAAATTAATACTCTACTTTAGAACAATCTGGCTCCTTGTTTACATAGCTCCATTCTTCTGCAGTGATACCTACACCGCAAAAGCAATATTACAAATATCCAAAGAGTGACAAGAGTTCTACCCGCAAACATTCTAACAGTAAAGAATACTTAAGACACTGAAAATACAAAATTATGCACCAAAATTACGACTACAGCAAGTACTTATATTCATAAAACCAGAAATTACATATTACGGAACCACACCTGCGCGATCTCTTCGAAAAATCCCCATTCCCCCGGTCAGCATGGTACCCCTCCTGGCTCATCCAGCTTCCCCCACTCGATCTCCCGGACTGAAATTCCTTATCGACACCAATCTCCCTCTCATTTGACTCATTCCGTCTAGCCAAATATCCCGATGAGTCCCGAAAGTTCGAAGCATTTGTACGACTCTCCGTAGCTGACAATGAATAGTTCCAACTCGTACTGGTCAAGTTCCGCCGGACTTCTTCATTTCGGTAACCCATAAATGCATCCCCTGATGATAAGTTCTCAAAAACAACCATCACTTCCCCATCCCCATCGTCATCCCTATTAGAAGAAATCCTCCGGGCCTGACGTGGGTCACGCAAGGGTCCCTCTTCATTCGGATTCATCTGCAATCAAGTTAGTCTTCGCTTAGTAATTTTGAACGAAATAAATACTCTACGCATCCCCGACTAAAAATAAAATAATTATTCTTATTGTATTTTATTATTATCTGAAATCACCTTCTTCGCCTTCAATCCCGCCACTCCACCACGGATTCAAGTATTCAAGGCATTCATTTATTTTTGGCCATCATAAATTGTGAGTCACAATCCAATCCCAAAGATAACAACGCATTTAGGAATTACGTCGTCACAATCCAAGTCACTGAGTGAAAAAGGCAATTTTAAATTCACTAGTTACACTTTTATACTACTTTTTGGCACTGACAATATGTAATACTTGCACAGCTAATAATTCATCATAATTTACAAAATTGTTCAGCCGTACTTATGTAGGGATTGCACATGCAAAACACTACAGTTGACAGCTAATTATTATTTTTCCCAGGTTATGGCACAGACCTTTTCAAAGAGTCAAAATAATGTTTAAAGGGAGACACAATAAGAAGGAAAAAAGTGAAAGGGCAGGACGAAGAAGGCACTTATTTGAATGCACGGTTACGAAGAATGAAGACAAAAAAAAGAAGACAAGTGCTTATTTACTAGAGCGATAAGCACATGGCATGAGATTTGATGGGATTTCGTAAACACTCAAGAAAAAAAACATGCACTTGTGAGACTCCGTGTAACACGACTCTGTAAGTATGTACATGTTTAAATACAGACTAGTCTTTGAGCGTATAGGCAGAAACAGATGCTCAGCTCGTGACTCACACAGGTGAGAGGCCGTTTGAATGGAGCGGGATTTCTTTATTGCCTTCAACCAAGTATAACTATAAATATGGATGTATCCCAAAAATAGTAAATTTAATCACAAAATATTTTCTTTTATATTGTTTCCAAAATTACGCAGGAAACACAGGGTACTTTAATTAGCTGCAAAATTAGGAATGTCCTCCTGGGGTAACGTGAGATTGCAACCCTGAAGGGTCCTCATGAAATTGACCCAGCGAAGACTCACCATGACCATGGTCCTTGCATGAATCATGAACAAAGCGGCCAATAAAAAGCTTCTGCTAAACTGTTAGACAGCTGAAGGACCGCGTTTGGCGAGTTCGAAAAGCAAAAAATGAATTCTATGTCTGAGAAGATGCCAGGCGTTGGGTAAGCTCTGCTGAATAAAATGTGATTTCTAATTTTAATCTATTATTGTCATTTAATACCAGTTTAATTTTAGTTTAACTGAACCCTATATTATGCAACGTCGTTGAAACCGGTTCGGGAAGCGGTTTTATTTTTGGGATAGGTTCCGGAGAGGCAAAAATGTCCCGGACTCGAGCATGTCGGTTCCGGTTTCGGGAACAGAAATGGGATTATTTTCGGTTCGGGACAACGATTCGGGTCGAGTCGATGTTTTAGTACCGTTCAAAAACACTAGGTCGGTGTTTTTTTCAGTGCTCTCAATTTTACTCATTACTCGAATTTTTCATGAAGTGAGTAAGTAAGTATTGTACTTACTCGTACTCACATCGGCAAGTATGAGTAAGTAATAAGTAAGTAATTTTAAAAAGGTTCATGTTTAAGTAAGTAAAGAGTAAGTACGAACATTAATTCCCCAGTGCAATGTAAGTAATGAGTAAGTCAGACGAACTGCGAAGTATCAAAAAGTAAGTATAGAGTAAGTGAACTCTTCTTTACTGGAGTAACTACCATAGAAAAAATGTTCTCCGACAATATCCATGACTTATATATGGCTTATGGAGGCAGATAAAACAGGCCATAGGCAAACAATGCCTTTAAATACTTGCGACGATGTATCTCGTTAGCTTCAGTCGTTGACTACACTACCAAAGATGGCAGTGATGTGGATTATATTTGAAAATGAGTAAGTATTACTTGAGTACTATGCAGGCAAAAGTAAGTAAAGAGTAAGTAATATCAGCTTATTTTTGCGAATAAGTAAGTAAAGAGTAAGTATTACACTGCGACCCGAAATTTTGAGGGAGTAAAGAGTAAGTAAGATAGCCACCAAGAAGCCCCTGAGTAAGTAAAAAGTAAGTACTGGACATCATGAGAGACAAAATTATGAGTAAAGAGTAAGTAAGGGTGTCTAACTGAGAGCACTGGTTTTTTTCATTATAATTCACAGCTTTTGACTGCACCAATGATACTATGCCAGGAATATTGATGGTTATTTAGCAAGGACATTATTTGTTATTATTGATCAAGAAAAGCACGCAGTCATGCAAAAGGCAACACGTGTATTATTTAGCATTATTTTAGGCAGTGTGGGTGCAGGCGGATTTAATTGTAAACATTCGGAAATCGTGAAAATAGAATATAATTTTGTGATGAGGGATATTCGATTTATTTTTAAAATTAATTTTGTCATTTTGAGAAAATCTAGAGTGTTTCAAAAGTTTTAATTTTTTTCACTCGCGGATAAAACTGGGATCGGTTTTAATGCTCTTCCGTCTCTTCTAAAGAGATCAGAAAATATTCATATTTCGCATTAAGCCTAAACTTTTCACATGCAGGGAAACAAATATAACAATCTGTATATTACTGTCAATTTGTTTCGGAGTTGTGGAGTTAATTATTAATCCAAATGATCAGGACTTTACAAAGCATCCACAGGTGTCATTTGTTTGCTTGGGAACTATGCATTTCAGTTGGAAATTTTCCTTTTATTATGTTTTGTAGTCAATGACTTCTTAAGAGTTAAGCGTCCACCCACTTCATTACCAGTGTCCTTCAGACCTCTACTTAAAATTTTAATTGACAAACACATTCCTGCTGAACTTACTCCTATTTTCGTGGCTATATAAGACACCTGGACAATAATAATTTCTAGTTGTTAAAGTCAACAAGATGTTGGACAACGCTTAAGGTTTAAACTCCGTGAAACAATTAATGAAAACATTTTTTTTTAAATGTTCCAGGGATCTCCCAACGTCTCATTCTTGGGATGACGAAAATGACACGTATTTTGCCAAATCGCTGGAAAGTCGTGTTGACAGAACCGCATTGAAAGAGACACCCATCATCAGCCTGTGTGAATATTTGAAGTACATTTTGTTGTCAGCAAATATGGGGGCCTCTTACATTTAGAACATGACAAAAAGGTTAAGCTAATAGTCAACATTGACAACAAAAACATTTCAAAAATTTTAATGCCCACTGTCTTAAGTTCTCAGGCTCTAGAAATATTTGTTAAAAATATTGCGTGACCTCGCAGACCACGTAGCAGAGGTGTATTCAATTCACTACCTCAGTAAATGTTCCCAACATCGGACTTTTTTAAAAGCTTTAAAACCTGCAAAGCAATCTCAAAAAATTCAAAAACTTAAAAATGCAAATAAATTTCATATTCGTACTTCCTTGGGAAGTTTATTACTCATCGGACAATTATAACATCTCTGTTGACTAGTGTCGCATAAAAATTCTAAATTTTTGTTGGCCGAAAAATAGTTTCAAATAGTACAAACACGCACAGCCCCTGATATATTAAAATAAGAAAGTGGGGCGGGATTATATGATTATAAAATTTTTTATTTATTTTTCTAATTTTTTTTACTTAGACACGACCCCAGTTCATCGGTTACGGTATATGGCAGTCATGAAGGCAACCTTATATTTGAGTTGGTGAAAGGTTGCAAGGAGGAAAATGTGTATAATTATGAATCGGATGTGTATATTCAGGTGCCGGTTTGCCCGTTTCGGGTGTGTGAATGTATGGAACTGTATTAGTGTATAACTGTTACACTAATAATAATCTCCAATTATTATTAAATTATTATTTATTAGAAGAACCACACGATTAGATTGGCACAAATGTCCTATAATAAAGGATAGAGGCTACAAATGATTAGCACGAGTAGCGCGAGTTGCGTTAGATGTACTGCACTCACTGAACTGTAAATAAATCGGTTTTAAATAAATTATTAAATCATCAATTTGTCAGACCATGTCTCACTTATATACTCTGCAAATATTCTGCATAACTTAAACCTACTATTTGATCGATTGTTCAAAGCTTTTTGTATTGTCAATGTTTTAGAAATCAATATCATTATACTTTCCGCAAATTGTCAAGCATGATAATTATCTGATATATTGTTTACACGCATTATATATGTTTACATATGTGCGTGATTTGTCAGAAATATACAAACTACTAGGAATTACAAAAATGTGAAAGTATACCTGCAAATAATATCTAAGAATGAATCCAAATAAATGTAATTAGTTTTAATAACCAATTAAAATTCTTCTAGTTTTGAGTCCATGAGTCTCAAATTTTGACTCGTCCAGTAACATGTCCTGAAATGCAAACTTTGGTACAATTATCTAAATAGGTGTATCCGCATGTGTATTATACACAAACAGTTTCACATTACTCAGATGACACTTAATTGGGTATCACAACGGCACATAGGTACGTACATGTGTCTATTCATAAACGTTCTATACAAAATGTTACCATCTGTGCAAAATCAAATTGAAGTACAACAACTAGTAAAGGCGAACCAATTCATGACTCAGGATGAACGCAGACCGTTTTAAGCTTTAACAGGTATGTCAATTTCCAATTTTGTGATTACTAATTACAATTAATGATTACTTCAAAAACCAAATGAATTGATAATTACAATTGACAATTAATTTAGTTGTAGCTACTAATTAATTATTACGATTAACGATTACTTTAAATATAACTGTCATTGATGACTACAATTAACGATTGCTTTAAAAATAATTGTCATTTTCCAATTTTGTGATTACTAATTACAATTATTGATTACTTCAAAAACCAAATGAATTGATAATTACAATTGATGATTAATTGAGTTGTAGTTACTAATTAATTATTACGATTAACGATTACTTCAAATATTATTGTCATTGATGATTACAGTTAACGATTACTTTAAAAATATATTTTATTGATGATTACAAATTAGGATTACTTTAAATATAATTGTCATTGATGATTACAATTAACGATTGCTTTAAAAATAATTGTCATTTTCCAATTTTGTGATTACTAATTACAATTATTGATTACTTCAAAAACCAAATGAATTGATAATTACAATTGATGATTAATTGAGTTGTAGTTACTAATTAATTATTACGATTAACGATTACTTTAAATATTATTGTCATTGATGATGTTTGATTGCAACTACAGATTGCCTTTTTATAAAATATCTAATGGAAAATTACAACTAGTGACTCTTTTTAAAAATTTGTTACGTGTTACAGTAGTGTAGTTAATCCCTGAACAGAGCAAAGTAATCGTTGCGTGCGGTGAGACGTCACCCGTATTTTTTATATGGTATAGATTATATTTTTGTATTCTTAAAATGCATCTTAGCTTCAATTTGTGAGACTTCGTTGTATTCCACAAAAATTAAAAGCTACGAACTTGTAGTAAGTAGTAACTGAATATGATACAACAAAATAATGATAATTGCTTTATATGGTGACCTGGATCGTTTTATTGTAAATTATGTATTAAAAAGTTTATAATGTATGTACAAATTTTCGGCCACAACGAGTCTAACTTCGTCAGGCGTGTAAAACTATTGAGAAAATTTTGCCCCATTTCAAATTCCCTATTATTTATTAGGATTAATGATTACTTTTGGGAAACTGTGATTGATAATTACGATTACAAAATACTTTCTGCAAAAATATAATTTACGATTACAATTACAAATTACTTTTCAATAAAGTTTCAGTAACGATTACAATTACAAATTATATTTTGACGAATTTTCATATACGATTGAAATTATAAATTAATTTTTGCTAAATTTTAATATAAGATTGCAATTACAAATTAATTTTTGCTAAATTTTCATATACGATTGCAATTACAAATTACTTTTTGCTAACTTTTCATATACGACTGCAATTACAAATTAATTTTTGCTAAATTTTCATATACGATTGCGATTACAAATAACGTTTTGCTAAATTTTCATATACGATTGCGATTACAAATTACTTTTTGCTAAACTTCCAATTTCAATTACAATTAACGATTAATGGTTTACCATTTAATAATTGGCGATTAAAATTGTTGATTGATTTTTGAAAACGGTTAATTGATGATTACAATTAATGATTATTTAAAAAAATTCAAGCTTACTAAATTAACGATTGATGATTAATAATTAGTAATCGTTAATCATTACTCGTGATTATTAATCGTTGACATCCCTGAGCTTTACACACGATACATCCAATACTGCAGAATAGATTACTGGCGAATCCTTATTGCATTTTTAGCTTTGCCACAAGCCCAGTTTCTTTGGTATAGCGTTGGCAGCTAATTTCTCAAAGACACTTATTCGACACTATTCTTGTGTTAGCTTTATAATATTCCCTGGAATTACTCTCACAATTTTAGTATTTGAATAATTTAAAACTGTACAATATAATTTACAAAAAATGTATACCTCTGTGCTTTTCAAACGATGCTCTGCACGATAGAACTGCCAATGTTATTCGACACTATGTTTGTAGGGGCGAAATAATAAGTCCCGGAATCACTCACGTTTTCCGCAGTTTTTTAAAGAATTGAGAATTAATCACTAACACTTACCTAAAATGTATACCACCGTGCTTCTCGAACGATGCTCTAGATGCGATAGAACTGACCATGTTATTCGACATTATGTTTGTAGGGGCGTAATAGTTTAAACCTGACAATATGTGATTTCCCCAAACGCCTTTGCGTCTTAAATACGAACATCTCCGAGATTTACCCTTTGGTCGAGGTTCTATCCACAAGTTAAGAAACTCAAATGGTTTAATGATCACATTTGAAGCTGATCAAAAAGCCGTTCAAACGACTTATTACTCACTCCGCCGGCGTCGAGTTCGGCTGAATTAGTAATTTTGAATTCCACCTTCGGTTTATTTTCCATCATTTTAAAAATCATGGGTTTCCTGCAGTTACAAAATTGTAAACGTACAACTGTAAATAGTAAGGGCTTACCTATAATATTTACACAACACGTATTCTAATTTTACGCCAATGGAAAGTCGCACTTGAACACCACGCGATGCGCAACGTGTGACGAGTTTCTGCCTTTAAATTCACAGGCGTAGCAGTACTTCACTCACAGAGCATTCCGATCTTGCGCACTCATAAGACTGCCGGCTTCTAGGGCATCCTCGAATGCTTGCCTACATTTTCTACTTCTAGTGGTACCGCCGCCACCCATGCTCTTTTTACTAGTCGGCCGTTTTTGCGACATAATCTATACGAGAACAAAACATTAAAATTGTCAACAATAATCACGGGAATCCTGAATCACACAATGACTATTTAATTTACGCACTACATTAAATTCGGGTTACCCTGAATGGGACTTTAAGTATCGGGGGTCGAATGACAACTTTCTTCGGCATTGCGGCCTTAACACAAATCGAAGAATGAATCCAAATAAATTTCATTAGTTTTAATAACTAATTAAAATTCTTCTAAGTTTGAATCCACGAGTCTAAAATTTTGACTCGTGCAGTAACATGTCCGAAAATGCAAACTTTGATACAATTATCTGGTAGGTACATGGTTTATGGCCCAGCGCAAAAGTCCCAGTTTTAATTTTTAAAAGTAAAAGGTTAGGTAACCTCTTGGTTAGGTTAAAATTTCTCACATTAAATTCCAGGATATCATTTCATTTTAGGATGTCGGGGAGATTTGTAAACAAGGACTCAAGCAGGGCTTGAGTCCTTGTTTCCGGAATCTTGATTACCGGGGACGTAGAAAACAGCTTTGATCAGTAATAATAATTTTCAGAGCTACTGAATGGATTATAAAGATTTATTGTCAAATACCAACAAAAATGTCTCACAATAAAATATTGTAGTTTGACTACGTTTTCCATTTTACCGACAATTAAGGAAGATAGAAATTTTTTCCCATGAGTTAGAATTTTAAACTTATTGTTACGGGTTTTTTATAAAAATTGTCAATTTTTGAAGGTTTTTATTTTTTTACCATTATGTCAACCAGGAAACCTAATACGTACCTGTACCCAAATATCTGGGTAAAACCTGCACCAAGAAAGAGCACTATTTTGAATACAGTAGTTTATTTCAACATCAATTTTTTTCTACATTAGTTTTGAACGCTAGGTTGCAGGTACTTTTGTAAACTTTGTAACCTATCCGAAAGTTCTGTGCGTTTAAAACTGGGTGGGGGTATGTCGACACATATTGAAGTTGTCATATTTTAACCACGTGTCCGTGAAAAACCGTGCAGGCACACGAATTGTAGGAAACTGTAGGAGGTTTATTTACGTGTAAAATAAAAAACGAGGGCCCTCATGAGTGCGAGGGAGAGGGGTGTATTTTAAAAGCAGCACCTCACGAGGGCGAGGACGAGGACTGTAGCGTGTCGCTCGATTGATGACGAGGGAGAGTGCGAGCAGACTATGTTCCATCCCTCGCACAAAGACACAGAGGGGGATAAAAATGCACATCTATGGTATATTCTAGCGGCCTTGAATGTCATCAAATTTGGTACCACTCTGAATTCAGTGAAAAATATTGGTGGAAACTTTACATATACTACTATATGAATACCTATAATATAACTATATATGAAGACGTCCTGGCCGGGGAAGAAACAACTACAGAAGGAAGAAGCTCTTTAATTCCATGTAAAAGAAGAGCTGCACCATTCAAAAATTGAGCGCGAACTGAAGACAAAACTCTTGTTCCATCCGCTCCCGTGAATCTGGAGCCGATACTTAAATACGAAAAAATACGAAGACAAGTCAGTTTAAAGAGAAGGTATTAACTTCATTGTAAAACCGCCGAGAGAAGCCGCCAGCTGAAGAAGAGACCATGGAGCCGAGACTCATGGTAATAAAAAAAATTTACTCACGGAAAACCCTCAGTTAGAGACCCTTTCATACTGAAAGGAATTTGTTTTAATGATCATGGATTTTTTCTTTTTAGCGGAGAATTAGAAAAATGTTGACAACTTCTATTGAAATTTGTCCTATAAATAAGGATTTCGAATTTAATTAATGTTTCTTTATTGGGGATTTTTAATATGCAGACGAATGAAAGAATGAAGTTCTAAAAAAGGGAGGCACCGTGCTCCTTCATTGAAAATACCTCCAGAGGGTCGCTGTTGAGGAGCATTTTCATTTTTGTAAAGCCGGAACGAGAGAAGGAAATCATGGAGACAAAACTCACATAAATATAACAGGAGCTGATGATTGGAGTTTAATTCTTTGGAGTCAATGCTTGCATAAAACAAGGGACCTAGTAGCAAGCATCGGATGTTATACACTGTATGATACTCTCGGGAGCGAGAGATTCCAACATACCTTCTTTGATATGCACAACGAATTAAAAAAAGGTCACGATGAATGCTGTATACAATGTCTCAACGTTTGTCTGTTAATCATTTAATGGTACGTGATTCTTGTTTTTGTTATCTCATATAATTAATAAATTAATGGGAATCAAATATATTGGATACGGAATTTGGTGAAGGAAGGACTTCAATTATTGCCGTAGGCTTAACAAAGGATCTCATAAATACTTTGAAGGAATGGTGAAGGAATGGATTTTGTTTTCAAATGACATATCTGAAGAGGTCTGAAGGAAGTAAATGGATCTATTTTTGGCGCTCAAAGGATTGAAGGAAAGAAAAATCATTTGAAACATACTTGCAGTTGCGCTCAAAGTTCAAACTCAGTTAAATTCACATCTCAAAATTTTTTGTACCGTTCATTAAGTTCAGTTTCGCTTGTCCAAAGGCCGTCATAGTTCAATTCAATTAACTACGTACTTTCCCGTTTTTACGTTCAGTTCATCTTTGCTAGTATTTCTTCAAAGTTCAATTTAATTTATTATATGCTTTTCGGTAATAAGTTCAGTTCGCTTTCTCTGTCATTTGCAGTCAATAAGTTCAAGTCAGTTATAATATAATTAAGTGACAGTTAGTTATACGTAATTTTAGGTCCGAGTATGCCAGTGAACAAGTTTGCATAATCTCCGAACCTCTAAATCCCATATTTAAGAAATAACCTGGGGCGTACCACCTCCCTTCATCTCGGGACGTCAAAGAGGGTTAATCCAGCCAGCAGTTGCACATGCATAATCATATGTGAAATCATGTAAATGGTGCTTAACTGTAATTTGTTTTTTTTTACATTTGGACTTTTGTAATTGTTATTGTCGAGTTGTAGTGTTTATGAAATATGGCCCTGGTCGTTTTTAAACCTCGGGCTGGCTGATTACTTTTTATGTGGTGAGGTGCACATGCCCAACACTGGCACAAGCGGTCCTATGTTGGTGCATGCAATGATGTTTGCTGGGGATACCATCTCTCAGGACGGACGGCAAAAATCGGGACGGGATAGGGACTTTGAGACGGATTCGGTTCTAACAGTTAAGAGAGGAGAGGGACTGAGACGGGATCGAGACGTTGTCCGTAAAATACATGCATAATAGGGACGAATACTTGGGACGTTTCGATTTAATTCAGTCACTGACACTCTCACTATTTACTATCTCGTTCATTTACATGTGATGTATACCATACATATGTAGCAATGAATATAACAATGGTGGGTACCAGGAATGGTTGTCACGTGAGATGGAGAGAGGGATAGGGATAGGATAGGGATAAGGACGGGACGGGGACGTTCATTAACGACGTTAGCGCTGACTGGCCTTGACTGAGACTAGATCGTCTGGTGTTCAGGACGGATTGGAGGGACGTAAGGATTTGTGACTGAGTGTTACCAGGGATATGGATGTACCTAGTAGGGATTTTCCCATCATTGGGTGCATGTGCTTCTCACAGCATGTGGTTTGCCAAGTTGGAGTGGAACGGACTGTATGTCGGATGTCGGAAGAAGAAAAAAAATCATGTCGGGTAAAATCTCCCGACATATGTCGGATGTCGGATAAAATCAACGTTTTTCGGATGTTGGGTAGAATTGTAAAAAATAACGTGTCGGCTAAAATCCAACTTCACCCGACACAAGTCGGTTAAAATCTCCCGACATGTCGGCTAAAATCCATAAAAATCCCGATAATGTCGGTGGATTCTGGTCGACAATGTCGGATGTCGGCCACTATCTTGAAATGTCTCATCGGTAGAAATTTTTTCCGCAAAAATCCCCGAAATTGTAGGCCAAAATTCCATGCTGTCCGACAATTGTCGGCTAAAATCTCCCGACACATGTTGGATGTCGGCTAAAATTTTACTTCCAAAATTAAGACCAAGAGTTGAAAAAAATTATAATTGGCCCAATGGTAAAGCAAAGTATTGTAATATTCTATGGGCTAAATGCAGAAGCTCATTGCAGAAGAAAATTCTTAGTTAATAAAACGAGATGTATGATCCTCTGTCGTTGATGCAGGAAGGACGAGTGAAACGAGATTCTCGTCTCGTTGTCTCGTTATGATCACCCCACCCGTACCTACAATTTTATTATTCAATGTGTTGCATATATGCATATACTTTGCATTTATGCAGATACTTTGCATATACGTGCATATACTCGCATTTTTGGTATACTTGATTTATGGACATGATGTAAGTTAAGGTTCCTCACGGATAGGTTAAATGACTTATCCTATCTGTATCCTATCCTATCCGCAAATTATCGGATAAATTAAAATATATTCCGATCCTATCCGGTAATATCGGATAAACATTTTTTGGCATCCGAATCTTATCCGATAATTTCGGATCGCTTATAATTTGTATCCGTCGGGTACTTGCAACTGTATGTCTAATCCTATCCGCGGATATTCGAGGTCATCCGCGGATATATGTACATGCAGTGCTATGTAATTTGGGAATTATTCTTGCACATTCATGAAATTATTTACTCAAATACAAAGTGTCAAAAAAGTCACTCCAGTTTATGTGGAGAGCCAACAAGGGATTACATGCATGAAAACTTTGTTACCACCTATTCACATGCCTAAAATATTTATTCTTCCCTTTGTACCGTGAAATGTACAATTATCAGAACTAGGCGCGAACTAGGGGTGAATATCCCATTGGTTTTAAAATTCTAGAGATATTTTGAAAACGAGAGTTGTGAAAGTACGCAATAAACAAGACAAACGAGACAGGGCAAAAACATTAATAACAGTTATACAATACTTTATTATAACTTTTACAATAAGTGAGGACAGAACATGCAAGTATAATCAATTGCATTAACCGAAATAAACACAAAACGCGAGCTGTTTATTTTTGGGTATAAACCATTAAATTTGAGAGTAAATAAAGGTCTTGAAAATTATAAATGAACATCTCCAACGAAAAACATTCGGGCGAGGAGTTAAAAAATTACTAATTTTCTCAACGATAAAGCAAAACGCCCAAATTTTTAGTTTGTTACGGACTCTACTAAGAATAAATTTCAAACGATATTCTGGGTTAATACAACGAGATTTCTCGTCCTCTCTCGTTGATGTAAAAAGAACTGTCACGTTGTCTCGTTATGCTCACCCATTCGCGACACCAACCGTGAACCGGAATTTTCGGGTAACATCTCTCTTTCACTATATACACTTTTGTGCTTGCTGAAACGGAAAAACATTTTAATTGTTTTGTCCTCCTTTAATTCATTCAAAATTTCCGAACAAAATCGGTTGGGTTAGTAAGCAGCAGATGGCAGATGAAACTATCCGCGGATAACCGAAAATATCCGACGGATTATCCGAAACTCGAGTTTTTTATCGTAACCGTGCGGATAATTTCACCCATGTATCCTATCCTGTCCGCATTACTTGAACTGATAGAATGTGCTTATGCGATCCGGGTGGAAAGGATAAATTTATTAAATATCCTATCCGAAATTTAACCTATCCGCGGATATATCATATCCGATGAGGAACCTTAATGTAAGGCATCCACTTTATGCATATCCTAAATTTTAGAGGTGTCCTTCGCCTCGGTGGTGTAGTGTGTCTGCTCGGTTGCAGAGGATTTGGCTTCGACTCCAGCTCACCCCGCATAACTTCCTGGGTATTTTCTGTCTCTCTCTATACTCTTGACTGTGTGTGAAAGGTGCATGTACCTGCTATGCAGGGGATGGACGTATTGTCCCACTAATCGCACACAGTCACAAGGAGATGTAAACCGATGAGGTCCGGTATATGACTCTCACTTGTAAGGAGTTGGATAATCAATATACATGAATAATTGTAAAAAACTGGGACGAAATTTAGATGTACTATGGATATGTGCCAAAAAGTACTTAATAAATACATGTACATGCTTGTATGAACTAACTAACGAAAAATAATGTGTAACCCTATACATATGTACATACATACGTTTGTATGTGGCCAATAGCAAAGTAACGAAAACTAATTTTAATATGTTGTCCCCCCCACTTTTTTGGACGTTCCGGAGTGCCTGTACATACATATCCTAAATTTTGACTGACAAATGAAAATTTGACTGTATACGTATAATAATAAAAACACTCCCAGCAGTCACGTTTTAGCTTGTACATGTTGTCGACCTAATTGTAAGTGTTCAAGTAACCATTTGAACATTTCATTCTACCTGCGGACGCTATGGAAACTACAATCAGGCCTGGCCTCAAGTTCGGTTCAACTCATGATTCGCACTTGAACTTGACCCGAACTTGATTATATCACCATAATTAAGATCCGAACTTGAACTTGATTTTTTAAAAGTAGGTACGAACCGGAGTAATCAAGTTCACATAATCAAGTTAATTTCGGCGAACTTGACCATGAATGGAACTTGACCATGAACTTGACCATGAACTTGACCATGAACTTGACCATGGACTTGAATTTCTAGTTATAGTGTTGTATGTATACTTATAATTAGAAAGGCTAACAAATTACCTGAGATTTAATTTCCATTTATTTTTTAAAATTGAATATCAAAATTTAGAAGTAATGATTGATAAAACTTATAATAAGAGAATATAAAAATAACTAGATTTCCCGTAGAATTTTTTGAATGATGCATGGATTTCATCAAAATTGGTTTGAGATTTTAATTTCAACCATCCCTTCAAGCACAGACAAACACAAATGATGTCTTCTAACATTCTTTTAGGAGTTAGTAGGTCTGTGCCAGGACAACTGAAACAGGTATATATATATATATATATGAATACACTTACGAGCAGTGTTTGCAGCTGTATTTTTTTTGTAGAATCGCAAAATGTGAAATGCTTGTGGACCTTAGGTCATTTTTTCCGGCTACTTGATGCAGTTAGACTTCCAGGATCAGCATCTTCTTCGCACTGTTGAGACTTTTCAGATGTGCTCATTTTCCAGTTGTTTTTAAAATATGATTATTCAAAAATTTAAATCAAGTTAAAATTGAAAAGATGTTGTGAAGAAGAAAATACAACAGGATTTAGCTTGTAATATTTGAGCCCGGAGCACGTTGTTCTTTGAAAACACAGAAATACCGGTCTAGCATTTGCACGCGAAAACGCTGTGATTTAAATTAGCGTTTACAGCTTCGGCAAGGACATCTGCATAAGAACGATTATCTACAGCGTATTATATGGGTATAAGAACTTGACCATGAAAAGTCAAGTTCATGTTCATGGTTTTGGGGTTATGTGATCCGAACTTGATCATGACATTGATGTCAAGTCTATAATGAAGACCTGACCATGAACTTGATTCGAGCCTTAAAATCAAGTTCAAATTTCATGTTGACCCGAACTTGAGATTTCAGTGTCAAGTTCAAATTAACTTGTAACCCGAACTTGACTTGAACTTGAACTTGACCCGAACCTGTCAAGTTTTACTTGAACTTGAATGCCAGGCCTGACTACAATACAGTATGAAAATTGCTTTTACTGTTAAAAATTAATTTAACATGTTAAATAAATTTCACATGGAAAATATTTCTTGGGTATAGAGAGTCTGTTATAATTGTGTGGGCCAGTGGGCCAGAACCATGCAAAGTGCTTGGTTTACGATGTCCAAACACGAAATAAAATTCCTTTCCCTGAAAAGTTGATTATAAAGGAATGTAAAGTACAAATTACGTCGGGATATTTTATCAAAGTACAATATCTGAAAGTAAAGTCTGTAATCCTGAATGTATCCAGAATTTCAAATGCAATTTTTCTGTGTAAAATAAACGAAAAATATGTAAGATCCATACTCCAATGAAATGTATGCCTAATATTGGAACAATTTCATTGAAAGGTATAGCTATGTATGAATTGTTACCTTCCTGCAACCCAAGTCAGAAAAGAACTCCCGTTGACCGTTGACATTTATACATACTCTCTGAGACCCAATTCAGTGGGTTGGACAAAATACTGCTCGCGGTTTTTTCCAGAACCAAGGGGCTTTTAAATAGGATTCATGAAGTTGTTATGTTTCAGTATGTACGTGCTGCAATAACAAAATTATTAAAATGAAAACAAAGAGGTATGTTTATGTGCTTCTGTATTTTATTTTATGGCGGACAGTTTTGTGGTGGCTAGACTTATTCCACTTTCTTCAAGATTTTCACCAAGAACAAAAGCTGGTCCTTTGTCTGAATACATGTATTCAATGCTTATCATTTATTTTTATTTTTTGGATGATGTGATCTCGATTTTTGGGATGGATGGTTTATATTTGATACTAATAAACAATGAAATTCGGCTCATTTGCCCACTGCTTTGAATTAATTTTATAACGGGAATGTCTGCTACGATAAAATGAAAACATGAGGCAATCCTCCTCTGCATTTTCTTCAATTTGATTTCCCAAAGAATATCTCCAACCTTGCTCCCTCTTCCTGTCGGGTTATGCCCACAACATAGAGGCCAATCAAATACATAGTTCCCGGACAGCCCAGAAAATTGCCTACAAAGAAAAGTAATAGTCACTAATAACATAAGGACATCAATACAAATTAAATTTAGTTTGATAACTCCTGAACACAAAATTTATTTACAATTTACAGATAGTAGAATGCCTTGGAAGAATGGACTTACAATTTGTCCGTTTTGCAAAAAAAAATATGTGCGGATTTGTAAGTAATCCGTTGTCCTTATAAAGCACCCAAAATACCTATTTTTGTTCTAACATCTTACAACACCCCTCCAGCCCGTTACACATCCGAGATATTTTTGCTCTGAACGCAATATTAAAACACCATTTGAATGAGGACATGTAATAAATTGTAGATAGATAATTTATGGGTCTATTTGGCCTCAGCCCTTATAACGTGTAATTAGGACAAATGTGTCCCAGCACATTGTTATTGTGGTTTTTCGACCATTTTTTGTACAATAAATATTTCATATTAATGGGTTGCTCGTAATGATATTTACAAAAGCTGGAGTGAAATAGGCAAGAGTAATAATTTTTGTTGCAATAAGTAAGGTCCGTTTCACTTCGCCCCTAAAATCTCGTAAACTATTTACGATCAGAGGCAGAGGCAGAGCCGAGAGGAGCTTATTCTACGTGGCAAAATCTCTACGTTGGGACTTTCAAGGCCGGTGCTTCTGCCAATGTCTGGTCTGTTTGTAATGTAATACCAGAGCTTTGAACTGAACACACGCTTACGCTTACACACAGAGACAGCGAGTGCAATGCTCCAAGCTGAGCAGATCAACTTGACACTGACAATGAGCAGGAAATTCAAATCAAACTAACTATATCTGTTTTAATTTTTTGTAAGTCTGCTGCGTCAGCACAAGTGAAACAACTAAAATTCTAAATTACAAATAATTTAATAGTCTAATGAGTCAACGGAAACATACAATTTAATTTGTCAGGAGTGATTATTAATTCTGTGGACTTCAAATTACAGTAGCATTGTCCAATGCAGGATTCGAGAATAGTCAAAGTCACAAGTGCTACTAATTGTAAGTTTTGAAGGTAAGTTATTTTAAAATATGTATTGTATCTTGTCATAAAAAATTATATAATTAAATGAGCATTGATGTCAAAATTTTAAAAATATAAACAGTGTAGTGTAAACCTGGAATGTTTTACAGACACAGTTGACAGTTATTGTCAAAGCTGTTTATTTTTATTATTTACGGGCTTTTGTGTATGTAATGGTGAGCAAATGTTGAATGTTTTGGAAGGATTTGTTGATAGTATGCTTTTGATTAGTTATTAAAAGTTTGAATTCGGAGTGAATTTTAAATAGGTAATCTATAATCGTGGGAAGATGCTGGATGACAGATTTGGGGGAAATGTGGGAGGGAAACAATAATTATTTTTAATATGTTGTATATGTGCTTTTAGTTACAGGATGAGTGCTCCTGAAGAAACTAGTCTCGGTCGAAATGAAGGTTCCTCTGGTCAAGAAGCAAATGCCAGTCATTCTAATGATAACAATGGAAACAACCAAGGTAACTCAAGTCATGCTGAAGGAGTGAGACATCGTAACGGGAATCAAGGATTCCCTTCATCTGCGCCTACCGGCAACAGTTCTAATCAGCAGGGTCCTCGAGTATGGAAAAAATTTTAAATGTTTTTTTAATATTAAGATTAGCAGATTTTTTGAATGCCTTTTTATTACGCCATAGAAATTAATAATTGCCGGGAAAGTTAATGTGTGTTATGAGTGAGTGATGAAATGAGTGGAGGGGAACTTGTTGTAAAAGAGGGATTTTTTGGTGTGTGTATTAGGTGACCCGGAACAATCCTGTGATCCCTCCTGCAGTTACGGACGCGGCATACCAACACCAAATCAGAGTCGTCCTGGTGCTAGTAATTGCCTTAGCCGTTGGTTTCCTCTACCTTCAACTAGAACATCAGACGTTAAGCCCTACTCGGTACAAACTCATTCCCACAACTACTTACGAGGCCTTACAGAATAGTCAAAAGCAGCCCCACCACAAAATCTCGCCAAAACCACCAGTGACTCCGGATCCGGAAAGTGATCTGACTGATATTGAGGACGATGCGCCCGAGTCGGAGTCCTTTATTCCGGAAAAATTCCAGCTTCAGGCAAAATATCTTTCCAAAGTTTTGCAAACCATTGGGGACCTCTCAAGGAAGATTGAAGTCGGGGAAAATATAACAAAGCCTATTGGTGGAATTATTGAGATGCGAACCGAAATTTTGAAAACTGAGGAGGAAGATGAGGATGTTCCTGAGTACATGAAAGAGCTGGGTTCAATCATAAATGACATTAAAAAATCTAAATCACCTCCGGGAAAGCGCCTTCCGAAGTTTAAGCCTGCTATAAAGAAAGTCCCACCACCACCACCACCTCCAAAGCCTAAGCCAACAGAGGAGGAGGAGAAAAGAAGACGAACGAAAGAATGGGATTCCTTCATGGATGATTTGGTAGAAGCTTTATACGAGGGAGAGCAGGAGGAGAAATTAAGAAAAGGAATAGTTGATGAACCTCCAGCCTCAGAAAATAAACCGAAACGATTCTCAATGTTTGATGATGATCAGGAAGACGATGAGTTCGATTTGGACGAAGAGGATGATGATGAACTTACTCCATACCCTCCAGAGCATTATGAGCAATTAGCAAAAGATCCTAGGACCCGCGAAGCCCAGAAAATGTTTGAGGATGTAATTGAAGACGATGACAAAGATTATGAGGAGGAACTTGCCCGAGAGCGGACAAGAAGTACAATTTTTGACGATAACAAAGAAATTCAAGAATCGCTTGCTCTCTTAAAATTAATGGTTGAGGCTCGAAAATTCGTCAAGGCTGCTAAGGCCATGAAAGAGGCCCAAGCTAAAGAGCAGGAAGAACCTAATCAGAGTCAAGGCCAGGATGATGAAAATTCCGCGAAACCGCGGTTTCAAGATGACAATTCTTACACGCTTTAATTATTACTCTAGTTTTTGCCACTGCTGCTGTGAATAAAATATCAGGCTTTAGGATTATTTATAATACATTGTGAAAACTTAAAAAAGTATTATGTGAATGGGAACTGTTCACAAAATAAGCCCTTTGCCTTTACCGCTGTCCCCTTTGACTGATTTTAGTTTGATCCTTCGCAAATCATTTTCGTGACTTTGAAACTAATTCTTTTCCCCTCCAAGCTGATACAGATCTAATGTTTGTATAAATTGGCGCATCATTGGTTTACTTTTTAGCTAGTATTTTTACAAGTATTGAGTTAGAAGTTAGGCTGAAAATGTTAAATTGTTACCAGTGTTAGTATATTCTATATCAATTATAGATATCTCATACTAGCATATAAAAATATACGTACTTGTCAAGTTAATGCATAAAATGTTGCAATAAAACAAACGGTCCTGATATCTCAATTATGTTTATTCTAATGATTTATTTTTTGTAATTTATTAAATATTCAATTGTTATCCTAAATTGTAGCTAAATAAGGAACATTTGGCAAAAACAAGTCTGCATTAATTTATTACTCAATCTTCATTTTTATCAAAAATTGAAATTAAGTCATCTGTGGACCGGTTCAGTTGAGACTGTCTTCTTGTCACGGCAGCTTGAGCTTCTTCCTGTCCAGCAGGTAAGACTTTATTCAAATTCAAAGGCCCATAATCTTGCTCATCATTTGACTCATCTATGTTTTCAAAAGCAGAGTGATACGTTTCCTCATCGGGTTCCTCCTCATCTTCCTCAATTGAATCATGTTTGTTAGGCTGCCGTGGAGTAAAATTAATTGTAGGACCAGTTGGCCTACGCTGCTTCAGACGCTGGTGAGCTTCGATATTTATGTCTACATAAAATTATTTGATTTGAAAATTGACAATAGTTCCTAATAAATAATATATTTGTATTAAAATATTTAGATACCTTCGTCCTCTGGCGGTGTGAGCTGGTCTTGTGCTTCAAAGGAAACTGATATTTTCGGAACTCTTATGGGCTCAGCTTCAGTGCGTGTTCTTTTGTTTATCTTGGCGTACAAAGGTTCTTCATTACCTGCAGGAATTTTTGATGACAAGAAATCATTTTCTTCTGGAGGAGATTCTGGAAGATAATCTATTTGGGCGTAGTCCCCGTCTACAATTTTAATGGATGGACTGGCTGGGGCACGGAGAGATTCTTGTGCAATTGAATGGAGTCTGTTAATGTCATCGATTGTTTTCTTCAGAACGTGAGGAGGTAGTGGTTCTGGGTCAACTGGAAGCTTGGAAGAGGAAGATAGGTCTTGAATGATTCTGTAATAATTATCAAACATTCTATAAATTCACAAACAATTCATATTAGTTGTCAGCAGGGTTCAATTCAATTCAATTAAATCATGCGGACTATTAATTTATATCCCAAATATTGGCAAACATCGTCGGGTGTGACGCAAAAATAGGTATTTTCAATTTGCTTCTTGTACACTTTGAAGCTACAAATTGTATCACTTTGCCCCATATTTTTTTTGCTTGATAAAAAAATTGTATCAATCGACATTTTATAATATCAATAATTAAAAATGCTCAGTATCGATTCATACAATACGACTGCTTAAAATCCACTAGGATTTAAACACAGTGTATCCTTAAAATAAAAAAACAAACTCACTGCTTATGAATGTCTCTGATTTCCTGTTTGGTGTTTTCTGAACTAAGTACAGGTTCAAGCCAAGGAATACTCTCAACATTAACCCCGTTCAAACAGAGTTGAGCGATCTGATGAATGGTCTCAATATCCTCTGCAGCTTCCTTGGCATCAATTTGTGGGGACGGAGTCTTCCGGAGAACCTCCTGAGCCTTGTTGTGGATCCCAACAATCCTAGCAACTTCCTCCTCGGAGGGTAATGGTGGAGGAGGCTGTGTGTCCGTCCCTCCTTCTTTCTCTGGCTCCTGGAACTTATTCATAAAGTTCCTCACAAAGGCTTTCGTCTGCTCACGCTGTGACCTACTGCTTGTAACTGGTTTATCGGAATTCCTCTCGTTGCGTAAACACTGCTGACAGATCCTGTGAATTATAGCCAAGGGATCCTCCGGAGCAAGCAAGGCTTTTGCTTCCTCATGGATTTTCAGGAGCTTTTCCGGGATTACTGATAAATCCACAGGAGGTGTTTCATCCTCGGAGTTGTTCTTATTTGTAGGTGTGCTCACAAAATTCTTCGGGTCTTTCATGAACTCATTTACGGATTCTCTAACCTCGGCACGTATGGCGGGACTAGCTGTGTAAGGAATGGAACGGTCCTTTGAGTTGGACAACACTTGTTGGTTTACTAGGTCAATCCGCTCAACGGAGTTATCACCCGCAAGGAGTTGTTTCGCTGTGAAATGTGTGGCTAGGAGACGTTCTGTGAATCCTTCCGGAAGGGTTATTTCCACAATGGGTGGCTCTGGAGGCTCACCTAATGTTTCTATTAAGGCTTTAAGGGCTTCTTGAGCAGCTGCTAAGGATTCAGGAGGAGTAAGTTTTGGTTTATAGGGTAAGACTTCCCCTTTCATTTGAGCTTGGGATACTTGATGGATGTGCTGGATTGGGTCATCTGGTGGAGGGTCTTGGCCTTGAAGGTCAGAATCCAGTGGGAATTGATTTCGAGATTGGAAGGCATTTGGAGCATTCTTATTTACAATAAAGGGGGGTTCAGGGTGTGGCTCTAAGTCTGTTGAGGCCATGGCAATTATCACATTGACCAAATTCTCCGCTTGGTCATTAAGGACTTGCTCAGCTTCCGCAATGACACCATCAACAACGTCATTCGCACCCAGAATCGAAGCTTGAGCATCATGATGAATGTTTACAATTGTTGGGGGGTATCGTTTTGGAGCCACCACTGGCACTGGGGTTACCTCAACTGACGAGGACCCGGAGTTATCCCGTAGTAAAATTTGTACTGTCGATTTATTTTGAAGTTTTTCTTCCTCTGTGAGCAAAATCAGTTCACCTGGAGGCTTCCCATCCAGCACGTTTTGACTACTCTCATGAATTGTGACAATAGGATCCTTATTAGAGGGGCTCTGTTGCTGAAGCAGATTTTGTAACAAGAGTCCATTAGTTTTGACACCGTTAGAACTACTCTTCCCATTTTTATAAATACCGTCCCCCGTTTGGTGTTCCTCCTTCTCTGTTTTAGAAGAAGGGGGTTGCTTCTCGTCGGTGTATTCCAAAGCGGGGTTGTCAATTCCGTGGATGGAGACTTTGGAGACATTGTTCCTTAAATGATTTCGGACCTCTTCAGAAGCTTCATTGTAGGTTCGGTCGGCTCGACCGGTGCACATGCAGTAGCAGTAGATGATGAGTCCGACGGCCATCCAGATGCCAAAACGTACCCAAGTTGCCCATGATAATTCCAGAATGAGATAAATATTTATCAGGATGCTCAAACCTGGGACCCATGGGAGCAGCGGAACCTAAATTTCAAGGATTTTTACTCTTTACAAAACAATTTCCTGGAGTTTCCTACACAACTACAAAATCACACCTAGAGTCTAATTTACTACCGATACCAAAATTCTGTACAATTTGTTGGTATTTCGGCAAGTACCTTAAAGTTCAACTCCATTCTTGACACTGGCTGTCGCATGAGTGACAACAGAAGTACTATCATTGACCCTCCGAACACAGCGAGCAATACAATTTCCACATTATTCAAAGTGTCCTTCGTTTGAGCCACAACAAGCGTCCCGCAGAAACCAAAAGCCAGAGCACCTTAAAAATTGGAAAATCCGAAAAAATTAAAATAAATTTGCACTCATCAAATAGTACAAACAATTTTTCAAGAAAAAGGGGCTTTCCCTCAGACACTAATATTTTCAAAAGCATTTTTCTACATGTATCATACACTCCATAAGAATGACACTTACAATACAAAATAACAGCCGTGGTAGTGTAAACAGTAGACAACCTCGAAGGAACCCTCGCACCCGAAACATTGAATATTTGCCCCACAAATCTGCCCACCGTAATGGACGGAGGGTTATCTTCGTGACCATCAGCCCCATACTCGTCTTTCCGGTATCTAAATTTAAATTTAATTTCTTAGTTGTACACATTATTCCCACACGATAGTCCTTACAAAAATAATCCCGTGTTTTATTTCTCTCTCCCCCCCCCCCCCCCGCCACACAAAATGGCGCCTTACCTCAGCATCAGGACACAAAGAGCTACCAAAGTATAAGCTGTGAGCGTTCCAATGGACATCATATCAATGAGGGAATTCAGCTCAAACAATGCCCCCATAATTGCTGGAAGTCAAGTCAATAAAATTTACTTTTGAGCCAAGAGCTTTCAACAGTTTTGAAATTATTACAAAATTGTCCTCGAAAATATTTACCACCCAGAAGACCCCCAATGAAAGTAGCTACAATCGGTGTTTGGAACCGGGGATGAACGTACGCTAAGAAATTAAACAAAAGTCCATCCTTGGCCATTGAGTAGATAATCCTAGGCATGGGGAACATGGATCCTAGTAAACTGTAACCCAATCAAATTATTCCTTTAGAAGCTAAAATTCATTATTTATTCCAAGGCACATTTTAGCAGTGCCTCATCACTGATATTCCCCTCCAGTAAAATACATGCAATTACTCAGACTTACCTCGTAGCCAAAGCAAAAAGAGCCCCAATATTCACAATCCATTTCCCAACGGTAAACCCTTGATATTCGAAGGCGAAAGGTAACGGGGCCTTGTCATCCTACAAACATCAATCCAAAAATATTAAACCAACCTTTTAAAATACATCTTTTGCCATTTGTGGGAACTGCAAATGGATTTTGTACATATATCCATAATCCTTACGTCAAAAGGATTTCAAATGCATACAGTCAAAATGGCCCAGTACATATGTACATAAATGCATTCCCATATGTGATTTCCGAACCTGGCAGTAATAAGGAAGCATCATAGTTAGGACCGTGGAAATCCCGAAGTATGCCATGAAAATAAATAGCAGGGATAGAACAATAGAGATGGGTATGGCCCGTTTAGGATTCTTGGCTTCCTCCCCCGTAGTGGCAATTACATCAAATCCAATGAAACCATAGAAACAAGTTGCAGCTCCAGCCATAACTCCTTTAAGTCCAAATGGCATGAAACCTCCACTTGCCACTTTCCCTGGCTCAACTATATGCCCCGTAATATTTTCACATTGAGGAGCATCCCCTTCCTCAACTTTCCAGTTGGCAACATTCGCTGGAAATAATAATTGGAAATTAAATTGATAAAAATATTTCCAGTTCCTGACGTCATCCCCATGTTTATTATGTCTCACTGAAAATCCCTATATACTCATATTATAAAGAAAAATATTAGCATTGAAACTATACATATGCTATAAACAACTCACAGTAAATCCCTCCGGCTATGATGACGAACATGACTACCAGTAGGTTAAGAACAGTAAACACATTGTTGAACAAGGAAGACTCCTTCACGCCGAACATGAGTAAGACTATATAGTCAAAACATAAAGCATCATTTAAAATAGTACTCAATCAAATCTACACTCCCTGTGATATTATCCATTGTATTTTTTTTTAATTAAAGATGTAAATGCGCATGTACATAAATTAATGTAATTACATATAGATACATATGAGAGCGTGAGAGCCCCAGTATCAAAACTCACGTGTTAGTAGTATTGTGATGCCAAAAGCAAAGAAGTCAAAGTACTCTGCTAGAAAGCTAACGTGGATGACTCCAACTTGCTTAAATGCATCTGACATTCCGTGACTCGGGACGAGGGAGTCCACATAGCCACTGTAGGCTTTGGAGACACTGGCAACCCCTGTTTGTCATTGTTGTATTAAAAATTATTAGAAATTTACTATACTAAAAATTGAAATCACTGCATTAAGGTTCTTAAGTTTTGGAGTTAAATATCCATTGAAAAAAATCATGGACAATTAAAGCTGTGAACAAAATAAATTTTTTTTCCCCCCTAATTACCTATCACATACTCCATGACGAGATTCCATCCCACGATGAATGCAATGATCTCCCCGACACAGACATAACTGTAAACGTAGGCAGAGCCGGCTTTCGGGACCCGGGCTCCGAATTCCGCATAACATAGACCTGTGAGAATGTCAAAAAAAGCATTTGAGTCGGACTGTACATACAATTAAATTAAAATATGCGAAGAATTTTTAACTCAATTAATGCAGAATGTATAACTTCCGGTACTGGAATATAAATTCTAGGAAATAATTATCTACTACTTTCACATAATTATCCACAATTATTTTTAAACCTGGATTGTTTTTCCAGAGAATTCTGAATTTTTCTCACTATTAATCATGGCACGTAAGCATGTTGATAGCTCGACGTCTTCCTGCTTTAGATAAGAGGGAAATTTTTATGCCAGGCAGATATTATTCTGCATTGAAATATCTATCCTGATAGCTACTCTTATGCCATGCCATATGCCAAAACTATCTCCTTTCGCAATATCCCCCATCAACAATAATAAACATAGGGATGAAAAACTAACTTACATTGTGTATGACCCTCCAGTGAGAAAATTCAAGGCTGTTTAGAAGGTTTAGACGCTAGTATAAGCCCTTAACTTTTAGATAATTATATAAAAACTTGTCTACATATGTGAAGGTTCAATGTTTTTGCCTTATTGGGGTACATACACACATATGTAGATACAGTATTTACGATGCAAAGCACACAGAATCCTTTTCTATCGTAATCGCCGTGAGTACTCATACTCCCCTGTCACAACAGAGGTAATTTCGCAAAGATAATATAAATACAGCAGGTTCTCATGCATTTTTATCTTGCACCTTAACAATAGCAGGGGAATAGTCATATAGACTATTATACAGTAGGGCAATGAGAGGAGCTCGATATTTTGCAAGGAACGTATGTATCTGTATAGTGTGTAGCACTGATTTGCTTCACATAGTTTAATCAACTCTCTCACACAGGTCTACAGCAGTGGAGATGATAGGTTTTTGCGGAGGTTACAATATTCCAGTAAATAGGAACGAGCACTAAAATTAATGCATTAAATCTTGAGGGAATGTTATAGGAAACCTCCCATATATTCCATTCCAGGGATCGTGTGGTTTTTCCAGAGTTTATCGATTGCAAGATGATAGTCCGCCTTGGGACGGAGATTCTAGGGCGGAAGGCTTTATCCTTTTAATGGAATGAATATACAATTACCCTGTATATTAGTACCCTGAAAATATCTATAATTTCAATTTCCATTCAAGCACCTGTACATTACTTGAACAGAGAGAATAATTTGTGGTGATAAAAAAAAATCTTTAGGGGAAAAAAAGGTAAAATCTCCAGAATTATTTTCCAGCGTTGAGATAAATCCACGATGGACGAGGAGATGATGTCTGTGTATATACAGAGTTGCTAATTTGTACAAGTCAAACAAATCCGTGATACAGCGAAAAGAAGGGTACACATGTCGTAATCTTGTAATAACATCTCATTAAATAAATAAAATTAATCCCAGCGCTCACTTTCTGCCATGTCAGCATTACATTTCCAAAGTAACATCTTCATGTAATAACTCCATGAGTCTGCGGAGTGTCTGCAATTTGAGGGACTGTATAGATAGATAGATACCAATAATACACTGTATATAGTTTAACTCTGTACAATTTACATAAGTCCCTTCATGTAGATAATAACAATGGTGAGACAGGCTGGATGTTGTAAGACTCCCAAAAGAATCAGTACAAACAATGGTCCCAATACATTACGCACTCAACTGACTACCTCTTTTCTTCTGGTTCCATATCTACAAGGAGGGTTTTTATCCGGTTTTTTGTTCCCGAAAATTATGAAATGAGTCGACTGAGCTAACACTCCATCCTCCCGTCAAGATCTCTCAGGTGCGTCTTCGAGAGACTCTCAATCCCTATGAGTGAAGAACTCTTGAGAGTATACAGAATAGGAATACAGAGGCTCAAAACGTGTTGACTACACATATGTATCTACATATATACATAAAGGTCCGGATCCATACAAATTCTTGTTTTATAATAATCACTCTCGCTGGACTAAGACTGACTAATAAGAAAAATACTATTATAAAAAGATTCCTTTCCTCATTTGCTACCATCGTCATGGTCATGGTCAACCGATTCATTATTATGACAGAGGCGCGAGAGGAGCATCTTTTATTCACACTACATCATCATCCTTCTTAGACTCTGGTGAGATTCCCCTCAAGAGTCTCAAGCTCCTCCATATGGAGGCTACAAATTTGAAGCTTATCTCCTGTTTTTGTAACCCAAGATACCATATATTCCCTCCAATGATACAAAAGTATCAAAGGCCTATAGGTAAGATACTGAGGGTGATAGCTTTCATCTTTCATCCTCGCAAACCTTGAAATTCCCCACTGAATATTTGCTAATTTTTGAAGCCAATAACGTTAAAATAAGCGAAATGTTTAAAAAATCTGCTAAAATCCTCAGAATTAAAAATGTGTAGCTTAATACTAAGCCGTCCACAGCGCAAAGTTAACAAATTTGTCTAACGTTATTAACCAAGTGCAAAATTATTATCTTCCTTTTTTTCCAAAATTTTTTAGATAATTTTTCTTTCAAAAAAAAAAAAAGTTGTACAGCTTTAGTCAATTTTGATTTTTTTGTAAGGGATACACGGTTGAGTCAAGAACACTGACAAGATGGGAGATGACGATAGTAAAAATGTTTTCGCAATTTCTTGCGGCTGATAATTTGTGACTCTTATTGTTTGCTCCAGCCAAGCGTATCTGTCTACATGCGTTTTAAAAGACCTCCCATAGCTCGTGTAATTACAGCCAAACTATTTATCGGGCTCTTGTAAATTCGTACCAGCATGCCAATAAAAGATGATCCAATTTGATGCCTCCGTTGTTGTTGGCATTTCGCAATTTAGATTTAATTAGATTTAAGCCTGGAATAAGATCGAGCTGGAAGTACGGCCTCATATGGAAGCAACCTGTCTTAATTATGTATAGGTATCTATGTATACTAATGACGGGCTAGAGTCATCACCAGATCCATGGCAATGGCTATTGTCATGTAGATTCAGAGAGAGAGATTTGGGGTGGAGAGAAAATATACACTTGGCTTGCAGGTAGACGGGTTTTTCTGATTTCCCTAACACACTATTACCACTACACAAATTTATATAATATCCTTCTGTAATATCCATAGTTATTGGATCAAGTATCTACAGATAATGTTAATGCCAAATGTAATGAATTATATACTGAAATTGACTACCTGGGCTACCCTTGCTCTCGTTAGCCCTTCAAAAGTGAATCTCTGAGGAAAAGGAGATGTTCACAGGGAATTGTTAACAAGGAAAAGAGGCATGTTCAGAAGAAAAACATTTACTGATTTACTACAACCATAAGTTAGTATAGTATTAAATTCTATGTATATAACAAAACAAGGGATACTCAATCCTCTCCTGGGTATTGAGCAACAGTTGGCTCATTCTCATATGTTCATGTTCACAGAGCTGCGCACAAGTACAAGTAGTACACGAGTATTTCAAGTCAAGTTCGCGTTCGGGTCGTGGTCAAGTAAATAAATTTAAAACCATGAACGGTTCGGGTCGTGTTCAGGTATTTCATGGACTTGACCATGATTTCTTACCTCAAGTCAAGTTCGTGGTCAAGTATAATTATTTTACTTGAACCATGGTACTTGGTCATGTTCAAGTAAATATTAAGAAGTACTTGACCACGAACTTGAGTTTTTCGTGTACAAGTTCAAGTAATTTTGTTGGTGCAATTCTTCATGGCTGAAGGAGTTTTCAATTCACTTACGATTCAATGTACTAAATGAAACTTAAAACGGCATTTAATACATCACTTAAGCGGCATTTGTTAATTTGTTCCGTGTACGCAAATACAAAAGAAAGCTCAACATTCATAAGGCTCCGTGGAAATTGATTTAAAAATGTTAGCACCCATGTTTATAATAGTATGTGGCAACAAAACCTAAAAGGGTTCTGTGTTCCCGAAAATGTCAACTGAGTCACCATACCCACCCGCTATACACCAAATCAGAGTAGATCTGCAGTGTACCATCGTTCTACATTCATTGAAAGGAACCAAAAATACAATAAATTATTTTTAGAGGCGGTTGCTCGCAAAATGCTAGGTGAAACCCAGTGTGTTAGAAACCCAGGTTCGCTTTCATTATAAATATAAATTCAATAAAATTTAAGTATTTTGATGTCCAATGGATTACTTGAAAGTACTTGAAAGTTCAAGTTCATGGTCAAGTTCGGGTCATGGTCAAGTCAAGTTGAAGTTGGGCCCGAAACGCGCGTATAAAATCATGGTCAAGTAATCTGAGAATTACTTGAAAACCCGAACTTGTTTCATTCAAGTATTACTTGAACTGAAAATGTCAAGTTCGGGTAATCTTGAAATACGTACTTGAGAAGTCGGGGTCAAGTCAAGTTCGTGGTCGGATCTTTGTAAATACTTGACCCGAGCGCAGCACTAATGTTCATCTCCAGCAATTATCATGTCTTCCACAGAGCCCAGACTGGACATGCATAAATAGGCATTTAGCATGAGAAGTTAATTAGGACTGAGTAATTATTAATGGTTCCTGTATACACAAAACTGTTTTTCAATTCAATGAGATTCAAAATAACCTGTACATCTGTATCTATATATGTACAAACATTATATATTACAAGTCCAATAATTACATATAGTGTCCCAGGATTTCGAAGATAGATTCTAACAAGCGATAAATGAATTGTTGAAAGCTAGACGGAATATAGATTCCAGTGATGAGTCTAATTTCTAATTGCAGACCCGCGATTCCCAATGAATACCAATATTTTAGCAATCACTCTCTCACCGTCCTCAAACACTAATGAAAATTATTCCATGCCAAGGTGCCATTCAGCACTATGGGCTCTAACTAACCTATATACAACCTCTGGAAATTAACAATAATTTCTCAGGAACATTCCTTCCCAAAAAATTTGCAAGCAATTTTTACAATCTCCTAGTTCAATTCTCCTAGTAACTTAATCAAAGGCATCCCTGGGATAAATTACTAAAGAACAGAATAAATTAAATAGTACCTGCAAGGACTGATGCAAAAGCGGCCACAAGGAAGGAAATGACTACAGCAGGCCCAGCATCCGTTTTTGCAACTTGCCCCGCCAGGACGTAAATCCCGGTCCCGAGGGTACTCCCAATGCCCAGCAAAGTAAGGTCCACTGTTGTAAGGACTCTATGAAGCTCCGTACTGACTTCATTATGATCAATGAGCTTCCTCCGAAATATTTTGGTCCAGCCCATTGTTGTATAATTATTATACTATTTTATAAAATAATGTTTTTTGCCACTTTTATCCGTCTATATAATATTTATTTTGTAGGTTCAATTAAATTTTGTCCCTTCACAGAGTAGCCCGCTGAATAATATAGATAGTTGTGCCAAACACACTTTTGCCTAGGAATTCACATGGGGAGTCTCCATGGAATTTTATGTAGATATGTAATAATTATTATTTGTTGAGGGAAAGAGTTATGACGGAAGAGCACTTATTACAGAGAATTGGGTTCCCACTGGACAAGCACACAGCTTGCCTTGGCACGACGACAAGTACACAACTAAATGGAAGGACGGCTGCTCTTGAATTCCTATCTCTCCTGTGTGTTGTTTGGTGAGAATTGAGAATCCCAAAGAGAATTCTTATCTCTGACGCGGAGCTCCTAGTGTGTAGATACTTATTAGGATCATCATTAACATTACCCCCATGCTCCATTATCAACTTGCATCACACACACACTACACTGACAGCGTTCCGAAGGTATTAGCTCAAATATATTATTTCTTACTGGAAAGTGCAGGGAAAATATATATTCGTACCTATACTACTGTAGTACAGTAAAGAGCTCCTAGTACATAATTCTATAGTTGTTCTAAAGTTCTATGTAATTATATACAGTGAGATCCCAATTATAAATAGTATCCTTCTATATTTTCCGAGAGTCCGTCCCAATAGTCTTTATACACTGTGTGAAGGTAGACACGAGCCTGTAAGTCAATGCATTGGGACTACTACTAAAATAATCCTATTATTAAGCACTCACACATTAACTGCACTGCTGTAGAAACAATGGAAGTGACTCAGGAGCAAATCATCATATCGTAATTGACATTCGCTTGGATTTTCAAGTAGCGAAGTCAGCACAGTACTATAAGTATGAATAGTATCCTCTGAGGAGTGAATATTCCAGTTTTTATTGTTTGCTCTTTTCTTTCGGCTAACTTTTATTCCCTTTGCGAATGCTTATTGAGTGGCTATGTGTGTGTGTGTGTGTGTGTGTGTGTGTTTGTGTGAGTGTGTGTGTGTGCTTGTCTGTAGTTAAATATAGTAGATACAGAAATGTAATGGAGCTTATAACATGTTGAGAATGTATTAGTGTAATGTAAAAGGTACGTTTAAAATGCACTCCTGTCATATAAATCGTTTGTCGCTAAACGCTCTACAGAAACACATCAGTGAGCCTTCTATCCCCACCAGAGCTCTCATACTCATTGTCAGAGATATATGAAAGAATATTTATTCATAAGGCCGACGAGGTGATTTTTCAATTGTTCTCTTGTTTTTTTTTAACAGCACTCTCCTATGTCCAATGTTATAGAATCATATAGTCACTTGCTCAATAAACTCTTGGCTCTTCTTGGTATGCTGGCCATTAATGAGAACGTGCTGTGAAGTATTTTGTCCCTGGAGAAGTATATATCGACTAATCTGCACACCTCTATGAGTTGAGTTTGACTATATGGCTCATATAATCACACGTATAATTATATGTAGATTCCCTGAGACAATATATTTCTGAGAGTGATCCAATCCCTCGGATTTTTGCGTAATTAGGATAAATTCAAATGCAACTCCTCACAGTCCACAGTTATACTCGTATTCTCTCAAAATGTTCCGAAAACTGGAAGTTGTTCCCAACCTCTGAGATTATTTACTTACAGAGTCTCGTCGCGTTTATATTTTCCGTCAATTTGATTAATGCGCCTGGGGCTGTAATCATCCTGTTAGCATCACAAATTAATTTGACATTTTTACAGGATTTATAGACACGTTTAGTTTTTTAACAGAATCTAAATGTTTGAGGGGGGGAAACGTAACCATGTGAATACGTTGTTTTTTTTTATGAATCATAATAATTATTACTTTGAATTTAGATATACACTTATACAAATAACTGTAGGAATAATTCAGTCGCTTCTGTATACTAATTACACAGCAAGGTTTTTAATGTAAAAAAGAATCTTGAATAGCTGTTCATTTACACATGTCAATTAGACTCCGTTGGGTCATTGGGAGGGTTTTGAGGTTAAGATCAAATTCCAATGGAATCATATGAATACATAAGAAGTATATAGTCCCTGAAAAAAAAAATTGTGTCTCTGGATCATACATATGTAAAAATATAGGTTTGTTTTTGTTTGAAAATTAAATATTCCTTGCACTATTTGTAAATTTGCAAAGTCTTGACTAGGTTTTACAATCCAAGCAGTTCACCTTGTAAGGACAAACTTTTTTTTTCAACTTGTCCTATCCTACAAACGTGTATGGAATATTACTTGAGGAGTAGATACATATGTATATGTATAGGGAATATATATCTAACATATACCGGAATTTAGTAGTTTTTTTTTTAATTTGAAAGGGAAATCAAGGATTTTCTTGTTTGTCGGACTGACATCAATGATTGCTAAATAGAGGTAAAAATTTTCTCTGTATAATAATTTCATGTGTTTTTTTTTATTCTTATTATTATGATATGCCTCATATATCTGCTATATGTATTAAAGGTTAACTGTTTAACTTCTACGCTTTTTATGGCAAAGTACGGAGTATGATAGCGAAACGAGTACAATGCAATTTATGACTATATTGATGGCCATTAAAAGTTGCATGATTCAGGGGGGATTAAACTTTTTGAAAGGTTTTGAAATTGATTGTGGATCAATGATTCATTCCCAGTTTTTAGAACAGAACAGAGCAAGTTAAAATTTATGGGGGATTAGTACTGCATGTACGATTGTAAGAGACTTCCTATAAAGTCAACACGTGTATACGATACTCTCAGTACTTATGTTATTCTCATTATGTCACTGTATATGTAATATTACAGATTTAACGCCGAGTTTACAAAAAAACACGTTGTAAATATATATCTACAAGGATTCCTACGTAAATGATATAATATGATTACATACGGTGTTGATAGAATTTGTCACAATTCTATATCAATGGATTACATTGACAAGACTCGATCATCCAGCATCCACTAAAAAGGGCAAGCTTTGAAGTTGCAATGATAAGGAAACTATGCCGCGTTGATAAACCCAATTAATGATCCTGAAGAGCTAACAAGTCCCAGATATTTTACGTCATCTCATGTAATTATTATATTGACTGGTAAATAATTTATTGTGTGTTCCCAACCAGGTGTGGACATTACTTTTATTGTCTCCCTTCTCGCGCTGGGCTTCCAATATGTACAATTAACAGCTTTGGGAATAATAGTCTGTGAATTATTTAATGTATAGGTACTAATAAGCCCTCTTTTAGTTTATATTGTCAATTATTGGGTGGTCTTCGTAATTACAGGACGAGACTCATGAAATAAGCATCAAGGAAAAGGGCTATAAGCTCCAGCAATAATTCCTTTAAACCTCTATAGGAGTAATTAGTAGATTTTAAATCCTACAAATATTTTAAGACACGTGGGTGATGTGTCATGTAGCTTTTTTTAGTGCAGTATCATTGCATACTTATATAACTCAGTTTATATGTAGAGTTACATAAGTTTACATATATAGCTTAATTAATATGTGCATTTATGTACGAGACTCGAATTGAGTTGGAATCTTCACTTAAAATCTCAATTCAAGGCAAGGTTTCCCATACCCACAGGGTTCATCGCCATTTATTAAAAATGTAATTACTTACATTTGTGGTTATGTTTATTATGTACCACGTGTGGGGGCTCCAGTGTGTGATCCCCAATGGTTTCTGAGGATTATTTCAATATTGCAAAACGTTTTTGTCATTCAAAGCTATATTGGACAAATTCTAAGCTAAATTTGAAAAAACAAGTATCGTCTGAATTTCGTAACCTATGCTTTTTAAATGGGATCTCCTGGGAAAATAGCAAATTTTTAAAATTTACCCAAGATATGTATCCACCGTAGTATTAGATACATGAGAGGTGATAAGATATACGTGTGAAATAATATATGTATGTAGGAAATGAATATCGTGCAGCGTGCAGAAGGAGAGTCACATACAGTTTAAAGCTCTAAAGTTTAATTACAAATACTTATTCTGACAGAGCACATAAACGTAGATACATATTTGAAGCACATGGTCCTACCCTAATTTATAAGGGAATACCATCTGATTAGATGTGACAACCGCATAATTGTTAATAAGAAGCACATCACGGGATTCTAGCTTGAGCTGACAGGATATTCCACAAAAAATAAATCCTCAGAAGATTATTCCCTAGATTTACCCACACGTGATTACAGTAACAGGAACACTACAACTCATACATATAAATCTAAAAATTACAGATCTGTCTTTAGGAGACGTCTCTGGCAATTGTAAGATCAATAAAATGTAGATATTGGATCTGGGAGGTTGCTTATTGGCCAATATTCTACAGAACTGTCAACTATGTAGTAGTATCGATCCAAGTGATAGACCCCTATACAAGGGGCAAAGCACAATAAACTGCCTAACACAAGCCCAAATTAGAGCTCACGGGTTATATATTTCTATCATCACTGATAAAATACGCCGCTATTTTTAATGGATAATTATTTTTTCCTCTTCCCAGAAATCATCTAATAATTACAAGATGAACTTCCGGAATGCAAAGTACGCTTCGGGGAAAAAAAAGACGACAGAGGGATATCAATGAGTTTCTGAAGAAATCCTCAAGTGACGTCCCAACTGCACTGCACATCAAGTCAGAACGTGTCCAACGTAATTAGCTCGAGTTAAAACGACGCCGTTACCATTATCTTTTAAGAGCTAGAACTCCAAATTCCCTTAACTTAATAAATAGACTTTTTACTACGTCCTATTACTTCCTTACTGGAGCAAACTTTACAGTCTCTAGAGATATGCAGGGGGAAGAGATGCAACGCACTTTAAAAATGAGTATGTCAGTTACGCTTTTACAGGGTCACAGTGAGATATGTAACCACAGTTGTTTAGAGCCTATATAGAATATACATACATACCCTGTTAGAATGAACTCTCAAGATAGTATGTCATTTACTAGTGTGAGTGTGTGTATTTTGCAGAAGATTGTCTGGGCACTTCCAGGAGCGGGATAAGAAGCTACGAAGTCATTTAAAGTCAATTACTACAGAAGCAAAGAGTGTGGTATCAGTCTCCTGCACGGGGCAACATTTGAGCATGATTACCAGGCCAAGCCTCAAAACTTGCACAATTAAATACAGTGAACACTCCCTGAACTAAACTCCCAAGTGGAGTTTCCTCACAGAGGAAAAATTATTAGAATCTGGTGTCATTTCTCACAATGAGCTCCCATGTATTTCTTCTCATACAAGCAAGCGTACATAATTATGTATGTACATACATTTGTAATAATTATCCTCAAATTTTGCTACTCTTTAGGATGCAATTAAAAAGACGTTCACTGTACTCTCAGGTCAAAGTAATCACGGAACTGCAAGAATCTATAATTACATGTGAAATTTTGGCTATTTGTACAGAGTCAGTCCTAACATTCAAATGGGATCACACAGGTACGAGTGTGGAGATTCGCTAATTTGGCAACGACATTCGATGAGATTAATATTTTCTCAGACACGGAAAAAATTCTAATTTGATGAAATTTCCTTAATCTAATTAAGTATTAAATTGGCTCCGCTATAATTTCAATATATAAGGCTAATCACTCATTACTAATGCAATATAAGATGGATCTAGTATCTAGTAATGATTCATATCCTAGAAATTCAGCTCAAGTGTTATCACATTGAATGTTTTGGTATATAATATGAGAATGCGACAGCGTGGTTATTTCCCCCAAACCCATGTGCTTCATAGATAAAGATATGTAGCTGGATACGAGATGAGTACACTTGTGTAAGTTACTTGAGGTCAGATGCCTTTTAATACAATTTGAAAATAATAACTGATAACGAGGAGATAAATCAGGAGGAAATTGTCCCTGCAAAAAAAAATTATAAACCTTGTGCTCTTTGACTTACTCAATTTCTTAATTGGCAATATACTTATTACACATTGAGGGAGCAAATATGGAAAAAAAACTCATTATTCGTTTTAATTACACTGAATGGCACCAACTTGATCATTTTGCTAATTCATAGTAATTACTTTTGGAGGGATTTTATTGCCCTAGCCTGGCAATGAATCTGGCAAAGGTTAGGGTTGAGATCTTGGAAGGATTCGAATCGTCTCGAGAGTTTACATAATACTATAATAATTATTATTATTACAGACGGGACAAAATCCAAGGGAGGAAATGAATACAATTTTAAGCATGCACCTATGTATGTACCTCTGGGTTTCTTTTTTTTTTGTTTCACTCTTTTTCGTTCTGTACTTTTTACTTACTTATACATTTATGTAGAAAAGAAAGGCAACTTTGAGTCTTGTTGCATGTCAATGAATTGAGAAAGAGGATTTTACTGCAATTTAATTTCTGGTTTCAATGCGAGCCACGTACATTATTGAGAGCCACGCTCTGACCGAGTGATTTGTCAGTTGGGATGTACAATGTTCCCCTCCTCCCTTGTTTGTAGTGTATCAATGGGAGTGCATGGGGGAAATATTTGAACTTTATGTAAGAAAATGGAAGACAAATTATGTATTAAAATGAACCTTGCATTTTATCTTGGAATTTATTGAGAGTCTCCTGACACTACCAAATTATATTATGTATAAGGTAAACATCCCATGTCTGGTTTTTTCCCCTCGCTCGCATCTTCAATCCTGTCAATTTAAAGCCTTTAATGGAATGGTTGTGTAAACTGGATCTTTTTTCATGACTGGTGCCAATAACTGGGAGAAGTGCATGTGTAATGTTCGGTATGTATACGTATGTTGATGTATGCAGGACGTCTGGTCCTGTACAGATCACAGCATGCTTGTCCTAAACTTTTATACTGATATGTTCTGAAGCTATATAAAAAAAATATGTAACAAATACCTTGGAACATTTTTCGAATTAGGCTAAAATTTGTCAACTTTTCAGTTGACTTTTCAAATCATTGAAATACTGAGGAGGCTTATTCAACTTTCAATTTTATTTTCAAATGAGTAACTATTTTTGAAGCTTGGCTATGTAAATTCAGTGTTGCTTAACACACGCTGACTTTAAAAGCAACAAGTTAAAGAAGATGTATACAAGAACAATGTTATATACGAATGTACGTAATTTTCCTGTATATTTAGTAAACATGCGGGAATACCGTTATTTGTGGAAGGAACAGCTTGTAAAAAATATATTCGTGTACGAAAAATATTTGAATCGCAGAAATTGTACAGTCTCACTTCTAACCTGAGGTGTTAGGCTATCTGTATAGTGGGAACTGGGGCGTTTAGAAAAACAAAATCTAAATTGAATCAACATAAACTGCTGCCAAGCCAAATCTCGAATGCTAACAAAATAACAGAACTGAATGCAACTGAGTGCATTCAGGCCCTGAGTCCGTCACAGGGAAACCCAATTAGGAATGAAAGTAAATTAAACTCATGAAGAGAAACTCATCCACAAGAATAAATTCTGCAAACGCATCACGAAACATAAAAATGTTACCTTTCTGGTTCTGATTGTGAGTTTAAAAGTAAAATAAAAAAAGACCTGTGTATATAAACTTGGTAAGCATATTATAAATCATTTGTATCCTTACAAGAAACATACAGTCCATACATATGGTCTATGGATCGCCTGCCGAGCCATCAAAATTTCAGGATGATCAACATTTTTGGTTCTACTCTCACTCAGGACAGAATGGTTATTTTCAGACGAGGCATATAGTAAATAGTTATTTGCTCCATCCATACTTTCATTGTGTGTGTGTGTGTGTGTGTGTGTTTGTGTGTGCGTAACTTGAAGCTTGCAGGAGCAAAGTGAAAAAACAGAATATTTTGAAACTCAACATTTCATTTCGAGCATTTTGTTGTGGATAAATGTGTACATAAGGGCAAATTAGCTCTTGGCTCATCAACGACTCTGTGGTAACTACACTTGCTTTGGGTAAGATTACAAGTATATATATTTATAATTGTTTGACTATATGTTCATCTTAATTTAAGTACAGGAATTATGTATGTATTTTAGGCCTCACGCAAAAATATAAAACTGTCAATACTTAAGAAATGCTTTTATGGAAGTTTTTACGGAAGTAATTATTTACAAATCTGTACACGTGTGTTGACATGGGATTCCCGGGTCTTGATGTCATAAGAGAGCCGTTTATTAATTATATCTTGGAATGGTGACACTATTTTTCCGAAAACAATATTCCCTAATTACTGTTTTTGAGGGGACTAATATATGTCCCTGATCTTGGGACTAATATTGTGATAAGCCTATTTAGGTATCGTAAGGGGCATAACACTACAGCATAATTTTGAAGGTTAATTCCAAAATACGAAGAATCCGAATATTTACTTTACAATTTTTTTTGAAGATTGTCCAAAAAACTATAGTGCGATGATATTTATTCAAATGTTCATGTGTAGACTGGACATCCTAAAAGAGCATCTTCTCTGCTATGGAGATTACATTTCTCATAGTAGTACATTCTCGTTTACGACATTGTACGTCTGACAAGAGTTGTAATGTTAAACCCTGTAATTGCCCCAGCTAGGGGTGCTCTTGTAGAGAGAATGCACTGTTTCCGGTTAAGACGAAAGGATGCGGACGTAAATGGACAATAAAGAGTTCTAATGGAATTTTATAGCAGCAATTCAATGAAAAAAGCTAGGATTCGTTTAAAATGGAATTATGTCCCAGTAAAGTTTCTTAAATGAAAGCTCCTCTCATCTGAAAGCGCCGAGACAATAAAATACAAGTAGAATTGCAGACGTGTGTATTTTATCATTATCATTGATTTTTATCTCATGTGATTTAATTACGATTATATATTTGAAAATGAAATCATACATAATTATTGAAGCAAAGACTGCGTACAAAACTTTTAGACATCACTGGTGTTCCTCTCTCGGCTGGTTCGAATCCCAAGAAAATACGAAAGCTTAAATTAAGAATTAACTTACTACAAAGCTTGTACGCTATTCCTGGAGAAATATAATTTACCAAAACATACATATTAACATAGAATATAAAATCTCAAATAAATATTTCCAACATTTAAATAACTATGCACTAAAATCCTAGTTTTGTTTTTGGTCCCATTACAAAAACAAGTACAGTTTTAATTGAGGGATTCCTCCCATAATTTACCCAAAAAATATTTATTGTTTTAATCTTTCTTGAAAGTTTTATGAGCCATAGTTAGGCTTTATTTATGTATCTGAGTATCAATGAGGACCCCTCCGCGGACCTTTTTTCTGACCTTGATTTTGTTTCGGTTGTTTCACATTAGTTTGATTTTTCCTACGGTTTTGATTGGGCGGGGAGGTTTTCTTAAAATTTGACTGCCCCGCTGGTGGTTTTGAAGTACCCCTTCCTGGCTTCGTTTGATGGTTATTTGGCGGTGTTTTATTACCTCTGTTGCCGGAGTTATTTTTATTGTTGGGAGAGGGACCACCCGGACGATTGCTTTCTCTATTGAAATGAGGTTTGGATGCTTTCTGTGCTTTGGGTCTTGACTGGTTTTTTGGCCTTCTGGGTTTTTGCTTCTTCTCTTGCTCCTGCTCCGGCTGTTCTTGCTTCTGCTTCTTCGGAGTGTTTGGTTCTGCCGTTGGCTTACTCTGCTGCGAAGGCTTGGGTTGTCTTGGAGGTTTGGGCTTGGGAATATTGATGTACATTTTCCGTCGTTTGGGAATATTTCCTCGCGGACGTCCAGAATAGCCCGGAAGGGAGTAACGATTAGAATGTTGAGGAGGACGTCTCTGAGGTGGATGCTTTCGATCTGCGGAACCTCCACTTGCTTTCTCCGGAGACTTTGATGTTGACTCAGCTGGTGTATGTTCTGCTCGGCCAGAGTGTTGTCCATCTTCCTTATTTTCCAAACTTCCTTGAGGGATCGATTCAATTGATTTTTCTATCATAGAACCATCAGGCGGAGCTGGAAGGTCAGACGGTGATGTTTCTGTGAAATGAACAAGGAACATATAAAAAACTTTATTAGCAGAAATTTTTATATTTTTCCGAGAACTTGCAAGGATTTAGTAACGAGTTATTTACAAGCAATTAATTCTTTTTAACTTTATACATAAACACTATAAATTTAAGGAACAAGGAAAAAATATGTTCTAGAATATTTTTAAGCAAGAGTACAATTTCTTGGAAAACTGTCATATGCAAAGAAATACACGCAGTTGCTCATTCCAAATTTGTAAATATAATTACCCCTACTTTTGCTTTTAATTTCTTGTGAAATTCATTTTGACTTCTACCCATTCTAATTACATTTCAAATGCCGTGAGAATTCCGAATTATATTTTCCTACCTTCAGCCTGTCTTTTGAGCCTCTTCGTACGAATTAGTTTCTTGCTCAACAAGTTATCGAAAGTTTCAAAGTCAAAGTAGAGATCCTCGGCAATATCCGTACAGCAAACTCCAATCCGAATAGCACTTGTTGCGTTGTAAATGCAAGCCATGTAATCCTTCCCATCGTGCCGTAGCCCTAGGAAATACAAGAGTTAGATATATATTAAGCATATGAAGCTAGGTTTAATGAGTTCAAATGCAATCCAGTAGTTCGTTTTTCCCATTAATTTATACGGCTAACTTTATACACTTCACAAAATGAGCAGAAAATAAAACAGGATTTACATTTATACAATTTATTCTAGTCAATGATTAGCTTTTGATTTTGGAACAGAAACTTTAAGTATTGCACATGGAATTACGTACGGATGTGTAATTACATATACTTACTATTTGGTAAGGGACAGTCCTGCTGCGATGTACAGTAGGAAAAAGGTTCCGGACATTTCACTGAGGACACAAACCCGCTTGCAAATAAAGGGAAAAACAATGCCAGGAAACAAGCTGAGGAAATCAAGCGTGACATTTTACGAATTTTAGGAACAGATGCTGCTCCCAGACCAAATTACATTACACTGGAGCTAAATGTTAGATTTTAGATTACTGTGACAACATTTGAAATCAAAGTGTAAAGTAGGATTGCATAGGTCCTTAAGAATTGGTAAGAGACACTAACGCCACTAACTACCTGTACTACGTGCAGGGAAGGTAAAGCCAATTGTAAGAGAAGTTCCGTACAATTCAGTCTAAAATAAGTCCCCTATTCGTAAGTAAGACCCAAGTGTATTGACATCTAATTGTACGATAAGAACCCACAGAGCTGTCTAAATTTCCATAGTAGTTCAAAAATTCAAGAAAGAATAGAGCACAGAGTACAGTTTTTTGTGTAGCAAGTGTATACATTCACCTACATATACATATACACAGTGTCATAATTATAGTGTCTGTACAAACATATGTACACCAGTGCATAAAGTACTCCATAGATCTTATACCTAGAGCTGTTCCTGCCCAAGTTAAAAAATCCCCCCTGTTTACAATATGCGGATGAACACTCAGAGTTCATAAAATTCCAGGTCCAAATTACATTACTAGTCCAGGTAGAAATATACATAATGGTTGATAATGACCCACATAATATGTAGAACATTTGATATGACTCCAAGGTAATTTTAAGCTTAAACGGTTTCTATGCCATGAAGTTGCTTTAAAAAAACATAAGATAAAGCCCACACAAAGAGCTGGAACTGATAATATAGAAACCGCTGTCTGAATCCTATGAGAGTAATTATTAGGTTCAATACAGTATTATACTGAACACAAATACTGTCCACTCACCCCTACAAACGTGTATCTGTAGGCGTAAGAACAACAAAAAAAACCAACTCTTAAAATGACATCCCATTATATCTACAAGCGTATTTGAACAAAAAGGTTTGATTCTATGAACACTACGTGCATATTGATAGTAGCAGTTACAATTGTTAGACGTTTTTCTCACTCCATTTTTATCAAAGTTCAAGAATACGATTACCGCTTGTACACTCCTGAAGCGGTTAATTTTAACCACTACTCAGCACGCAAGCAAATATTATACATGACCTTCACTTTTAAACAGTGGGTCCTAACTGTCAGCATCATCAGGAATGACCGTAATGATGCAATGCTGCCTCGAGAGTTAATAACAATCAAAAGGATTTATTACGCCAATTATTTGTAAGTATTCGGTTCCAGAAATATGAAATACTAGACGGCTATAGCGTAAGCACACAAGCAAGCCTATGCATATAGTAGGTCTGATTGTGAGTGAGTCTCTGAGAGAGAGGGAGCAAGACTTTCATAGCATTTAACGCATCAATTTCCAGTTAATTAACGCCCTTTATATAGTTTTAGTGTATTTAGTTGTTACAAAACTGACAGGAAGCTCGAAATAATAAATGTAATTTCAACGACACTGCAATTCCTGGTAGACTGAACGACATATGTATGTATTCACGTACATATGTATGTACATATGTAATTATGTATCGTATATACAATATATAGCTAATATTTTGATGACGTTGATATTATATCAATTTACACTGTACCCTAAGCCCGGGCTCCAGCGTGGAGCCCATTTAATTATGAAACATAACGAAAATAAATTAATTTGGGAAAGCAAACGCCCATAGCCTTTGACAACGGACAATAAATCCTGAGCTATGGAAAAAAATAGGAAGTAAAGCTATGTTCTACAATGCTCTGCTGATGGGATTTACTTACGCAAGCACATTATTACCAAAAAGTACTCCCCGAGAAGGAAACAATATATGATTACATTAACTCAAACATATAAGTATAACTTGAAAGAGAAATAAAAGCATTTTTCACTTTTATCTAAAAAAAAACTCTCCGGCAGGAAAGCCCCGAGACTGAAGCCCATACGAAAAAAAAATCCATTTGAGGATCACGTAATACGCAAATTATGGGAGGAAAGTTAATAATAAAGCAATCTGGATGTGTATAAGTGAGCCCCTAGACATTTCCGGAACTGCATCACGTATTTCTCGGAATCACCTAACTGCATGAACCTTTCCCATGCAACTCAAACCTTTTTCAAGGGTAATAGTAAAACAAATTTACTAAAAGAAATAATCGGATAAAACTGTATATAAGATCTAATTCTCTGTGCATACTTCCCTTATGAACATATGTACATATGTACATGACACATTCTCACCTCATTCCATTTCCAACTGTTAACATGGATTTTTATGGGGAAATCGCAAACTTTCTAATGTAAATGCACATTACAAGGCACACAAAAAATTACATTATTTGCATAGTTTTTTTTTGCCAGCTCCGCAGGAACAATTTCCACCCACTTCTTTCACATCCATCTCTCAAGGATTTCAAGGTAGGCATCTCCGTATATGTAATATCACATATGTACATACGTAATTTAATATAGCCAGTCACTCCGATGCTCTTGTACATTATTTCAGTCGGATACACACAGAAATCACCCAACGAGAAAACCGAGTCGGACATCACATCTCTCACATGTATCCACATTTCATTCTTGGTGGGATACAAAACCCTTGCTGTGCTCCATCAGGATCGGAGTCGCAGGGAAGATTTTGAATGGTAAAGTACCAGAGGAAGAGGCAGTGCCCGTTGTTACTCAAACCGGGGACATTTCCCGGTTCCTCTATCTCAATTTTAGATTCTGAGAGAGTGCTGTGAGAATTCATAAATCCATCACTTGTGATCTTAGTTTTTTAACTCAGACTTTGACTCACATTTATAATAACAATTTTAAATATTCCATAGTTCAGATGACTCTCGTGTATGTACTCCAGGGTTAGTATATCTACTCCAGGAAAAACAAAACCCTTGTTTGTACTGTCCTGTCAGAGAAATAGATCCAAGACAAAAAAAAAATAAGTGAAAGGGTTTTGTGTGCACTTTCTTCATGGTGAAAACTATTGATCGTATATATTTCTCTATTTTTTTTTCTTCTTCTTCCAGTCCATGAGCCTCACGTTGAAGGATATCAAGTCTGGATAGTAATAGACAACTAATGAAAAGACTGGATGTGCGTGTGAAATCTCATTGTGAACTTTATTTGAACTTTTCTGATAAATTGGGGACTGATCCTCAGTAGCTCTGTGTATTTTATATCAAATCAAGCTCAACCAGCCCTTTTTTCCCTCGTGTGACAGACCGCCGAAGCTTAAGTGTACATATTATAAGGAAGGAAAATTGAGACCGAGGTTACATGTATCCCTTTCCCCCAAACAATTTTTCTAGCTTATTTCCCCTCGTTCTCGCAGCTCCTGCTCATAGTCAGCTGGCAATTTTTCTAGGGAAGTTGAAATGAAAAAAATATAAAAAAATCTCTTATTAAGCAAACCCCATATCGTTAAGAGTGTACACTATAAATGTATCATATCTGACATTTGAAGTCTTCCCACTGTGCCAGCCATAGCCCCAGAGAGCTCATAGTACAGGTTTCTCATGTGAACATAGATACTGTTTTTATCTATAGATACACAACACTGTACGTTAATAATTAAAGTATAAAAAGTGGACTGAGTGAACTGATGCACGTGTGTTTCTCGACGTTGCTACTATTCCTGTGAAGAATATATGTACGTGTGTGCTGTTATTGGTAAGCATGTTTACTGCATCCGTGTGAGACTCAAATAGCTCAAGCTAGCTAATAGTAAATAGTTATTATACGAAAGTTAAAAAAAAAACAGTCTGATGCTTACTTACTATAGGAGAGGAAAAATTAATTCCAATTGGCTTGCCGAGACGAGGCCTACAGTACTGAATAGTAGTAGCTGGAAAGAATTATTGGAGAGATGAGGGGTGCTCTTGTTTCGTCAACTGTATCTGTACATAGTGTTGGAGTCCCATGTGATTAACTCTTTTAACAAGTCTCAATTAAATTACTGCTCTATACCCACTCTTGCTCTTGGAACTACCCCCATGGAAAGGCTCATCAGTCAGGATGGAGGAGGAACCGGAAGGTTAAAATTGCTACGTATGGAAAGTCCTACTATTTCCGAGAAGAAAAAGTGAGAGGTGGAGGGAGAGAGAAATCGGAGTGGCCCTAAAAAAAACATGGATAGTTCTTCAATATTATTGTTCAACATCTCAGAGGCCCGGAACTGTTCCGAGCCGGACTTCCCCAATGAGAAAAATAAGGATTTATTTGCTGCTCACAGTGTCATTGCAATTATCTCAGTCCTAGGGATAATTGGCAATGGGATCTCGGGAGTGGTCCTTAACATGCCACAGATGAGATCCTCCTACAACTTGCTCCTCTTTGCCCTCACAGTCTCGGACTCCACTCAGCTCTTTTTCTTTTGCCTGTCCTATGGGTCACAAGCTCTCTGGTATTTGGATATTATCTCACAGCCCGAGCTCATAAGTCCGATATACCCCTTTGCACTCTTCTGTTTTTATGTGGGTAAGTCGCAGATTGTTATGGGACAATATTGTGGGATGTTATTTTGTAATCAAAAATACATTTGTATAAAGTCTCTCCCTGTGAATGTAATAATACTGTAATGTAACCTATTATTGTGACTTACAATAAATTACATGCATAATTACATATATCCAGAGATATGATTAAATGTATATAATTATTATACATAGATACATATGTATTATTACGTGGACAGTCCCGAGGGATTTTAAGGAACAATAAGTTGCAATGTCACACGTCTATCCACTGCATGTGGAGTGGTCGTTCCAAGGCTTAATTTTAGCTCTTGTTATACGACAACGCCCCAATGTTTATTTACTTTTTATGTGTTTGCTTTATTTCCAGCACACACCATCTCAATCCACATCACAGTATTACTCTCATTTGAGAGGTACATTGCCGTCTGCAAGCCCTTCAAAGCTCACAAAGTCTTTCCGACCAAGAGACGCTCCTGCTGTTATATCCTCATCGTGTCTATCTTCTCAATTCTCTTCAATTTACCCAAATGGCTGGAGCTGGAATTATGCCAAGTTAAAATGAAGGTCTCTAATCCACTTCAACCCTCATCCTGGTCTCATTACAGGATCAATAACACCGGTCCTGGTGTTAATCCCGCAGCTGATGATCCACCCTATGTTCTCAAGGAAGTTGTGGTGTACACAAGATTTTTTCATGACGGGGTCTACCGTATTGTGTATCGTCAGGTTATTGACTACGCTGTCAATTTCATTACTCCGATTGTATTCATCATTGTTTTTAATATCTGGATATCCAAGGAGGTGAGTACATCCATAACTAGAATGACAATTTGTGATAATAGGGAAATAGATATGTGGAACATTTTGTCAGGGTTATGTTTTTATTATGATTATAAAATAAAATGTTTTTTTTTTCTTCCCTTGCCTTGATATAGATACGTCAAGCCAACCTGAGAAGACAGTCCCTGACTCTAATACAGTTGAATGATAGTTCCAAAACCTTGATGCTGATTGGGGTTGTCTTTGCCATTTGTGTTAGCCCAGCTTGGCTCCTTGTGAAGTTTCTCCTCCATAGAATCAACGTCTGTGTTCCAGGGAGTGTTATGTCCTGTCAACGAATCACAATTGTCTTGCTGGCATTCAACGCTTCCATTAATTTTGTGATTTACTGTCTCTGTGGTAGTAAGTTCCGTCAGCAGCTGCTCCTTTTACTGGGACAGCTACTCCAGTGGACCTTAGGGATTTTCCGGAGGAATAAACACTAAAAAGCGGTCTCTTTAGCGGCGTGAATTCAAAAGTATTATTATTATTATTGACAGCAAGCCAGATTGTTGGATATTATTGTCAATTTTTCTTATTTACCGTTTCTATATACATAGTTCTAGCTATTGGAGGATAATTTTTTCCCCTGGATTGATGTATATAACCAATTACAGTTTTGTTTATCTTGGTTCCTTGTTTGTGCTATGTGCCAAAAGCCATGTCATTATGCATTTATGGATTTGAAAAAGTATGAGAAATGTGAGCAACTATTTTTTTTTTGACATTAGTAATAATTATTTGGAAGTGTACCTGATTTGTCTGGGCGTTGACTTATGTACCTGTAATAATTACATTGGGTGTTTGTGTGATTGGGTGTATGTCTGTTAGTATTATTCATTCTGAGCTTAGATAAGTTTCTTGTCCATTATAATTTTGAGGATAGTGAAAAAAAAAACGAAATACCTGACTGAACAGTAGTAATATATATGTTTAAAGTGTGTATATTGTCTCTTTCAATTAAAAATATTAAAAATTCAATTAATATTTTCAAATTCGTCTGTACTGGAATGTCAGTCTGTATTTCTACATTTACATTCATTTTATTTCTACATGTATCTATTTAATACGGGATTGAAATGAGGTTTCACATGAAATGGGATCTGCTTTAGTTTCGTAAGAGTCCTATTCATTATAATCCATCATAATAATTTGTGACATTCGTTTCTTCATGTCAGCGGCTGTTGAGGGAATAAGTAATCGTCATATGGCATGATGAAGTTTAGTGGAGTCTCGTACTATACTGTAAGATACATTCTTCATTGTGAGTGCTCTTTCTCTGTTAGTTTCAAGTTATTGGGCAGTTCAGCTCAGCCCTTTCAGCCCTATGTTTAGTTTCTATACATTGTAAAAGCCAATGATAAATAAGCCAAATTTACAGCTCTTTTCAGGATGGCTGTGTAAATAGCTCAAGTACATGTAGAATGATTTAAGGACTAACACTTTTCAGTCAAGTAATTTCATGTTTTTTTTTGTGGGACCTCAAGTCTAGACCAACAAGTATCTGTGGAAAAATGTTGTGATGGTTAGGGTGTGAGTGGCGACAAAACCAATTCGAGCGACCAGAAGTCCTACATCAAAGGCTGCATACTGTAATCCTTTCAATAGATGTACGTGTAATAAGAAGCAAACAAAATAACGTAAACTGTCACATCTGGGAAATGCCGTTCTTCAATCCAAAAAACAACTATGGTGCAGAAATTGGAAACTGGTGATAGGATAAGACTTCTCAGTAAACGTCTCCAGCATATTTTTTTAAGCTCAAGTTTGTTTTCATATGGCTTGAAGTTTCCATGGAATTTCTTCCTAGGGTGTTCCTTGGTCCACTATCTGTACGTTTTGATAAAACAAGGCTACATACTATTCCAAGAAATTTTATACGGAATTAAGCATGGATATTGAATTCAACGTTCAAGTACTGGAGAATAATTACACGGTGGAGTTATATGCTACAGATCCTGAGAAGATCCATTAGGTTAACATTTCTTACCTAGCATGTACACACAGATTCAACATTCACACTATTCCACGAAAACTGATGGCTTACAAATAAACCAAAACTTATGGTTTAAGCTAAATACATATTTTATTATAGTAAAATATAAAATGCAAATAAATTTATTCCAAATATGTACATGAATTACAACAACCCAAACGTGAATCATAGACATAGCAGAATAATTGAGAAGGCCATGGCATTTTCATTTAATGGCATTTTGAGTGTATAGTTAATTATATGACTCTGTGAGAGCCCTATTGTTGTTAAAACTATCTAAATCCTTTATATCACGGGTTAAAACCATGTCCTATCCTAATTTACACAAAAATTATGTGCTTGAGTTTTTCCAACGGCATAACTGCAAGCCATTTGAAGAATTCGCTAGCTGGGGGAAGTGAGCTAGCAAATTGTAAATATCTCATTAAAAAAATTATACATACGTCGCCCATTAGTTAAACGGATTCTCTCACCATTGCAGTGAGATAATAAATACCATGCATTTGATTCATATATTCTTTATCTTTAATTAAGTTAGTTTTGATTGTTTTAATAGTTAGTTGTAGACAGCCTGAAAATGAACGCAGTAATTGTTCGAAATCACACTATTTACAGTAAGGGATGGATTCCACTGAAACCAATTTAAATGTGAAAAATAACTGCAGAAAGTAGTTACATTAGTCATTCGGTATTTTTGCCTCGTATCCGACATGCTAAACAAGTCGGCATTTTTAAGCCTTGAATTAAATTAATGCATGGTTTCCAAATCACAAACTTTTTCGTTTCCAAGTTCAATTAATTCTACGTGAAGTAGCCTATTTTAACATTTTTGTCACCTGTACTCAGTTCCACAGTTACATGCCATAAGTTACATGCATAATTTTTAAAAACACAAAAATTCATGAGACTGTTAAGAGCCAGATGTTTAAACTAATTAATTATTTATTTATTTTAAAAAATATTCGTCTAGAAAAATTATGAAATCAACTCCTGCTCCAAGCAAAGAAATGGATTAAATCATATTAGAATAAAAGCACTCTGCTTTTATTTTCAATATTTCTCAATATTTCAGTGGGAGGAACTTCTGGACAAAGTGGTTGTATTGCGGAACATTTTTGTACCGAGGATTTCGGACCATGATAGCATAGTGTTACGGATTACTCGAACTGGAAATGATGAGGACGTAGTCCCCTTATGCCCCAATAAAATAACTCCTAAATTTCGGAAAAATATAAAGTTCCTTTTAGACGGAGAATGGCAAGTTTATTTTTAGGAACAGAGCCTGCCGCTCGAAATACAATCTTCCGCAGTTTGTCCCTCAAATTCATAATTCTAAGTGACGCCGGTAAGGAGCTCTTCCGCTGACCTGAGCTCGAGCCGCATCTTCAACTTTTCGCCCCGTCCCCTTATTAATGTCAAATCATACAAGCTACTAAACCCATGTACACAAGTACACACTACCCCTATAGTATATATTGCCCCTTCATTCTCACTCACTCACAACCCGCAGCTTCTCTACAGATCAGTCTCACTATAATTGTAAGCCACTTACATGTATACATTTATAGGCAATGGTACACTACAATAGTATGTCGGGAAAGAAAAATATTATTCATACAGTGGGGACATTTGATTTAAGCCAATGAAAATATTTCCCCCTATAAAAATATGTATCTTTACAGCCGATTCAATATCTTAAGAGATTTTTTTTACTTTTAGTGGTTCTCATTTAGACATGTGTAGGACGGGGTCTTACCAAGGTTTTTGGGGCGGGACACTTTCCGAAATTGCCTCGAGTTATTTTGGGATGGCTTCGGGACAAACGTTTGTCCCGAGGATTCCGGGACGGGAGGGAATCTTCTGTGGTGCAAAAACATTGTTCCCAGCAAAAGCCCTAGATCCATTGGTCCAATCACGTTATCAAGATTTAAATGACTTGATTTTTTGAAATAAATTTTTGATTTAAATCAAAATTTACACTTTAACTTTCCCGGTTAGTAAAATAGTAATTTGGCTTCTCGAAACGTTTCAAAACTTTCATTTTTCTCAGTTTTGGACATGAGACCATTTTGGATTTTGGTCATTTTCAGGATAATTTGGGTATGTTGCATTTCCTGTACAAGCTATCACCGTGCGATAAAAGTTGAATTTTAAAAAGTTTTTAAATGTTGTATATTACAGTATTCAAGCTTCTGCTGGGGATGATTGTTTTGCCCCACGGAAGATTCCGTCTCGTTTCGAAATTCAGGGTCAAAAATATGTGTCCCGATCCCTTCCCGAAATAACATGGGACAAAATTTATGTCCCGAAATTGTCCCGTTACCCGGCAGAAACTCAGTATCTACAAAACCATCCCAACACCGAATCTTTCTTAGTGTATAAATTAAAGTAAAAAAATGCCATTCTATAATGTCATACTCTTGTAAGGAGAGATATCCATATTTGTTTAAACCGAATATTCCCAATTTGCAAATAATTTTTCTGTCTCGACATATAATTTTATTACTCATATCATCATAAAATCATTTGTAAGCATTAAAAATACAAATGAGACTGTTGGTATTTGTCCTACACAGCTTTTGGCTTCAAAGACAAAACTCAATGTGAAATTATTACAATTGTAAAAAATTCTTGTGATATTTAAAACTGATCTTCAACCGGCTATGTATTTAATATTAGTGGACTAAGTCTTTATATTTTCTCTTAATATTTTTTTCAATTGTTCAAGTTTCATTGGTGCCAACAGTGTACATTATTAAGAAAATTAAAATCCAAATATTTGTATGATAATTCTATCGTGCGATAAAATTGTAAATTAAAATCAGTAAAAACTTTGATTTAAATACAACAAAATCCGATTTAAATCAAATAAATCCGATTTTTTTCAAAAAATCAAACAAATCAGCAACCTTGAAAATACACTCAACTGCCTCTGCGGACACACATGTGCGCACACTCCACAGTCCATCCTAGAAATATCTATCCTATGCATACCACTATCTCCCCAGAAATTATCAATATTATTGCAGCCAATCATTTCATGATCCAATCAATCTTTTATTATTAAAGAGCACTTTCTGTCCGTTTATTTAAAGTTTCGTACTTTCATAGTTCAGTGGCATCGCACAACGTCCAAAAGGTGGCATGCCAAGTACTCCTTATTATTAACGAGCACTACCTGTAAAGCGCTACTCTTAATATAAACGCGCATTATTTAGGTATACAACAAGTCTCTACGAAAGGGCGTGATTCGTAATCCTAATCTATCACCTCTTCAAGTAATTGTCCCTGTGATGCACAGGGCTTTTACTAGTTTCTCATTAACGGCTCAAAATGCCAGGTTTTCAAATCTAGGCACAATCGGGAATTTTTTGAATACGTTCACTGCGCAAGGCAGTGTTCAGGAGAAAGTAACTAGCTTAACCTTACAAACAATTGTTTAGAAACTGTAGGGAATTCTTAAAATGTTTTCCCGTAATTTGAGTAATTAATTGCCGTGGATCAATTGATAACATTTAGTTCCGTGATCATTAGAAACCCCTTTATCCCTCGTGCTGTGACTTGAATATATGAATACATTGAAATACTATGTGCATACTTGCAAGTATTGACAATAATTTGACCGATTTTTCAAGAGAACAAAATTCATCTATGTGAACAAATAAGTTCACGGCTATCAAATGAACAACACACAAATGTGGGATTTTTTGGTGAAAACGCTCCAAGCTTTCTAAATATATTGCAGATACATAATGAAACAATCGTTTGTCTCGAGAAATTCATGCTACAGCCGTTCTCGATTACGATTTGAAAAACATTTTAGGAACAAAGTTCAAAATCGTTTATCCGTCGGCTTAACCGAGCGGATACATTTATTTACTTAATCCGAACCGAACGGATAAATTCATATTCGAAACCAAACCGATCCGAAACCGATATCCGGTTAGGCATTGACGTATCCGAACCGTTCGGTTATTTCAATTCGGTTACGACTTTTCTATCCGAACCGTCGGTTTCGGTTAACCAATAGTCGGATAACCGCGTTAAACCGAACCGATCTCATGCTTACTCTATATTGTAGGATATTTGTTTTGGGCTTTTAATATCAAACAGATCATTGTACCACTTGCAATCTGAGATGTACTTATATTTTAGAATATGCTGTCAATACAAGGTAGAAGTACCTCGAAAAAGCTTACAACTCCGTGCTTTGGTGTAATTACTAGCTAAAATATTTTTTATGAATTTTTAAATCGGAAGCGAATACTTGAAAACCACGTTTTCCTAAAAACCTCCCAGCTTGCTTCGTTCATTTAACCAGGGCGATCATTTTTGACAAATCGACAAGTAATTTCTCTTTAAGTGGTTACACAAAAATTTTCATCCTTTTCCGGAAATAAAAATTTAAACTGATATTTTTGCTACTCCCTAATGTTTTTATGAAAATCCTTGCCGTAAATGCCAATACTTGCGGGCATTTTCAAAAAAAGGAATCTTCTGGCTATTTTCAACATTTTAAGGTTATATTTTATTTATATATTCTCCTGAGCAGGCATATATTTTTATTTTTACAACACTGATGAGCATGCTCCTGTTGAAGACATAAATATTATTATTACAAAACGAATTCTTACTAGCCATTACTTGCATATTGGTAAATAAAATGAATGGAATCCAATGTACAATGCCTATGGGGTTGTAGTAAATATTATTAGTCCTTTGTAATGTCTATTTTATGCTCTGCATATTTGTATCCTATTTACAGCAAACACTGCTATACCCAATGTATTTACATCGAAGCGTTGTCTCATTTGGGAGATAAGTATCATCTGCAAGTCTCCGAAACTCTTTGTGCACCGACGTTTACATTCTCATTATCGCTATGGTCTCATTCCTCTTCATTTCTAAGGCAGTAATTATGGATTCAGGACTTTAAAGTTATTAATTAATACCACAATGAACTTACCGCAGAATATTTTCACAATTATTGTTGCTTACGTTTGTACACAAATGCGATCGAAATCGAGTATCGAAATATATTATTATTGATTTAGTATCCTATTTTTTAAGTTGTATGCCTTATTTTGCATGCACTTGCAAAATGAAATTTTAATTTTAGAGTCAGGATATATACATTGCAAGTATTCCGAAGTAATGGTTCAAGATAGTAATACATTTTAATGGTGTCGTCGTTCGTTCATAACTTTTTTAAAACAAAATTTCAAATGACTATAAGACTGTCGGGGCACGAACTAGACTCACTTTCCCAATTATGAACAGGTAGATTCTGCTCCACCTGCTGTAACCACGTCAAATTACAATATCAAGAGGCATGTGCAAATATAAAAAATAAACCTCGTGATATGTACGTTTTTTGCACCTCTTTTGGATGTCATCATTAAATCGTCAGTGATTCTCGTCCTCCCTCCGTTACATGGGTTTTTTATATCATGTTCTTAAAATTTGTGTAGTGGCTATAGTTGTATTAATTATTAGTGATTAACAATATTCTTATAGTAATTTAATTAACAGCAGCTGGTTGTGCGATTTTCAAAAGTGTTTCTGTTCTTGTTATTCTGGCGACTTTCGTTAGCATATCTACAATCATTTAATTATCGAGCACAATAAATTAAAAAGGAAATAAGTTTATGCTTTTTATTTCTTCCTCCTACTGTATTTGTGGTACATCAATAAAACGTCATAAGTGACAATCCCCCACCTATACTGCAGTACACATAAAATCATCAGACTGAAACCCCCCTCTACCACTAGAAAATGAAACGTTATTTATACATAGTCCCATCTCAAATCAGGAAGGTCCTGATGAAATCAGGACACCGCTGACATGTCTAGTTCCCTGGGTCCAAGAGTGTTGTCCGTCTTACTACAAACAAGTGCTGCCTGACAGAGGTACATAGATAGATTGATAAATTCCCTAAATTAAAAATACATTTGAACATTTGACGCATTAGTTTATTTACTAAATCTTCGGACAGAACATTCCTGTCAGAGCCCGCATTCATAGTTGAAGATACGTTTGCATAGGATAGGAAAATTAGATAACAGTAATTTAATGAAAATGCACTTGCTAGTGTATGTATAATTATGTAAATGTACATATGCACGTAGTCTCTATTTGTTCTGAGGAACAAAGTGATACAAAACACAAATACACACATAAGAATGCTTCTTGTTACAAAAATCAATCCCTGGTAGAGGGGGTGGAGTCTAGGGTTGGCCAGGGAAGCAAATTTAAGACATTATGTAAAAAATATAAACTCGCAGCCTTTGGAAAATATGCCCACTGTATATGTACATATGTGAACCATTCCGCAATGTATTACATACTTGGGTATGTTTATATTTGGGATGGAAATAAAAATAATTACACATATCTAACTAATTGACAGCAACTCCTGAGACTATACGCTTCAAGTTTCTGGAAAACTTGTAGTTAGGCTTTTTTCAAGAATAATAAATTATTAATTACACAACAGACAAAAATAGATTCGTAAATCCCTGCTAGTTGCAAAAAAAATGTCTTCCTAAAAAAATTTCAACGAATTTAGAAATCTCGTTTGACGAAGAATTACTCCTGAAAGACGTCAAAACTAAGTCTTGTAAAATTCCTCGCTGAAGAAAAGGTCCGCAAACTTGAAAATCCAAAAATTGTGTTGACAAAAATAATTTCTCAAAACACCACAATAGTAATTTACAAGACTCATAATGCTAAAAGTAACAATGTTGAAAATACTTACTGGTAACCCAAGTAATCTTAATTAGCATAATAATTGCAATCATTTAACTCGGTAAAATTTTTGCAACCTGAATATTGGCCCAGAAGGATCAAGTTCTATTTCAAAAAATTCGGTCAGTCATTCAGAAATTCGTTTAGAGTTCTGCAGGACCCAGAAGAACTATTTGAAGGATTTTATGAACACTAACCTAGAACTATTGCTTGTTCTATTCTTTTAAATGAGTTTACATCTATACCCTACATACCACTGGTGATTGAAATCTTACTCTTAGAATTCGGCTGGGTTTGGAACTGATTGTGGATGGTCGCGAAAGACTATTTTAAACATTTTGTCATTGCTACTATTAATGCTATTTACTGATGTAATGTTTCTTAGAGGGACAAAAACGTGCATCAATGTTTTTCAAGTTGGAACTTTAGTGTATCTTTACCCCAAGAAACATTACATAATTTTGATACTTATATCATTGATTTTATTTATGTCGAAGTTTAACGAACTTTAGTTGAACTAAAGATTTGTCTGACTTGGGAGCCGTACAAAAAAAAAGCGTTTTCACTCAGATGGGTCGTCAAATATGGAATATCTAAACATTGCAACTACATACATACTGTATATGCATAGATCAGAAATCTACATAATAACATTTACACATATTCTCGTAATATACGCATAGAATTCCTTGCCCATATGTATTTTTACAGGGTGCCTCAAACAATTAATTCTCCCTTCTCTAGCTCATCGAAAAGGCAACGGTAAAAAATATTCGATTCTCTCAGTTTAAAGCAAATTTTCTCCCAGATTTTAAGGATTTTTTCAACCCCCAAGCTTTTAATTCAGGGCTCAAGGAAGTAAAACAAAGTCAGAACTTTCTTGAAAGTCTGACATTTGAGGAAATAAATTGAAGGTTAATAGAGGCTTTTAAGTAGCAAATTTAAATTGCTTTCAAGTGAGCACAACAAGAAATCAAATGAAAACTCTGGAAGACAATTTGCTATCAAATGAGGGGATTGAGTGTTTTTACCATCGCCCCTTCTTTAGGCTAGAGGGGTGTAAAAAATGTTTTCACAAAAAAACAAAAATGTGAAGCGAAGTCAGTTTTTTGTCGGATTTGTAATGCCATTATTATTTAACCCCATCTAATTTTTTCAAAGAATAGGAGGCCGATTTTTAGGGACGTTCTGAAATTTCCTAGGCATTTCTTATAGGTCTCTACGTAGAGACGGTAGAGACATGTGTGCATTTGAAGTTCGGAGCAGTCTGAGTAACTATCGAGGATAGGAGAACACTGACTGTGACATTTTTTCGTTTAATTCCCGTCGTTTCAAAACTCAACAAAACACAAAATTCAAATTTTGTGATGGAAAAATCTGGTAGTGTAACGCAAGGTTATCAATGCTGTCAAGACGTTGCGTCCAGATGCAATATTTTTTGAATTTTTTAAACCTTACATTTTGAGGATCTGTGTTCACATGAAGGGAAAATAGATTTTTGAAGTTTTGACATTTTTAACCATATACTATGTGTATCACACGCGGCAATGATGACGTTAGCAGTGGGTGGTAAACTACGCAAAAGCAAATTCGGTTAACTAAGGTGGCACGTGCTTCCAAAATCTGCATGCTTTGATCACGTTATATTTGCACGGCCCCTTGGTTCTTTCTACATATTTTTATAAGGCACTAATTGTCATATTTCCCTCTTAACGATGAACTCAACAGAAGTGGGATGTCAATAAGATACATGGTATTTTAAAAAATTACTGTTACATTAGAATTTCAATAAATAATTGCCTCAAATTGATTTTACTCTTAAAATCCATAGCTTTCCAGAGGTGAAAGTGTTGATATTCGTAAGAATTTTCAAGCCCTCTCCACATCCTGAGTTCGAGCTCTTCCCCCTTGAAGTAAAATGTTTCCTTTTCAACTGTGAAGTAGGGACTCGTTTTATTTCCTCAAGGGGTATGGACAATTGGACAATTGTATAGTAAATTAAAAAGGGTTCCTCTCACAACATATCCTCTTGTAGTAATTTCTAAACTGGATCCCTATCTGTTTGTTGGCCTACAATTTAACATGTAAACAATTTGCTTTTACAATGTTGCTGTTACTATAATGGAACGTTTTTAAGAGTTAAAAACTGTGTTAATACATAAAAGGATGCCAAAAGAGCAGAAATGGGGCATATGTATATGATCATTGGAAAATTCTAAATGAGAGTCAATACTGGGTGTTTCATAATTTGTTTCTCAATAATAGCCCACGGAAGGGAGTAACTCTACCAAACTTTGTTGTAAAAATATTTTCAGATTTTCTAAAATTTCATTGACCTCAGCCACGGGCGAATTTTTGTAAATCTCCCTGGAAGATCGTTTCTGATTTTCCCTTCTGAATCGTATGTATGTCCCTGCAGGAATGTCCTCAACGATTCCAAAAGTCCCTGCTGATAAAAAGGTAAACAATTTTCAAATCCCTGTTGGCAACTAAATTTCCCTACAAGACGTCAAATCCCTACGAAATTTCCCTGAAACAAACCAATAATTTTGAAAATCCCTGCCAAAAAACAGGTCAACGAATTTGAAAACCCCTGTTGACATAAAAGAATCCCGTCCCTTTAAGAATATTATTTATTTATTAGTTTTTTATTAATATTTTTTCACCGGGAAGAATCTTCCTACAAAAAACCGACCCCTGACCTCAGCCTATTTTTGCAGTCACAGGAGTCACAGGCGTGAACCAAAGTCGGAATTCGTTACCAATTTTCTATTCAGCAGTTGTTTAATCCCATACAAAATTTTTCTCAAATATATTGCAGAAAATGCGATTTCAGGAACTATAAATGAGAGAAGAAGAAAAACTACAAATTCCGTCTTTGGTTCACTTTCCCGACCCCTATGACCGCAAGAACTGACCGAGGGCAATACAATTTTTTATAAAATCTGAATTTACTACAAAGTAGATGGAAAAGATTTTATAAGTCGCATCCTTTTGTGGGCCAAGGGGGGAATACAAAATAGGAAAACACCCTGTACAATTGTACAAGTAAAACTACCGAGGGTTTGTAATTTAAAAAAAGGCCGGCCAGTGTACTTGGGATCTACTGTACATTCTAAAACTACGTTTTACAAATGTATACTAAACTAACACATTTCATAATCGCTGAGTGTAAATATTTTCCTATCTTAATGCACAAAGTTAATCATGTACTTGAGCCTAAATTGAGCGTCCTTCGTTCCTAGAACGCCTACTTGCATTAAGACAAAAAATCTATACCCCTTGCACTTTACTCTTTTACTCACATAAGAAACGGGGTTGACGAATTTTGACAGTCCAAATATTTTCAATGAGAGTCATCAAATCGGATAAAGCCTATGACGACTACTGTTGATTCATCCTATCACAAATTCAAATGTGTTGAATTAAAGCAACGTTTACTTTGCTGGATGAACGCAATTCGCTAACATAAAACATAGAAAACCGCTAACGCAACTCAAATATGCTTCGTGATGGATCCATTTAAACAAGTGCATAGTGGAGTAAGAACTAAAGTAGTAGAATCTCGTCTAACATTGATAATACTGTATACATATCCATTACAAGTATCATAATACATATTTAAAAAATATTGAAAATAAATGAAACATCTACTGATCTACTGTATGAAGTCATAATTGCCTTTGTAGCCATTTGCGTACCTCTTGATTCAAAAATAACGATAGACACTAAATAGGTTCCTGGAATATGGCCCTATCCAAATACACAGCTTTTGTAAGTAATTTGACAGGTGTAAATTAACTATTGTTCCCTAAAGTTTCATCAAAATGAGTGTGTATGTATGTAAGTACGTATGCATAATTTATTACCATATTGACATATACATAATTAATTACATAGATAGATCTACGCTTAAGATCAAATTAAACGCTAAAGTATGGAACTAGAAAAGAGATAATATTAAACGTTACTTCTACTCAGAATGTACACATTACAGTAAGGAGTCAGAACATTTATTCATTTGATTCCTTACGTTTACAGATGGGATGTATGTACATTACTAATTCTGTAAATTATTAATACGATTTATACTTATGTATGTATGTGTGTATTCCGTGTTGTGTTCCTTTCACCTAAAGTATAGTAGTACAGACTGTCCCGCATACGTAGTAAAACACGAGGTACAATTATTATTAAAGGTTAGCCAGTCGACTCATTTAATCATCTAATTTAACCATATAAGGATAATTACACATGCAAAAAATCAAAAATATATAGATACGTGAGTGCAAACTTAATACGTATGCAAAATACTCTTTCCAGAAAATGTATCACGGTCTAGGGATGTCAATGGTCTGGTCCAGGCTATTTATAATGGTCCGTTATTGATCGGATCCAAGATTTTAATGGTCTGGTCCAAATTTTCGACCAGACCAAATCAAAGAGTATTGGTTCTGTCCTAACCGTTCGAAAAATAAAAAATCATGAATTCATGAAATCCCATGTAATATGTTAAAAACTTTCATTTTTATAACAAACTCAAAAACTTCTAAAAAATGAGATTATGTAAATACTCTTAATGGTTTTCTGAATCATGGTCCGGACCATATGGTCTTTGGTTCGGACTAGTCCGAAAGTATGGACCAGACCATTGATGTGGTCCAAAAAACTTGACCAGACCATTGATGTGATCCAAAAAACGACCAGACCATTGATGTGATCCAAAAAACCTGACCAGACCATTGATGTGGTCCAAAAAACGGGGTTTGGAAGAAAAACCTTTGTACCAAACCAGTTCCATAAAATATGGATCAGCCCTAACCATTGGCATATCACTACCACGGTCAAACTCTGAAATTGTCTCTTCTTTTTCACACATGTTCACTTCTGCCCTTCAGATTTTTTTGATAAAGTTTTTCTAATATTGTGAAGCTTCCTACTTATGCTAACAATGTTGAATTAAATATGCACTGTAATATGGATCCTTTCCTACTCTCACGAGTCACTGTCTTGGCGCTCTTATCTATTTACTTGGCATACAAACCCAAGTACAGGAGTACCATCAAATTAAAAGCGAGTCTCTCCAAGAACAACTTGTTAGTCCTTGGAGGAATACAAGACTTTACGGAACTGTTTCTCTCTTTACACTGAATGAGAGGGGATGTGAAGGGTGCTGTGACCAATGGAAAGTACATATAGCAAAACTCCAAGCCCAGTCAGAGTCAGCCAGGATAACAGCGTAAAGTTGTAATTTATTCACGGGGAACAACATCATTGCCTTTCTTTCCATTGCCACCATCACGGGACAAGTTACACCAGAAAAACACAGCTTTACATATATTCTTGCCAGCCTCACTACTTTCTCTGGGTCGCCACTAGAAAGGACAACTCTGTGTTTGAAACTGCAGTACTAGATCCAAAGACTGCTCATCAGGTTCTATGTGAAATTATATATCTAGGAGAAGTTGAGTACAACAAGCAAAATCTGACTTGACGTTAATGCTCGACAAAATAAAAGGTTAGTGACAATGACGCTATGAAGAGCCTGTCTCTTATTTAACATAGGAAATTATTTTTCAGTGTCCAAAATACACGTAGAAGTAATTATAGGAATAAGCTCTATACAATTTTAGTGTATGCAGCTATAATTCGGAATAGTATTTGTGGACATTTTCTGTAATCTTCCGTCTCCAAAATCTTTTCGGGAAAAGGACCCACGTCAACACTGTTTTGGCCGATCGGATTTCCTTGGCAGCTTATTCGCACTTTGTCTGGTCGCTGATCCCGGGATGATGGAAGTGGCATTTGTTAGGCATATTGTGAGGAAGAAATAACATTAATCTACATACAATTTTTTTTAGTCACAGTTGCTTGCCTTGAAAATCCATCCACGCATCGTTCTTCCCTCGCATTTAGTAAAATGATTCCCTCGAATGCAACGTATAGTGTGTAAGTATGCTGCTCCTGAATAAGTACCCGAGTTATTTTTATTTGATGAGATCACAGATGTGGAAACAAGTGTACGTCGTCTGGGAAAAAAAAATAGTAACCACTCAGTTACACTGTATGCAGAAACCATGAAGGTATGGATAGCTGACTCATTTTTATCATTCACAGAATCTCTTGAGCATTCAAACCAGGGAAGAACATTTGAGCATTGAAAGAAATCGTTCCATCAATTTCCTCCCAAGGTCCCAAATGGTATTTCCACATTTTCGGGGGTTCAGGATCAAGCAGCGGAAGAGACGGAAAGTATATTTTAGTATTTGTTTCTTTCTCTGCTTAACTGCAATAATTATTGTTAGTTTGAGGGAGTACGACAATGAGAGGATTCGTTTGACGGAGGAAATCCTCCAAATTGTGGGACACGACCGGAATACAAGTGCGAAAGTTCTCCCACTATTCACAGACACGACTCTTTTGCATCCTAGCCATGGATGTCAGGTTCGTAAGCACAAGCATTATATACGTATCTACATATTCTTACTGGAGGAATTTTTATTTTTATGATGCAACTTACAATGTGAAATTCCATATGGGAGCTTGGGGTAGGATGTGATAATTTATTGCCCAGGTCAGTTTTCAGGGAGGAACGCTCTCGCCATAATTTTAGTGCCAAGTGTGACTGGGAATGGAGTGAACAGAGAGAGAATAAGGACCACATGGGGGAAGTACCGGTTCCAGGAGAGCATGCAATTATTCTTCTTGGTTGGAAAGTCCCGTAATGGGAATATGACGGTGAGCAGTTCATTGGTTTGATGAGGACAGAAATTATGGATGTAATTCTTTAAAAAGTTTTAATTATGGGACATAAATATTCATTCTCCGGGAAAAAAATTTGAAAAGGAATTTAGTACTGCTGGGAATAATCTCGCTGATACTAGTCCTGCTGATATTTAGAAACACTCCTGGTACATACTCCCGCGGGTTACAAAAAAAAATCGGGTGTACAGTATGTAGGGCATAGATGGGCGTTTTTCTCCCCCTCTGCCTCTTTGTGCGAGGGATGGAATATAGCCTGCTCGCACTCTCCCTCGTCATCAATCGAGCAACACGTTACGGGTTGTCCTCGTCCTCGCCCTCGTGAGGGGCTACTTTTAAAATACACCCCTCTCCCTCGCACTCATGAGGGCCCTCGTTATTTTATATTACGCGTAAATAACCCCCCTACAATTTCCTACAATACCTGTGCCTTCAAATAACTTTTTCGCAGACACTTGGTTAAACTATGACAACTTCAATAAGTATCAACATTCCCCCCAGTTCTGAACGTACGGAACTTTTGGTTAGCTTATAAAGTTTATAAAATTTCCTACAACCTAGCGTTCAAAAGAAATTTTAAAAAACTTGTTGTTGAAATAAACTACTGTGTTCAAAATAGTGCCCTTTATTGGTGCAGGTTTTACACAGGTATTTGGGTACAGGTACATATTAGGTTTCGTGGTTGACATAATTGTAAAAAGTATAAAAAACTTGAAAAATTTACAATGTTTTGTCCTCAACATAACGTAAAAAACAAGTTTAAAATTCTAATTCATCGGTAAAAAGTGCCTATCATCCTTATATTTTAATTGTCGGCAAAATGAAAAACATTCAGTAGTCAAACTACAATATTTTGTTATAAAAGACATTTTTGTTGGTCTTTGACAATAATTCGTCATTATAATCGATTCAGTAGCTCAGAAAATGACTATTATTGATCAAAGCTGTTTTCTACGTCTCCGGTTAATAAAGATTAGTCACAAATATGTTCCACAACCTCAGACCAGTAATATTCAATAGTAGGGTCTGAAAACTGCATTAATCAAATATAAAGCCCAGGTGCCCTTGTTTACAAATGACAATGTCTCCCCGACATCCTAAAATGAAATTTTTTTCTGGAGTTTAATATGAGAAATTTTCACCTAAACAAGAGGGCCTTTTACTTTTAAAAATTAAAACTGGGATTTTTGCGCAGGGCCATAAACCATGTACCTAAGACGTTATGTAGTTGGTCTTGCTACAGAACAATATATGTATGATTTTCGCATAACGATTAAGGTAAGAGGAGGTCATGAGGGCTTACATGTGCACTCTGCCTCCCCCTCTTTCGTTCACATCCTATTCATAGGTCCTCTCCCTCATGTTCATGAGGGCACCTAAAATCAACGTGTACTCGCCATCACCCTCGCAGTTTGTGAGGGCGAGGACGAGGGAGAGGGCGAGGCAACCCTCAATCCCTCGTGAGGGTGCCCATGTATGATGTAGGGACAAATTTATATGTTAGTTCCCAATTCACCACACAGGGATTTACTGGTCTTGTCCGTTGGGTTTGTGGTGATCCATGAATGGCAATGTCGGCCCCTTTAGCCCGTATGCGGGCAACAGTAAAAATTATAATCATTTCCGACATTTGTATTTTATTTTTTTACAATATTTTTCTAAATTTATTTTATCCAGCTAACTCAAAAACTCTGGATACAGCGGTTCAGGAAATGGGGCAAAGTCAGCTTTTTTGGGGGGAAATATGAAAATTTGAACGGTTCAAATTCCTATTTTCTACCCAAATTTGTTTTCCAAAATGTTTTGACGCTTTTGGATAGGAAATTTTATGGGTTTTCCATTGAGCTATCATATAGGTCACTACGTTGAGAATGAAAGGTATGTAAGAACAGAGAACAAGGTTGGGAAAGTTCTTAATCTTTCCAGTCTTCAGGGACGTTGGTTACAATGGTGTTACAATGGTTTGTAATATTATTTTGAAACCGTTCATTTGTGTCTAATTTTATGGGCATTAATTTTAAATATCATCATCCTAAGTCAAAAATGGCTGTGTCTGGAACTGTAATTGAGACAATATGGAAACAAATGTTCATATTTTAAATCCGTCCAACAACCTTGCCCCCGTTGGTTGCAAGGAGAATGGTATTGAACAATATCTTAAAGGGGTTGTTTGATAAGAATTATGAAGGGAATAGAATATGTGTTAAATACGGATATGGGAATAAATATGGGAATACGTTGATGGGGATATTCCCAGCAGAGTTATGTAAATCTGAACAAGATAAATGTTAAGTTAAATCAGGAAATTCAGAAAACCTGCAAAAACTATTTTTATTAGTGCCGTCCCTAGATTTAAAGGATTGTGTAATAATTATGTATGTGATGTTTATCTCTATAGGCCTTGAGCAAAGAAGCAGCAACCCATGGTGACATGATAGTAGATGATCTGGAGGAAAATTACTACGCCCTACCAATTAAGATTTTACGAGGACTCAAATGGTTCCTGAATAACTGTCATTCATCCGAGTTCCTTGTTAAAGTGGACGAGGATGTTGTACTGAACCTGCCAAAGTTTGCGGCAGAGCTTAGAAAATGGCCGGACGAGTACCATTTAGGCGGCCATATTATTAAAGACGGGGTCCCTCACTTGTGGAATCCATTTACAAAATGGTTCGTGCCGCGAGAGCTGTGGTCTGGATGGTCCGTTGCGCCTGCGTATTTGGAAGGACCTTGCTATGTCATCCGAGGGGATGTGGTTCCGATGATTTTAGAGGCCAGTTACAAGACGCCAATCTACCACCTTGAAGATGTTTTCATCACAGGGATGATTGCTAACGAAAGACTGAAATTAAAACAGATGACCTTTAAGGGAATCGTCAAGAAGGAGAATCTTTACTTATGGTATTTACAGAGATATTTCTTTGACTTGTGCAACTTCACGTCTCTACACACGAATCAGAACTATGTTATGTTTACCAAGATTTTCAATCGTTGTGAATACGTATTGTCGTGAATGCACTGTAGAGACTACGAAAATTCTGGGGATGAATTCATCTCTTTTTAATAACCAAGACAGTTTTTCCGGCCCTTTTGTACAGTTCAATAAAATATTTTGCAACAATAATTCCCAACATTCCTGTGACCAATTATAGTATGAGAGGAATGCTCCTGACTTGCCTGATTTATTATTTGTTTATTATCAGTTGTCAACCAGCTCTATGGATTTTTTTCATTTCTTAAGATTTTTTAATAATATTAATAATAGACTTTTACTATTAGTAAAAAGGTGTAGAAGTTTGATTTGTAAGTTGTAATAATACAAAAGGCTCAGGTGTGCCACGTAATGCCGTCCTCGTAATTCATCTCGATGTCCTTAATTTTGTATATAAACATGATTAAGTATATGGAAATAAAATATGCTAATTATTAGATACAGTATGTATATCTAGTCAAAATGCATTTAATAAAGTTGCTTTCTTGTTTGTAAATGCGAGTCCCGTCCTCGTCAAATATTAATAAACATGGTCATACAATTTTTCAACAATTCTTGGAATTTAACATTGGTCATACAAATTGTTACCGATGTTTAAATGATTCATGCATTTATGTGTTAGTGCCAATAAAAGATGGCTCACCCCCTCTAGGACATGTAAAGAGCAACAATACAAAACATCGATTCTCCCATGATTTAGCAAATCTTTTCCCAGGCTACTAATAAATATCAATATTTTGACTTAAACATTAAGATCACATTGTAAGAAAGTAAACCACATTTTTTTCCTGCAAGTTATGGCTTTGCTTTTTGGTAGCCAACCACAAAAAGGAGGGGGGGAACTTGGCACTCGTAGTTCAAAACATCTTTATGTCTTTCGATCTTAACCTTATTTCATGCGAATTGCTAGAAGTGCATATTTTCTCAAATTGTTCAGGTCACCTTTGCTATCTGCAAACATGTTTCCTAATGGGTGACGAAAATGTTGTTTGTGTAATTGTAATTATTTTAATTTAGATGTTTAGGAATAGCCATTGAATTAGTAACTTTTAATGACTTTTGCAACACTAGACTTGGCAGTGGACTTTATTGGCTGAAGAATATGGCTAGTCATAGTTCTTACGTATTTCTTGTATGAGTTACTTCGCTATTTTTTCTGCGTCAGAAGCACAGAAGCACTTAAATATACAGGAACTGATACAAACCTGAAATGAAAGCGTTTTTTAAATTGGAAAATACACATTTGTACACAAACATACATACATGCATATAAGGTATACACATACGTACGCTGTAATTTCAGAGGATTGCCTATTGAATTACATTGGGATTTGGGGTAAATGGACACCTTTCCCTCCCCTATGATCTTGATTTTTCTGGTTAGTACTAATTTAGTTTCATGGGGATTTGAGACCACCTCATCCATAGTTGATATGGCTGTCCTGTGAATGGATTATATATAAGAAATAAGCATATTTCGAATTGCTTATATAGTGGTTCGCTAGGGATATCAAAATACCTGCGAATAAATGGAGATGTCCTTAAATCTTACTATTCACCTCAAAATTGTCATCCGTCTTATACCCTACACTGCAGATATCCGTGGAAACATGTTGGACACTTCATAAACTTTAACTTTATGAACACAAGTTCATAAATAATTCAAATTACATTATATGTATCTATTTCTGTCGAGGAGAAGGTTTGGAATAACCGAACTTGCAATTGCAATTATAAAAATTATTGATAATGCAAATACTAGCAATGCCGTAACTGGTACTTGCTAAAATGTGTCAATTAGATCATGCAAATAACCGAAGTTGAACTTGCAATTAGTTCATAACTTACTTGCAGTTGGTAAGGCAATTGAAAAAACATTTGAATATAATTGCACTGATAAGTACAATTATTGCAATTTGTAATTCAGCCGCCTTCAATGGAGCTTTCTTTGAAGGATAGCCTTCGAAGGCTGGATATATCTGATCCAATCCATAATCCACAATGCTGACTGGATTTCGACGTGAAGATTGGCCACATCGTTCATCAATAATTGGATTAGGATTGAGGATTGAGGATTGAGGATTGATTCATAGAATGAAACTAAATTGGATTAGGATTAGATTCAAGCTTGTTCAACTCTTGTAGTAGGATTATTGGGATTGATTATTTATTTCAAAAAAATTGTACTCCGGAATTATTTCCTCCCGGATTAACAATCCATTTCAATACCTGTTTATATGTAAGTAAAACAAAATGACACAAGCGATAATACAACTATCAATTTTAGGATTTTCATTTTGAACAGTCAGGCTTTTGCACAAAAGAAATACTAAGTGCATATAACACCTATAGAATACATGCACGAATTCTATAGAAATTTAACTGGTGGTTCAATGGTTGGTTAGTGAATGAAAAACGTTCTGACATGGTTAAATTTAAAAAAGTAATTAGTATTAACAATAGAAGATAAAACTAGTGTGTGATTGTTTTAAATTTTTTCAGTCCCTTCGTGTGTGCATTCATTTTTGAATTTTCGAAGTGTGTGACGTGTTCTTTCTACAAATAAGAACTAAAGTGTACGATATAATTACTATAAAGGAATGTTGTAAAATGAATGTATGTACACATTTATTGCAGTTAGTTAATTTTTAGACAAATTTGAATACTACAAATTTACATATGTCTAGCACTATAAATTAAACGAACTCCAATATAATAGCTTTGAAGTAATAATTATTGGAAAGTAAATGGAGTAGAGCGAGAGAATCACGTAAGATAAATATTTAACTGCAGGGTAAGCAAGTTCATTCTCTAGATTTTACGCTTAGGATTCTACATATTTTGACTGACTGGGATACATATGGTAGAGGCACAGGTCTGAGAATAAAATGAAGAGAAAAGGTATTTTTCCCTACAATATATGTTTATTTCATATCTACTTGAGCTACTGGTGGCCGGGTTCAGTGTTGCCCAGGGGTTTGTCAGACACAGTTAATGTGCTTGCTCTTATGCATATAGAAATTGTTACCTCTGGTAAAGTAATTCATACAAAGATAAAATTAAAGATATAGATTTTATAGAACTTGACTACACCCCTGGGGAACTTGTCTGTATTGTGAATAGATATGGTGCTATTTTATTTCAAGGTAGGTTTTTTTGGTTATGCAATTCTAAAAATATGCAACTCTCATGTCGTTTGTCTTCGCTAGCTCCCATTAATTGTCCGGAAATGTAATGACATTTTAATTTCCTCAGCACAGGATTTCATGTTGCAAATGTTTGACAGCTCCAGACAGCTCCACCTTTTAAATTCAAAATATCCCATGGATCTAATAAGTATGGAAAGAGAATCCACAGCTTCGAAGCTGAACTTGTAGAATATATATTATATATTCCTTAAAATCAAAATTACCGAGAGACTTCAACTGTCAGAATTCCACACTCCTTGCTGACTTTCGCTCTTATTACACAAGTTAACATATCCGTGAGAGACAATGAAGATTTGCATGTAAGTGATAAGAAGCGTTCACTCGATTTGAATTAATTTTAATTCAAAATTCAAAAATATTTGACACCTAAATTATACTCTTTGAAGTAAAAATCTAGCACTACTTTATTAAACAATGAGCACAATATATTTATCCTCTCCTCGTACGTTCTATTTTCAACAACGAAGAACTTCTTGCATTATGTGTCATGTGCAAGGGAACATGTGGAACGATCATCCCAGATGAGTCACATAAAAACATTTATGGATATTTTTGTTCATTTATCATCTTCTTGTTAAATCTGTGTTGTTGCAATTGTTTATGATTATTGATGTTTTGATAATAATATTTAAACGTAATTATTTTCACAAGTACCCTATTAACCCTTTCTTGAGGTCTGGATGAGACTAAAATTTTAACATTTTCTGAAACAAACTGGTTTCCGCTTCTGATAGCTTCTGCTGTAAACCAAATACTTGCCAGGAGCTACAATAATAATTTTTCAGATCCCGATGGAGTCATCATATTAAGATAGAATACACTTATTTGCGACATTTTAATATGGTGAGTCGCTTTGGGGGTTTAAATTTGGCGGGGGTACTATATCATAAATTATTGCACGTAAATAAATTGGTACCACTATTACCTAGAATTTAGAACATTTCCGATGTTCCCTGGCACATGGGTAAGAAGTTCTTCGTTGTTGAAATGATGTTGAATGTACCAGGGGATGGTAAATATATTGTGCGTACTGTACATAAAACTGGCACTTTTGTTTCCAAACATTACATATGACCTAAACACAAGTGCTCCCCTTATCTTTAGACATTACTCTCCTGCAACCTAGTCAAGGATGCTAGGTTGTTTAAAGTATCCCATATATTTCAGCTGATATAAATTCTGAAGTATTATTGCTCTCGGTACAACAATTCTCTCCAAGATTAGTTCTCAGGGAGTAGATCACGGTATAGTCTTTAAAAATTTAAATAAAAATCGGGAGAGGATTTAGAACCTTTTTTTTGGGGGGGGGGAAATGCCAATCCCACGAGAGTTTGCAACTTTTTTTCGTTGGGAAACCTTATCAAGTGATTATACCAGGAAGCAAGCTCAAGCAAACGCGTTTACATTATACTTTCACTATTACCCTTTTCAGAACTTATTTATGTAAGGGCAAAAATGTCGTAAACTTTCCCGGTTATGGTAATCTAAATTTCGTTCATTCATCTAAACTTCCCATACCATTACATTACTGTATGTATTACACATTGTAATGCTTCATGCTCAAGAGTGAGAAGCAAAAATATTAACTAATTCAATATAAAATAACTTATATAATAATATATAAATAATATAAATAGCTAATTTAAAATAGCTAATTTAAAATAGCTAATTTAAAATAGCTAATTTAAAATAGCTAATTTAAAATAGCTAATTTAAAATAGCTAATTTAAAATAGCTAATTTAAAATAGCTAATTTAAAATAGCTAATTTAAAATAGCTAATTTAAAATAGCTAATTTAAAATAGCTAATTTAAAATAGCAAATTTAAAATAGCAAATTTAAAATAGCAAATTTAAAATAGCAAATTTAAAATAGCAAATTTAAAATAGCAAATTTAAAATAGCAAATTTAAAATAGCAAATTTAAAATAGCAAATTTAAAATAGCAAATTTAAAATAGCAAATTTAAAATATCAAATTTAAAATAGCAAATTTAAAATAGCAAATTTAAAATAGCAAATTTAAAATAGCAAATTTAAAATAGCAAATTTAAAATAGCAAATTTAAAAAAGCAAATTTAAAATAGCAAATTTAAAATAGCAAATTTAAAATAGCAAATTTAAAATAGCAAATTTAAAATAGCAAATTTAAAATAGCAAATTTAAAATAGCAAATTTAAAATAGCAAATTTAAAATAGCTAATTTCTAAACCTATCAATTGTTGCCCATATTGGTGTTTGATGAAAAAACCATAAATTTAACTGTCAGTAACACCTTTGTAAGAGTAACGGATTCGATGGGATTTCTGAATATATTGTGTTTATGTTTGATGAAATTATTGTGATAAATTACTAATTTCAAGGTTATAAAATCCGAGCAAGAAATCATCGATGACAGTATCATGGGTGGTCTGGAAGAGAACCACTACGACCTGCCAATTAAGATTATACAAGCTTTCAAATGAAATTGGTTCCTGGAAAATTTCCCTTCAGCCAAGTAGATGAAGATGTTTAATGGTGAACCTGCCCAAGTTTTTGCGGAGGAGCTTAGAAAATGGCCTAACGAGTACGATTTAGGGTCACACAGTATCAATTATGGCAGTCCTTACTATGGGGACCATATTCAAAATGGTTCTTTATTAAGCATATTATTTATGGAAAATTTTAATCGCTCTAAAAATAATTTCTACCCACAAAACGAGCAATTCAGAAGTGTCAATATTTTTCGTTAAGGTTTGTTTGAATTTAAATTACATAGTATTATTTTGTACAAAAATTATTGGAATAATTAGTAAAGGCCCAATAAGTAACTGTTGTCATATTTGATCAAGCCAATTGCTATATAGCATTATTTATATCGCCTAAGCTCTAGCAAAAACCGGGGGATATTCGGATTGGTAATTTTCCACAGCTGTAGCATGTCACACATAATTACACGTCCTTGGTAAATCCCTGGAGATTTTATAAAAATTGTTTGCGATCAGACCTCAACAAACTCGGTTATGTTGCACTAGAGCCAACCAGCCTAACAAGGTCCGACGTGCACAGCTTGAAGATCGGTAAAGTCAGTCGTATTGAAAACGTGTATTGCATACAAATATCCCAGGTATTGCATATACATAATAAATATTTGTATGTATGTGTGTGTGCGGAATCATAATAAAAATAAAAGAATTATTTGTGCTGTAATTTACTACATTATACGATTATGAGGCATAAGAAATCAGTTATATTTTCAAATGGATGTGCTGTTTTTCACAAAAGTAAGTGAAATGATTACAGAACCCATAATTTTATGCATTCGTCTTTCTGATTTCTAGGACAATCTTTGGCTTTTTGATAGTACACTTATTTACAAGCTTCAAAATTATTATTATGTTCGAGAATGTTAAAAAACGGGCAGTTTTAATTAAACCAATTTTACACCTTTATAATTACCGATACTCTATGTCTATGTATTAATTGTGTTTCTTAAAATTAATTACAATACTTGTTCTCTCAATAAAAAATTGTAAGAATTGATCATCCTAGAAATTTCATGACGAACTTTGTTACGCATAGTTTCCATATAATAATTGCTTTCGTTTCCAGGTGCAATTTCAATTGGTACTGATTCACCCCAAAACGGGAAACAGGTGGATGTCATGTTTGATCAATGGTTTACATCAGTTTGTGTAGACGACACGTCCGCCATAATTTAAACACCAAAAAAGTGTGGAAGTTTACGAAGCAAATAGCAGTAAATTCTAGTATCGTAGACAGTCCAGAAAAGTAAGCCCTTCTGGGAGATAATCCCCATGAAATTTACGGTGAGGAAAGTTGTTGAAGTTAAAGAGTTTAATAAATATGATGACCCATTCAGTTGCCTGATGGGGAGTTGTTTATATGAACATTATTTTTAGATTCATAATTACAAACATGTAATTATGTACACACATGTCAATTAAGCTGTCATTGAGCTTATCATTTGTCAACTTAGCTCCGGGAATTTTTTACAGTAGATACTTATAAGTATATGTAACAGAGTGGGAAATATCATTTGTTTCCCACCTGGCCTACAAAGGAAAGTGACACATAAAATACTGAAGTCCTCGATATCATAGCAAATCCAGATTTTCTAAATTTTGTTCATCGACCAATTTTGGGGTACATGGGGGTCAAACATCATCGTCGGTGTAGCGAAAGGATAACGTAAGGTTCAAAATGTTCAAATCAAGCAAAACTTATTGTTAGTGATGACGTCTTGTTGATATAACCAATTCAACAAATTTTATTGGTTCCATATGTATCTCCATAAACATTTTCCATAAAATCCCTTCAAAATACGTTTTTCAAGACCAGAGGCACAGTTCCCTTAACAAATTGATAACTTTAAAATTTCCTCCGCTTTTTCTTAAATTTCGCTCATAAAGAGGAACTACTTTCTCCATATTTTTACCAATGCAGGAACCCGTCAGCTGGCTTTCTGGAAGATCCATCAATTTCTCATAATCAAGCATCAGCATAATTTTTGAAAAGCTTAATGTAGGATTAAAAGCATTTTAAAATCCTCAAATACTTTTAAATGCTGACTTTGACTAAACTTGAACTTCAATTAACCCAGGTAAATTTAAACAAATATTAAAAAAATCTGGATGACAATTTACTAAAAGTTGTGAGATTTAAATATTTTACGCATCACACCAGACTTTGTGGACTAAAGCGGGAGAAAATATGATGGACCACCCTATTTGTGATTTTATGAATTACATAGATACTGGACAGTGTTCTATGCTCTGGAATGCTCGAATCCGTGATTACAAGACAATAAATCATCCCGGAAGAAACTTATCGCTACTTCACTACCAACCAAGATCTCCCCTAAGCACACAAATGTTGCGTGAACACCTATGTAAGTTTCAGCTCATTTCTCACCAGCAGTTGACGATGCAGTTTTTAACTTGGCCAATTTCCCCCTCAGCCTTGAAAATTATTTGAGGAGTGTCTCAAGCATGTGATGTCGTACATGCCCTGGGACCCTGGGATAGGTATGCTTAATTCCATCCTTCCAAAATAATAAATCATCCGGAGGAAAACTATCTACCACTAAATACCTGCCGATCAAGAATCCCCTTCCTCACTCAAATCTTACGTGAGCATCCAATTTCCAGCCCATTTTCTCCCCAAAGTAAGTAGACGACGATGCAATTTTGACTTTGTATCAATTTCCCCATCAGCCTTGAAAATATAGAGTCCAATGCATGTGACTGCAACATCATTAACGGTTAACTTGACTCTTGAAATCCATTTACGAAAGTGTCGTCGGAGATGCAGACAAAAGATGAAGATTGTAAGGAAAGGTTAAAAGGTTTTTCAAGCGTTATTGGAGGAGAAAGGGTTCCACTTAAACTGGAAACCATGCAGCTATAGTGTGTATAGTGTCACCCCAATTATACTTATATCTCGCTAATGAACTGTTGAAATGATTACATTCAAGGGAGAAGCATTATGAAACCAGATCATATTGAGTTACATGAAATAATTAATATTACGTTCCAATTTGGGTGGCCACTTATTTCCTCTCCACACGGAGCTTAATTGAGGGCAAGTTATCACGAAATTTGAAAACTATTAAACTCCCACTTTACGATCCGCTTACGGTTAAAAACTAATGTTTTTTATCTATTTTTGTATCCACAAAATTTTCCTTCTGTATATTTTTCTCTGTATTTTAGTAATTATCTATTAATATTGTTTCTGCTACTTTTACTATCTATATTGTCCACCATGGTTCAAGCAATTTGTAATATTCCTGTTGAAATTATTCCTCATACAATAGCTCTAGTAATCCTCGAATCATTCGTATAAGCTTTAACTCTTTGCTTCCGCAAGGGTACAGCCTGCATGTAGATACGTAAAAGGTCAAAAACATACAATTTGGAGCAACTGCGTACACAAAGGTCACTGCATGTTATGGAAGTCTTTGATCTTCAGAATTATCTCACTACAATTTAACCCTCTAGATCTCTCACCTTTCTGTATCCCCTGGCGAAAATATTGACTCACGAATTTAAGCTTATTGAATTAACTTTATTGTCACGTACGAATTGAGCTGAGACCTTGCAGTTGCATATATGTATGGGTGCCAATAAATAGTAAAAATCTGGAACAATTAATTCCAGTGTTTTTCCAGAGTACAGTATAGATAGATACATACCTATAGCCCCCAAAACATACAGCGAAGGTCTATCAATAAGCTGAAACTTTATTTTTACCCTTTCATACACGACTATACACACGGCAACCTTTATTCGAACCTTTGACAACAGAGAAAATAATGGGTACGTCCATGACGATAAAAACTGTACAAATGTATATGCTTATTCAAATTATCGTCCATCCTTGTCCACAGATTACTTTCCCAGAAGGGAAAGCCTTCCTCGAAATCTGAAGTCTTTATGGTTCTCACAATCTTTAATGATTACAGATATTATTGCGCTGAGATTCCACTGTTTACAAAGCTGGCGTAACTTTTGCTCTGGCGTTCTGCATATACAAATAATAAAAAGATACGGAGTCAGAAGTAGGAATAACATTAGCTGTAATCTAAATGCAAATAAGAAACAAGTTTACGTTATAGCTTCCAAAGAACGGCGTACACTGATATGTACATATGTACATACATACTGGAAAGAACTTTGTAGCGGTTCAAAATTGTAAAGCTAGTTTGACTTCTAAAGGAAGGTGTCTTTATTGCTTTATGTTCCGATCGAGAGTATATACATAACACAGGGATGAGGAACCATGTATGAGAAACTATGAGGATTGATTGGTTCAGTTGGTTCTGGTAATTATTGACATGCAACTTGCGAAGGGAAAAGTAAACAATAGCTTTTCTGACGCTGATGTAGTGCTCCCAGCACAATTAGGCGTTTGTAAACGATAAAAACAATTAAATATTCTTTATTGTTGGTTCAGGCCCTTGGGAATCATCAGCTGACTCATTGGCTCCTACTTGCATGTTTGTTTTTGTCCGTATTAACTTTTCCAATGACGAAATCTCCCCGGGACACCCATCCCCAGAAGCATTTACATATTTGCAAATGATCCATCCTTACGAGACAGCTTATAGTCAGTGGCAGAGTCTACACTTAAGTCTACTGTTACAAAAGTAATTTAGTAGTCAAAACTTTGAGGCATACTTTCAGTCTTGGATTTCATTCCGCCTCTTTATTGAAGGGTTCCATTGAAACACTCGAAAGGGAAAGTCAAGAGTCTTTGAAATGACAGCCAAAAAGTAAGCGTCTACACACAACTGAGAAAATATCCGTAAAGTGGTTCTCAATGTTTAAGTTACAAAATTGTACATATATCTGGCTACCAACAAAGCCTCTATTGTGGTTGGTAAGTTTAATGTAAATCATAGGAAAATGAATTTCGTAAGTGACGCGGAGCTCAGCTTTCTAAAAATAATATTTTCACAAGTCACTGAGACTGTCTGGAAATGTAAACACTTGAATAGAACAAGTTCTTTCTCATGCGTGGACTCATATACCTTGTTACAGATTCGTCAAAGTATTTCTTGCATAACTAAAATATTTGCTCGTCTTCAAAGTTCCCACACAGTAGTCTCTTTTCTTACAATAAGAGCAGTTCTGGGAAAGGAAACATTTCACTCTCTATACTCTCTCACGTGGAGAAAACATAACAGTAAATGTAAATGTATCCCAATAAAAGAATAAATGCTTTAATAAAACCTCTCTAAAAAACTACTTTATTGCTAAAGTTTAGAAAATGGATTTTATAAAGTACGAACTGGGTACGTCCTACTATTTCTCGTCTCAAATGGTAATAGCATCGGTTGTGGTACGGATATGGGGTGCTATTTATAAGTGTAGGATAAGAGGATCTATGTATAGGCTTACTAACGTCTATGCTTGGCTTTTCCTGTTAGATTTCACCTTTAAGTGAAAACATCAGCTGGGATTTTTGCATACGTAGATATTACCGAGTTTATGGTACCCATGTATAGTGTGTTTGTACATACATAATACAATTTTTACAGCCGCTGTGGTTTCCGCTCTCTGACTCACACAACGTCCGGAACCTTACCTGCTTAATATTCAACCACGTAGGATAATTCATTTTAATATTATTCATCACTCATTATAGCAAGGCTCAGATTAATTACTGCCAGGTCTTACCCGGGTGTTTTGGGAATGTTGAAATATTTGCAGTAATTATGTAAATAGTTTTGTTCTCTATTTCCATCCCGAATGTTTTGCTTGTGCTCAAGTAATTATACAAAATTCCTAAGGAAAGTTGTGACTTCCATGAGAATCAAGTAAAAACTCATTGTCACTGTCAACGGATTTCAAGGGCTCAAGACCACTGGAGCCAACTTTCATGCATACAAAAAAAAACACAGGCAGTTCCGAAGCTATTTCGGACACGGCATAACCTACTTAACAACCTCAGAGCATGAAACCTCCACGTAACCAGATACCAAATTTACAAAATTTGGCACTTACTCTCTATATGTAGGTTCCTATAATAAATTATTATACTCATAGCTAAAAAAAATCAAGCTCACTCTTAAACCTGTATCTATACTCAGGTGTGTTTTAATTTCACATCAACTATCAGAAATTTTATGAGTCATTACTGAAGGACGGTTGAAGCTATCATAAATAGCGGGACAGGAGCTGCTTCCAATAGCAAAAAAGATGCAGAGAAGCACCGTAAAAATTGCTTGTACAATGTAATCAACGTCACTGTGCAGGATCGTCGTCATAAACCGGAAGGGAGACAGATCTCATTCTCTGAAAATTTGTTTATTTATTTTCAAACAAAAAAAATTTCAAACCTACTCCCAAACAAGTATCCCTCATTGAAATCAGGAGATACTCTTAAAGTAAAGATTGGGATCTGTCATGAGCAAGCCCATCTCATTTGTTCATACATGCAGAAAGGATCCGTAATTGACAGGGAACTTGTGTGAGCCATTATTTTCCAGCTGACTGGTCCGTGAAATCTTGTTTGTTTGGATGTTATCAATCTTCCACATGATGCAACTCTTGCATCTAATTCCCTTCTTAATGAACTACAAAAAGACACGAGGAGGAAAAACCTAAAGGAAGGACAGCTAAATAATTAGGAAACTAATCCATTTGAGGATTTTCCAGAAGACCCAAAGAAACAACAAAAAATTCCGGGAATTTCTTCAATGAGGCAGCCAAATCGTGTAGTACTAATCCAGCAATAAAATTGTAAGGAACATCCAACTAAGAAAGGCTCAAATGTAACGCCGTACATATCCCTGATGTAGAATTAGTATCAATATAATTATATAAATAATCGAATCTAGTAAAATTCTACTTGTTAGCCACATCCTGTGATCTCCAGTAATACAAACATATTAAACCCCACGATTAACTCCAAGGCTCAAAGGTTACACCATACTTATTGTTGACGTACGAAATTACTAATTTCTTTCTGAGGATGTTTCGTCTCATCAAACTTGTGAAATTTAATCTTTTAGACTTAATTTGTCGGTGCGGAGACAATCATAGAGCGGAGAGTCATTCAAGACGAAATAGGACGAAACGGATGAAAACTTTCGCTATTCAGGACCTCACCCCGCCTATAGCTGCCCTGTTATTACTGTTACGTTCATCATACAGACCGGCATCTTCGTAATTGTCATCCTCCATGTATATTATACGTAATTATATATACAAACTGTGGATACTGTGTGGACAAAATACATGAGAAAGTCTGGGTTAGATTTCAGGAAGCTACATACATGTGAATATGAACATAAATACGATGATCATTGCTGATGTCATGAACGCATAGAAGACCCAACATCCAGTTTTTTTATGTATGCACTTCAACGTATAAGTTCACAGATAAGCCCAGACATTGCCTAGGGTCTACAGTAGTCGTGGATGGCTATTGCAATGGAAATCATCGAACCAGACGGGAGAGTTGGACTTTCTCGGAGTGCGTATAAAACCCGTGCTTCCCCCAAAACCCAATGAGTTGCTGGTCGGATTCGTTGGGGAAAACAAGTCATAAATCCCGTTTGTTGTAGTAGGCACGCTAGCATTCCGGAAATTGTAGCAATCGTCCCCGTGCCATGTAGAACGGAAAGTTAGGATATAATCATTCCGGGGATTTTTTCGTGTGCTTCGGGAAAATTCTCTTCTATAGACTGTGGAGCTATCAACACCTCGGTTCGGTGATTTGTGCACATTCCAAATATTATTCTACACGAAGCCCAATTCAATTGTAACTATAGGTTTATAAAACCTTGACGTAATCCCAGCCTTTGTACGATTCCGCCCACAAAATCGAAACCTGAAATATTGTCATATTTTGTTTGTTCCGCTGATCTTTCCTCTGACTTCATACATCACGGAGTTTTTTCCATTGTGCCAAGTCCATTTCTCAAGAGCAGTGTGTCGATTTTAAAGTGTTGCTAGAATATAATTATTAATAGAATTTTAAAATATAGGATTCAGATATAGGTAGATATTAATTTCGAGGAGCTGTCGTGAAGTATACGACATATGGGACCAGGGAAAGGGATGCAGATTTTCGGAGAGTATTATTAATTAGCCCGCTGCACTAGACCAGGGACTTTAAAAATACGTGGTTTCCATTTAAAACTTGGGAGAAACTTTGTTATAGTTCGGGAGCGGAGGAAGTCGGGGCTGATCATTTAAGATTTATGACTGTGGGCACTGTTTGGGTTTTAAGCTTATGATTAATACATTCCCTTGAAGGACATGACATGGCTGTTCATCCATACAGAAATGTACTGATTTGGAGATAGGCGAAATTTCTTCAAGAGCTCCTCAGACTTGCACACAAAAATCAACAAACAAAACAATTCTGGTTTCAGCACATTTTCTTTTCAGTTAAGACACACGTCGTAAAAATTAGTGTGTACACTAAAAAACTGGAAGTCATACAGTAGTTTGGGAGACGTCATGTAAGCCCATTGGAATTTTTCTACGAGGCAAGTTGAGACCTGAGAGCAACTGTGAAAAAGAACACATGTGCTTTGTCATTCCTGACATTTTACTGTTGAACCTTTCTCTATGTGCTGAAACTGTAAGAGTAAGTGTATATATAATTACACACATTCCTTAAATATTAAAGCACTATCTATAGATATGTAAGTATAGGCTACTCTTTCCAAATTATAAATCTATATGGGAGATTTAGCATGGTCCAAGTTTATCCTTAAAGTGAACTAGGTAGGTCGTGCACGACAGTTGATTTTTAGTTCAAGTAGGAGGAACGTACATTTTTTCCTACTTGCCCTTCCGGAATCTCACATGAGTAAAATTGCATGTAATATTTGTATAATATGTAGCACACTGTCACAAGTAGTAATTATCTATTCCAAGTAAAGCGGACATATAGTTTGACAAATTATTCCACTCATTGACGCCACACAGGATGAATTGGTTCTGCAATTGACTTCAATTACAACTCAAAGGAAAGTGTTCAAGACCAAATTTTATCTGGAGATTAGTTCAGTGACAAAATATCTTTGAAGGAGAAAATAAGAAGTGTATATAATTATTAGATACAATGAATTACTCGAAAGAAGTGTGGGATATGTCAAAGTACCAGCCTTGTCCGCAGCTCCAAGCCCCCCCGTCCACATACGATCCCTGGAGGGTGTTTATTGTTAACAATGTAATCGTCCTTATCTCATTTTTGGGCTTAATTGGGAACGTAATTTCGGGGATTGTGCTCAGCATGCCACAAATGAGATCTTCATATGGTTTGCTTCTAACTGCCCTCACTGTGTCCGACTCCATTCAACTCTTGTCCGGCATTGTCATGTACGGAGCTCAGTCTCTGTGGTATTGTGGGATTACACTCACCCCTGCGAACACCGTCGGACCGACTTTCTCCAAGTTACTGTCCATGATTGGATATGTGGGTGAGTATTTGTATATTTGACAATTTCCATGGTTTCTGTCGGGTGATGAAGGACATTAGCTAATTGTAAGATATGGTTCTGATTCGTATTTATATAACTGCAGGCGTATAAATGTATGAGGCAAATTTTGAGTGTCAACACGTGTAAACGTTATAGCTGAGAAAAAAGTTGAAGTTCAGGTTTTTCAATGCAAAAAATTGTACAGAGCTTTTGTGAATGAACATGTGCGTTCAAGGATTTGCATGCTAGTCACACATTTATACTTTTTAAATAAGTGTTCTCATGATCCACTGTAATAGAAACCATATTCTTAAATTACTGTGGTTTCTAAGTTTGATTTTGGAATTCTCAAATAATTATTGCCAATAAGTTCATATCCAGAGCTTTCGTTTGTTAAGAATGACAAACTGAACGTGAATTCCCATTTTGCTTCCTGACCCTCCATTTTAAAAGTTTGCGAAATTTACAAGTATTTTCATAGATATTGAAGAGGGCTATTAATATAAATTACACTTGTATCCTATTTACGTTACACTTGCTTTTCAGGCCAGCATTAATATGTAAAAGGATCTATTAGATCAGTTTTTTTTCTTCAACAACTTTCTTATTCTGCTCGATTTTGTTTTCAAACCGGATTGATGGATCTAGTTCAAACCACAAGAAAATCTTATATGAATATCTATTTTCGACTTACAATAAGAAGCAAAACAGATGATCAGAGCAGCAGAGTAGAGCTTATATATGTTAACATTGGTATAATGACACGCCGGGTATTTTATGTCTTTGGAATATATTTCAGCATACACAGCATCCGCCTACCTGACGGCACTTCTCTCGTTCGAGCGATACACAGCGATCTGCTGGCCCTTCAAGGCTCTCAGGATCTTCCCCACAAAACGTCGATCCTTCTATTACGTGATTGGGGTCTCTGCATATGCAATCCTCTTCAACTTACCCAAATGGTTTGAAACCACAACGTGTCAAGATAGAATTCCAATCCGGAATTCCTCCTTGACCCCAGATAAGACCATAGAAGGGAGGAACCTTCTAGTGAATTCCAGTAGTGATGAAGAGCCAGTATTTACTTTGGGGGAAATCAAAGTAATATACAATGAGTTGTATAACTATAACCTGGCCTACCGGCTGTTTTATCTATTTCTGGCAAATTTTCTCATTAATTTTGTCATCCCCTTGGTAGTCATAATCATCCTCAACATCCGGATTTATAATGGAGTGAGTATGAGTTTATTATTTAGTAACTGATCTGTACCTATACATATATGGATCTACGTATAATATCAAAATCAGGGGAAGATTTCTCCCAGGAGTGATGCCATCCTTCTCATCTTCGTGAAGATGGCGAGCAGTTTGACAGTATGGGGAACATTGACTCAGAAATAAAAGGAAATAATGATATCATGATTTTTATTGCAGATGCGAAGGACAACCCAATTGAGACAGTTGCTGACAGTGGGGCAGATAAATGAGAATTCCATAACCCTGATGCTGGTGGTGGTCGTGGGGATATTCTGTGCTAGTCACATGTGGTTTGCAGTCAAGATCGTCATCCAGCAGATTTGGGGGAAGCAGAGCTTCCCCAAAGTCCTCATTGGAGTTACAAATTTCTTGCTGGCTTTCAATGCTTCCATTAATTTTGTTATTTACTGTCTCTGTGGGAGCAAGTTCCGTCAGCAGCTTTCACTTTTATTCACTTGTTCTAAGTCTGAAAGGTTTAGGAACAAGTCGAAGTATGATGGGAATCGGAGTGTTCGGACGGAGACGGAGAAAATTCATTTATAAAGTTTTAATTTCTGTACTTAATTAATTATTATTATATAGATACTTATACTCCTTTTAATTGATGTAATAAACGTAATTATTTTACTGTAACGAGTTCGTTGTTCAAGCTCAATGCATTTACACCACTTTCAAACTATAACAGTTTTATCCCCTACGGAGTAGATTGTGGCAGTCGTTAGTCTTAATAGGTGACTCTTTCTAGTGTAGTTTTCGGCTGGAGCATAGGAGAGACTTTAGGCTTGCTTAATGTCCCATTGAAAGGGATACTTACTGGATAAAGCAATTTAATCAGGGGCATTTGAAGGATCTTCGATACATTGATGTCTTTTATAATGCATGTGTACAGACGACACTCTCACTGCATTTGAAAAGAAAGCATTCTTTTAAATCTTCCGAGAGGATACTACGATAAGTTTATCCCTCGTCGATATATGCCATGAGCCTCAACAAGCCATAATAATGGATTCCAGTAAGTATCACGTCCATAATACGACAGCTAAGGCCCTCAACTATGTGCAGTATAAGACTCCAAAGTACTCATGTTTGGTACGATTCTTGAAACCAAAACTTGGAATTTACTATTCAGCTCAAAATATGTATATATGGTCATAGTTTCAGTAAGGTTATTAAATTTTGTACTTCTGTTAAAAGAAGATCTCTTGGCCCTTCAAATGCTATTCAAGGCCAAATGGGGTTTCAATAAAACTGGAAACCAGCTCTGTAAGAACCTTGTATGTATACATAGGTACTAGACCAGCGACCAGTCCTAAACAATTTTTACCAACACGTAATCGTTGGAAACGAGTTGCTGGTAAACCAAAACCCTTTATACATAAAACCCATTAAATTTTTTCCCCGCAGCCCGGACCCAATAAAGTCCGATTCAGCCATTCTCTTTTTCCATTTTAACACAACTTCAAATTTCCCTACAGGCAAAATCTGAGAAATCTGTTTTCTTTACTTATGATATTTGTGATCCATCGTTTACAGCAGCTGTGAAGATTAGAGATCAAGAGCCATGTGCCATGTTTTTACTGCATAAGTTATGTGCAGGCTTTGTTTACCATTTACCCGCCAGAACTAAATTAATGAGCTGAGCTGAACCTGGTAATGAATTCATATTGTAAGTACGGACTCTTTCTAAGACTGTTCTGTGATTTCCCACACCGGGTCGCAGGTCTTGTGTACAGTGTCACATTAATTATACTTGCAGCTCTGGGTACTAATTAATGAAATGTTGAAATGAAATGTTATAATTATGCATGTTTCTGTCATACCCATTTTGCAGTATCAATTGAGGACATCGTTTATGTTATAGATAGATTTATTAACGGCCAGTTTGGCCGTTAATAAAAAAATGTTTTTAAAAAAATGACGCGTTTTTAAAATTCATAAAGAAAGTAAATAAATTCAAAAATTGTAATAAGCGTTACGAGGTGATTGTAGATAAGTATTGTGGTTTAGATAAAAAAGGTTCCCTGCTATTATAACAAGGAGTATCAAAAAACTGCACATCTTTTTCTATTATTCATTACATAACATTATTAGGTGAGTGCTGGTATACATTAAGTATGCAATTTTTCCCAAACCATATAGCTTCAAAAGTTACTCGGTTTTTGACGATCGTGACTGAAATTCTTGTCCCATGTCAATGAAACAAATTTCGAAATATCTGGAAAAAAATTTACTTGGAAATGGGGGCATCACATATTTTGCCCTATTGTTCCGTATGTGGCATGGGGGGGGTGAAATGATACGCCCTGCTTGCTGAGTATTTGTTTGTGTCACCATTAAAATGAAGATACAGATATCATACATGACGCTGCTTGTAAACAAATTATTACTGTTTTTCTGTAGTTAATAAAGATGAGCATAAATTTGTTGATTAGTAAAGTCACTAAATGTCCTTTTTGTAAAACATGTATCAATTTGAATTTTTCTGATGGAAATATATTCAGGTATGTAGGTTTAATTCAACCCTGTATGTTTTCCTTTTACTTTTATCTTCCATCTTGAAGAGAAAACATCAAAGCAAACTGAAAAGGGGAGTCAAGAAAGAGCAAGTTTGTATGTATATGAAGTACATACTTATACAATTAGAACTTACACAACTTCAATTTTTATAGCCTCTGCAGTTTCTGATGACTCATACTACGAATGCTGCTCCTGGACAATATATCAAGATTAATTTAATAATAATTTTTAATTTCGGGATTATTTATTATGTTTATTAGAAAGATTCAGATTAATCACTGTCAGGTTACTCAAGCTCCCGGAGCTGCGGATTGTTTAATTAGTTGTTGAAGTAAGTTTTTGTGTCTAAATTTGGCCATTAATATTCAAACTAATTCACAGTTCATTATATCTAAGCCATGGTGTGACCTCCAAGGTAATAAAGTAACCGCTGTGTCAACTAATTTCAAGGGTTCAAGGCTTAAACGGAGCCAACGTTCATGCATGGAAAGGCACACTCAGTTCCGAAGTTATTTCGGTCACTACGGCCTATTTAACAACGTCGGGGTATGAAACATTTATGTAAACACACGTCGAATGTACATGGTCGCATAAAACTAATGACCCCCCTCTAGATCACATCTAAGGGAATAATAATTCATATAAAAGTCAAATCCTCCATTTTGTGGAAAATTATTTTCCAGATTTTATAAAATTGGTTTCGTTGACCTGGATCACACACATGAAGTAAAATTGGCTTGTTTTACGAATTTGGAATTCAACATTTTTTATTTTAACATACAATTTTTGCAACAATATGTTTTATCTCTTGTTTTTAGAAACATTTCAGGAATTTCCAAGGAGTCATCTGATAGAACTTTACATTAAGCATTGTCGCCAGGAGAAATTCCGTCTCAATGGGGAAGCTGTGAAAGATCCAAAGAAGGAACAATTGTTCGAGCATATCTTTCATGGCCGATCTGGTCGGTGTAAAATATTTTGAAACACTGAGCTTGCAGGCAAATGTGACTTAAAGTTGGAAACAAAAAAATATAAAGTTGGATAAATCTAATACCTCCTCGGAAAGCCCTTGCAATTGCCTCCAAACAATAGCGTCCAAACATGTTCTTGAAAAAGTTTTAAGTTGCGAATTCCAAATTCGTAAAACATTTCGACTTTGCTTCATGTTCCTAACTCCTGTAACGGGAAAAATTGAGACAGGTCAATAAAAAACATTTTACTGTAGGGAAAAATATCTTAAAATGTCTGTTGCTGCAATAAGACTGTCGGGGAAGTGAGGTTGTGCCGCATATTTTTGCACTTATTCTCTAGGTTTCCGCTTACAGCTACAAACCAAGACCACCCACAGCTTTACTCAGGTATGGTTTAATTTTAAACCTAATATCAGCATTAGTATTAGCCATTACTCAACGGATCAAACTGTCACAACGGGACTGGACCGCTCGTTCGAGAAGCTATGTAGTTGCAGATGAGAAAAAAACAAAATTGTTTTCATCCACCTCCTAACATGATCGTCATACACCGGAAGGCCGGAACTTCTCATTCTTCTCTCACAATTTGTTTATTTATCTACTTCTAAACAGAAAAAATTTCAACCCTACCCCAAAATAAGTATATTTCTTTGAAAATGTTGATACTCTTGTAACAACAATTGCTCCCTGCCATATGCAAGTGCATCCCAGTGGTTCATATGCACAGAACTACAAAAGAACTTACATGCATGCATGACAGGGATCTTACAAGTATTTTCCAACTGGCTGGTCCGTGAAATGGTATTTGTTTTATGTTATCAATCTTCCACATGACACAACTCCTGCATCTGATTCCTTCGGAAATGTCCTTAGACATCACTAAAAAACAGTAAAAGACCTCTAATTTCAAGAAAACTAATTTATTTAAGAATTTTCCAGAAGCCCCGGGAATTTCCTGAGTGACGCATCCTAATCATAGAAAATCCATCAATAAAAACTAACTTTGCAACAACGGCTTGTGAGGCATTCCTAATTATAAAAGTTAGAGCACAATAAGTTATGGGAAAGTGAGGGAGTCATTACAAGTGAAGAAGAGAGAATGACAGTCTGATTGTGAGCAGAACCATCACCTAAAAAACAACGAGTAATAACATTCCCTTATGTTCAATCACAGTTACATTTATTACTGTCACTGTGTACAAAGATTCTTAAACCCATACATGCCCTGTAGTATGCTCATAGCTGATTGGGAGTTCATAGGTCATGTTCCTCATATATATCCAAGCAACATCTAATAATTACGCTGACTTTTGTTGGAAGCTCTCGTACTGCAAGGAAGCTGATCATTAAGATTTATGACCGTTCGTACTGTTTGCTTTTGGAGCTTATGATTAATACAACCCTTATACACAAGTAAATGACTAAGCTTCATACAGAAACGTACTGATTTGGAGATGGAGCCCAGTTTAGAAACTTTTTCTCAGGGCTCAAAAAAATCAACAAACATAATTATCAATTTTACTTTCAACACTTGTTTTCATCTAAAGTACACGGCGCAAAATTTAGTTCACTAGTGTCAACTGATATTCATAGCTTGATAGAAATATGTAATCTTACCTATTGGAAATCTGCATGGGGTGTGGCAAGTTGAGATTTGTGAGTAACTGCGGAAAAGATTTTATTCCTGTGCATTTATGTAATTACATATGTACATTCCATATACTAGACAATTTAAAACATTTGCTTTCGGCAATCCCTATACACTCCTATACAGAACCCAACATTTGCCCTGTCGGACTCACATCATTAAAGTCTCACAAATAAAACTGTAGCAAAAACATATTTGGACAAATTATTCCATTCATTGCCGCCACAACAGCATGAATTGGTTCTGCCATTGACTTCAATTACGATTCAAAAAGAAGTGCTATTTTTCCCGGGGATTAAGAAGTGAAGAAGGAAGTGAAGAAATATCTTTGAAGGATAAAATAAATGATTTAGAATGAATTATTCCGAAGCAGTGTTGACCTTGTCGGAATACCAACCTTGTCCCCCGCAACACTCCATGTCCACAGACGATATGTGGACGGTGTTGATGATTAACACTGTAATCATCCTCATCTCATTTTTGGGATTAATGGGCAACATAATTTCGGGAATTGTTCTCAGCATGCCACAAATGAGATCTTCATATAGCGTGCTCTTAACTGCCCTCACTGTGTCCGACTCATCACAACTGCTCTGCAGCATTATCTTTTTCGGATCTAAATCTCTCAATTATTGTGGAATTACACTCGCCCCTGCTGACACCGTCGGACCCAACTTCTCCAAGCTGCTGTCCATGTTTGGATATGTGGGTTAGTAGATATTTGATCTTTGGGATTATGTTTACATATTACACATGAGGTGATATTTTGTCTTTGAAATATTTTAGCATACACAACATCAGCCTACTTGACGGCAGTTCTCTCGTTCGAGCGATACACAGTGGTTTGCTGGCCCTTCAAGGACCGGAGGATCTTCCCCACAAAGAGTCGATCCTTCTGTTACGTGATTTGGATCACTATTTTTGCAATCCTCTTCAACTTACCCAAATGGTTTGAAACAACGGTTTGTCAAGATAGAATTGTCCTCCGGAATTCCTCCGTGACCACAGATAACAGTGTAGGAGGAAGCCTTCTGGGAAAATCTAGTAGTGATGACGACCTAGTGTATACTTTGGGGGAAATCAAGGTTATTTACAACGAGGTGTACTACACGAACCTAGTTTACCGCCTGGCATATCTATTTCTGGCAAATTTTCTCATTAATTTTGTTATTCCCTTGGTCATCCTGATTGTCCTCAATGTCTGGATTTACATTGGAGTGAGTATGCCTTTGTTATTTAGTAAAATATGTACATATGTACAGGATTTCGGAAAAAGATTTTCGCCCCACAAAACCTACAACAAAAAAGATGATGTGATAAAAATTTTCGAATCCCATATTTTCTGGCAAATTTTGCCCAGAGTTTTCAAAATTTAATGTTAATTAATTTAACAAAACTTGATGTGCTCTCCATCATCACTTCTCCAAAATCTTACAATTAATTTAATGGTCAGACATTACACAAGTAGCAACGACATCAGGGGAATATATCCCACCAAAAATTATTTTACATACGGAGGGATGCAAGGGGAGTCCCAATCTTCTTGAATTTATTCATTCATTTAATTCATTGACGATGAGGTTCAAGAACTTAATGAGCCTGTAATAAAGAGTACGTGCGGTTTTACATTTCATTCAGATTATCTTAATGAAACAATACAAAATTTCGTAGATGACTCATATATGTCATCAAACTCTCGCACCTCAACCAGACATTAATGATAATGATTTATTTTTGTCAATATCAGCATACGCACAACTAGCACCTTTACAAATGATGTGATCATTAGGTAGCTAGCAGGAAGATAGCAATGACATTAATATTATAATCGTAAATGTATATGTCAACTGACACAAAAAGAACTTAATTCAAACCGCATACTCAAAAACAAATTTCAATAAGATCTAATTTGCTTAACTCTAGTCAAATAAGGAACAGTAGATTCAAAATAGCGAACAAATTTTGCAGCTTTATCAACGTGTAGGCAATATTTAAGGGAATTTTTATTTTGGGTCACATGTGGTTGGTTAGGTTGATTTTACCGATGAGGTTTAAGGATTGTTGAGAGGCTTTGATATTGCGGAAGTTTACTCGATGGAATTTCAATAGAATGGTCGACTAAATCCTGATTGGTAATTTGTGAGAGGTTCATTTCTTAACGGCAGGCCGACTTGATGTTGGGCATCCTAAGGGTGTTTTCAATGAACATTTATAGAACTTATACAAATCAGAATGGAACAAGATGTATTAAGCCAATCTGAAAAGAGAAAAAAGCAATTTATGATTCAAGTAGACATTCCATAACTTCAATCTAATTTCAACATAAAGACAGATGAAAACAATTGGAGTATACATTGGAGCTTGATGGACTATGTCAATTTGTTTTGTATCCTTAATAAAACGATTTAGGATATCAACTAAAGTAATAGAAGAGTCTCTAATAGAGAAATTTGTAGAACATGTAAATTGTAAAACAAATTGAGTGTTTTAGTTAAATTTTAAAGTTTCTAAATTGTTCCCAAGAGTTTACATAATTATTATAATTTAATTGTACACTCCGCATCACGGTTTAGATTTTCCTCCTCTAGAGGTACCTTTATAAAGAGTGTCAAACGTATTTGACACCTTCCATGTGTAGCAACTGTGAGTACATTCTCTAGTAGAACGAGAAAAGATAAGTTAAAATGGAAAACATTTTTATGTGCAAATTGGCGCTGGCAAAGATCACCTTGCTTTTGATTGCAGCATTTATACAATCGAAAATCAGTATTTTTTAAACAAATCATTTGAAAATTCGTAGGAACGTAAAATGTAACTTTATAATGTACTACCATGCAAATTTGGACCTCATGATTCGATCAAAGAGAATTTGCCTTGATTTCTACACATTTGACAAACCCCTAGCCAGTAACAGCCTCAGAAACTTATTTATAATTGCAAGTTATTCTGTAACCTGCAGGGTACAGTACTCTCCGTAAAAATCCCTATAGAATTTTAGTACATAACATATAGTTTTGATTTGAAGCCCTGGAAATTTAAAATGAATGATCAACTTACAGAGGGAAATGTATACAATTATTGCTAATTGTATTTTTCTCTGTTTAAAAATTTTCTCCGTTAATGCCTAGAATGCCATTGTGATTGCAGATGCGAAATTCAACCAAAGTGAGAGGGTCGCTGACAGTGAGGCAGATAAATGAGAATTCCATAACCGTAATGCTGATCGTGGTCGTGGGGATATTTTGTGTTTGTCACATGTGGTTTGCAGTCAAGATCGTCATCCAACAGATTTGGGGTAATCGGAGCTTCCCGAAACCCCTCATTGGAGTTACAAACTTCTTGCTAGCTTTCAATGCTTCCATTAATTTTGTTATTTACTGTCTCTGTGGGAGAAAGTTTCGTCAGCAGCTTTCACTTTTATTCCCTTGTTTTAAGTCTGAAAGGTTTAGTAACAAGTCCAAGTCTGATGGTAGCCGGAGTGTTTCGACGGAGTTGGAGAAAATTGACGATTAAGGTATTACTCTCTGTACTTACATATGTATATATTTATGTATACACCATTACTTCCATTATTTGATGTAATACATTTAACTATTTTATTGTAACGAGTCTGTTCAAGTTCAATGCGTTTACACGACGTTAAACTATTTCGAAATTATTTTGTCCCACTCAGGGGATTGTAGGAGCTGTTGTTAGTCCAAATGGGCAGCTCTTTCTTGTCTTCGGTAGGAAGTTAGAAGCGTGTCTTTAGGGCTTGTTTTATACCCCAATGAAATATTTTCTGGGTTAAGGAATTTGATCATGGACGATTTAATTTTATGGAATTTCCATTCATTTTAGAACTATTATAATACAAATAGACTCTCATGAAAGTACTCCATTTGGAAAGAAAAACATTCACTTAAATCTTCATGAGATAATACGATAACTGTACCCAATCATAGGGTGACTCGGAAGTATGAAAACTGCTCACGGCTTATACAGTCCGATTACGTAGGATAACTGCCCTTGTCTTATACAGTCAGAAGCACGAGACTTTCCACAACATAGAAAACTGCAATTTAAGATATACAACATTTTTTAAAACAGCGAATCAGTAAATACAAGTCATAATGCCCGACAATTTCCAGGTTATAAAATCTGAAAGTACGATAACTCCCCGAAATTTTTAAAACCCACAGGGAGAAGAGTATGTACACATTGTTTTACAAATTTAGCGATGTTTTACAGGAGAAAAAAATTAGTTATTGTAACATTTTCTAAATTATTGACATACGAACATTTGGATATTCACAAGTAAATATTACACGTGTCTTGGAAAGCATTTATTTTGAAAAAAAAAATTTCATGGCTGTAATAATTTTCTTACTTTACAAATAATTATACATTTGTACATTTTATCTCTTAATATCTCATTAGAAAATCATCTTTTAATGTGTGCAATGTGAATTTTAGTGTATTTATTGAGATTGTATTTGATTTGATCGAACGTCTGGAAATGGTCATTGGGATACCCTTAGCCTGTCGCACTTGAGTTTGAAGATTTGCTGCACGTTTTCTCGTCGCACTACTGTAAAAATACAAAACTTCTATTTGTACATCTTTTGAAGGGAACATCCTCACATACTTACATGAACTGTAGTGCTTGAGATAACTTGCACTTCACGTGTCTGATTTACTTTTACATCAACCACTCGTGCAGTTTGGAGCTGGCCTTGAATAATAAACAATGATACATAAATTAATTTCAGACTGCTTGAAAAAAAATAAACAATCATATTAACAAAGTACATAGACATTAATTACCCTTTGATAAGAGATCTGACTCTCTGGAAAAAATGAAACTTTGTTACCAGCGTAATCTTATAGAAGCATACTAATTTTTACAGTAAGAACCTATTATAAATGATTGCCATGGTTCCAAATATTGTGTGCATGGATGACGTGACCCAGTTAATGTGTCCCCTATGAGGATAAATCGCGTATTCCCCAGCTATAACTAATCCCTTAATCCCAAAAAAGAGCAGGGACATATAAAGCCAGAGGCAAATACAGCTGGGGGCATATAAAGCCAGGGGCAAAAAGGCCGCTAAAATTCAAATATATTTGAATTTCGATGAAGCCAAATGATTCACGACAACCTTACATTCTATTTCGATTCTTTCTATATTCGGTTCCCTAAATATCACGTAACGCTTTCTCTCTTACGTTTTGCCCTTCTTCGCAAATGAGATGGAAATTCGAAACTGCGTAGAGGTGACCATTTTTGGCGAAATCCGGCCGTCGCAGTTTGTAATTTTTTGCTCAAAGTTCATTTGTACTCAGGTATGGGTGAGTTGTGCAATTTATTTTAACTATCGGTTTGAACATTTTGCTAGATTTTCAAGTCTTCATTGGAGTGGTAATTATCAATAACAACATCTGATAATGTTTACTACTGTAATTGACAAATTTTCATTCGTTAGCTCGGTACTACCAGCGGAAGTCTGAATGGTTGTCGGGAAAAACAATTAAAGACGCTATCAAGTACTATGAAACAGGAAACCAGCGCGAAACATGAAGTCTTTACAGACTAACAAGATCCGTATTTCCAAAATATTTAAAATTGGCTCCCGGGAGCATTCCGGATGAATGCAGCCAAAGACGAGGAACAGGAGGAGGAAATTATCAACTAAATAAACTGTCTTGCAAAAAGGGAAGTATGCACACTTCATACGAAATCACTTCTAACTAAATTTTAGTTTAACTCTACAAAATTTAATGACAAAACTTTTCCCCAAAAATGTAATAATTAATATCGAACTTTTACAGATTTTATGCAATTACCAGGCATTCTCTTGCGGAATTGGCCTTTCAGCTTGCTGAGCAAACAACAAGTTAGAACACACATTCCAAAACGGGATAGCTAGCATTGGTTGGATAAATTTATTCCTTCAACGACACCAATAAAAATTGTCCATTCAAACAGGTAAACCCACTAGCTTTGCTCGAAGTACTGAGTTTTCAAGAGGACCTGTGTATAGGTTATTTGATCTACTGGAAGAGATAATTGCAGCAAACAAATTCTCAACTGAAACCATATTTAATATGGACGAGACGGGACTTATAATGGTGCCGGTAAGTTAGTATTTTTAGACACATTTTTCACCATATAATTAATTATTTCAATACTGCACAAACTCCAATATGCAAATTGTTCTCTGCGGAGCATAAAAATAAAATAAAAATAAAATAAACTAAAATAGTTCGTAGTATTAAAGTGCGGGCCATTAATTATTAAAATATGAAATCATCCAAATATTGAAATGTAAGATCAATCTACATTAACATAGATAATTAAAGTTTTCTTGGGAGTAATTATTTCAAAATCTTAAATTAAAAACATTAACACAAATCATAATAGAAAATCTTACTAAATTTTAAATTTAGTCTTCATTATGTTATACGTAATTAATTGATTAAATAGGGTCAATGAGGTATCAATTATTCTACTCATTTATTGTGTAAATTAATAATTTCTAGAGCAAACAACCCAAGCTCATTGCACAAAAAGGACGAGGAACCCTTCCTGTTGTTGTTGCTAAAGAGCGAGGGGACCTCTGGACTATTATCTTCAGCTTTAGTGCAAATGGGAAGTACATACCCTCCATGTTTATATTCCCTAAAAACGCAAGACACATTAATGACGACAATGCTCCTGCTGAATCCATTCATACATTTTCAGGCAGAGGTTGGAGTAATACTGAATGCTTCCTGAAGTGGCTTAAACACTTCCGGAAGTATGCTTCAGACAGTACTTATGTACTTTTACTATTGGACAACCATTGGTCCCATATTTGCTACGAGGCCGTCAAGTACTGCATAGGTCCCATAGGATTGAGCTTTTGACTCTCCCTCCACACTCAACTCATAAGTTGCAGCCATTGGACGTTGGTCTATTTTCCCCTCTGAAAGGTAAATGTAATCAGTACCTGGTGAAATGGCACTTCGAAAACCAAAATAAAATGCCAAGAGTGGAAGATACCCCAGGGATATTTCGGTATGCTTACGAAGCAGTTAATAGGAACGTAGTTAATGCATTTCGCAAGACAGGCATTTTCACACATGATACAAATTCCGACAAATGGAAGCCAAATAGGCACATTTTTGATGACGAATTTGCAAGTCTTCCAGCAAATAACCCTAACGTTCTCTCAAGTTCATCGTATTCTAATTCAGCCGATGATTCTGGCCCGGATTACACATGTGGAGCACCTGTTCCGGAGAATTTAGACCAGTTTTGGAATGAGAATCCACTTAACGAACCAGCATTGCCACACTCACCTCAATCCACTTCGTTTCAAAATACAGGCACTGCTTCAAATACTGAACGTACACAAATGGATATAGATCTCCCAAATATTTCACAGGCACGTTCTGATCATACGGTGGTACGGAGACCTTGGATTACAGAAGCCACAACTACAGCCCTACAAGAAAAAGCTCCTTTAATTCTTGGAATTGAGATTGTAGAAGACTCGAAGCCTGTAGACTGGCCAGTACAATTGAAACGTCGGTGAGTAACGAGATCGACAGACAAACCCCTATCTACATTGAGTCCAAACCTCCTCCCACCTTTGCAATCTTTTGATCGTATTCTAAAAGACTTCTTGCGAAAATGAAGAAATTGAGCAAGACAGCGTAAGGGTTGATATACAAGAAGTGCAAGATGACAATGACAGTATGGTTTTAGGTTCAGTTGAACAATCCGAGTCCCGTCGCCGACTTTCAGCCTCTTTAGAAGCGTCAACTTCAAACGATTCAGCAGTATGAGCAACTTTAAGCATCATTTTATTTATAAATAATTAACAGGTGTCTTGTGAGCTAAATACAGCAAATTACAAAAATCGCATTGAGTTGCAGATTCTGATATTTTGAAATATGATGTCATTACATATTTACGTGTAGGAAAACAATATTGTTACTCTGAGTTATTTGTTTTTCAGTTTTCAGTTGGTCCTTTTCAATTAGAAAAACAAATGGTAAATATGGATCCAGTAGAACAGATTGTATCCAATAGGACACCACGTCCAAAGTTAGCTTCTGAGCACATGACATCAGATACAAATATGGAAAAGTTGACTACAAAGGAATTGACAAAGAAAAGGAAAACATCTAGCAATGACTAACAACCAGATGATAAACGACAAACGAGAAGCTTTACAGTTGCCTCAAAATTATATTATAGGAGTGGTTAACGTTTGTGAAAAGGCCATTTTGTTTTTAAAAATGTGCAAGTTGTTCCATAATTATTTTTTTCTTAGAGAATTGGTTATCTGGTAATCACTTTCCGTTCTCAAGAACACCCAAGTTGTTGCATAATTATTTTTATCTTAGAGAATTGGTTATCTGGTAATCACTTTCCGTTCGCAAGAACGCCCAAGTTGTTGCATAATTAATTTTTTCCTTAGAGAATTGGTTACCTGGTAATCCCTTCTGTTTTTGAAACCGTACAAGTTGTAGCATAATTAATTTTTTGTCCACAAAGATTAATTATTAATCAATAATGATGTTTGTGGTGTGAAGGTTTTGAAAACATTACTGTTTGTAGAGGTTGTAGAGAGTTGTTGCAATATGAATGACAACTTTTGAGACGAAGTCCCAATAAAAGATTTCAAAATAATTTTGTGGGAGAGTTGACTTTATTTGCCTTTTAGTTCCGTCAATTATGAAATCGTGTAATAATTTCGTAGCGAGTTTCTGGTACTACTTTAAAGTTGTTTTAAGCTAACTTCTCTAACTGCGATTTGCGAAAATTAAACCTATGGCAACAAATGAATTTTTATAGGATCTAGTGGAAAAACAAGTAGACCAATTACTCGGATTATTTAGAATCAGTCTTGTAAATGCTTCATCGTTTTCGAACTGCCATTTAATTACTGGTAATGTTTTCCTTCCATAGATTTATCCCCTTTATTAAGAACCTGTATACATATTGGAGAATATTTGAACCTTCGGACAAACAACATTTAATAATCTCGTAAGTAATTTCCTAAAGTTTTACTTCACATTGTCCTTTTAAAACAGGATCTCTCACAATTTTTGCCAACTCTTACTAATGATAACAAGAGAACAAACTTAAAATAATACGCATCATCAGACCAAAAATCGTAAATATTCCCGTCAAATTTCGTACCGACGATGAGGTCAAATTAACATTGAATAATGTCATAAATAATTCTACATTTATGTATGTTTTAACTTGTTGTAGTTTCACGATTCGCCATGAATTTCTTTGAAGAGACAAACTTAATCCTAGCATGTGAAATCGCAGACAACTGTAAGATATATTGTTTGATTTTTGGGGGGCTATTTTGCCCCCGGCTTTATATGCCCCCGGCTTTCTTTGCCCCCTCCGTGCTGTATTTACCCCTGGCCTTATACACCCCTTTAGCCTCTCTTTGGTATATACCATACTCTCTGGAAAAAATGAAACTGTTACCAGCGTAATCTTATAGAAGCATACTAATTTTTACAGTAAGAACCTATTATAAATGATTGCCAAGGTTCCAAATATTGTGTGCATGGAAGACATGACCCAGTTAATATGTCCCCTATGAGGATAAATCGCGTATTCCGCAGCTATAACTAATCCCTTATACAAAATTTAGCTTTACATACAAATATCTATAATTATATAGTGTATAGTGAGAGTTTACTAAAACATTTTTCAATTTTTGTAATATCTATCAAGATTATCTGCGAGCAGTTACCTAAACCAAAACAATGTTAAGAATGATAGAGCTAAGTATATGTGGGAGTTGCGTGCTGATTGTGAGTGTTGTGTCTCTGGTATGTACTTTGGTTACTCTCCTTCACACGATCTACTCCGCGGTGGAATGTAGCTATTATGTAACCCATTGATTCAGGGATTCGGCCATTCATTACGGCTAGTTGTATCTTTTGGTGCACTTCTCCTACGTCGGCACTTTTAATTTTTACTCATATATATACATTGAGCAATTGATGAAAAAGAGAGAATTTTTGTTTGTCTGATATGTGTGCCATTTTCGTTTTGCTGCTACCAGCACTTTTGTCCTGCACACTGAGAATAAAACTTAAAATAAAGTCTACATTTTCTAATTGTTCTGCATCAACGGTCTGCATCTGTTTAGGGTAGCATTAATAATCAGTCCCTGCAGTTACCATTTATCTTTACATTTTGTGGCGACCGTGACAGGACTAGTTGGTGTTTCATAATGGACAATTCCAGAAAAATGAGAGCTCTGATTCGGGCTGCAGTGAACCGTAACTTGAATACTTTGGAAGCTGAAATGGATAAAGAAGTTCAAAATAAAGTTGAAATTGAAGCGTCTTTTGCCGTTTTGGAAGAAAAGTTTAGAGAATTAGATATGGCGGATCAAGCGATTCAAGAGCTAATGATTCAAGATGAGGCTTCTGAAGAGGATTACGCGCGGGAATGCGAGGCTATTGATGACTACAAAGAGAAATTCGTCCGCCTACGTGTAAAAGTGAACCATTTGTTCAACAAAAATGGCCGCCAGGATTCCGCGTCTGTATATGGTGATGCTGAAGGCGGAGCTAAGAAGAAATTCCGGTTGCCAAAATTGGAGCTTCCGAAATTTGGCGGTGACTTGAAGGAATGGTTGTTTTTGGAGTCTTTTCAAGAAGATCCACGACGACCCTGACATTGAATCTGAAGACAAATTTCAGTATTTGCTTCAAGCAATCTCTACTGGAACGAGGGCTCGCGAGCTAATTGATAGCTACCCTCCTACCGCGGACAATTACCCAAAGGTCATCGAGAGTTTAAAGCAACGCTTTGGAAGGGAAGATTTGCTGGTGGAGGTATATGTGCGTGAGCTCCTTCGCCTGGTGTTACAGAATGCAACTAACCCTAAGGGGAAAATGGCGGTCACCAAGCTCTACGACCAATTAGAGTCTCATATACGAGCACTCGACACTCTAGGCGTAACCAGCGAGAAATGTGCCGCGATGCTTTTCCCACTGGTTGAATCGTGTTTGCCTGAAGACATTTTGAGAGTCTGGCAACGTCAAACACAGACCACAGGGACAGACCCGTCGAAAAATCGCCTATCTAAAGTGTTGGAATTTCTCAGATCCGAAGTGGAAGGGGAAGAGAGAATTCGTCTTGCTAGATCTGGGTTTGGAATAAGCCAGAAGAGGACATTATACATGCTCTGTTCGGTGGCGTAAAGTCGAAACCAGTTAACCACACCCGATATGAGGTTCCAATTGAAAAGATGGATGGATCAATTACTTGTACTCTGAGTATGCTAGACCAACAAACTATATGCACAGCAATCCCAAAAGTGCCACGTGGTCCCTGGTTTGGGGAGCTGAAGCAAAAGAAAATCTGGATCTCAGATGTGGGGTCTAACTGTTCAAGCGTCGACATACTTATTGGAGCGGATTTCGCTGGAAACATTTTGACGGGACAAATTAGACACTTGAAGTGTGGTTTGGTTGCAGTGGAGACAAAACTAGGGTGGACTCTGATGGGATAGATTCCTAAATCAACCCATCGGGCTATGTCAACTCTCATTGTTAGCAGCCTTATGAATTCCGACGCACAGCTTACGAACCTTTGGCAGTTGGAAACTATTGGCATCACCGATCCTGGTGAAGTGACTACCCGAGCTGAATTGGAATCTTCTGCCCGAGAAAATTTTCACAGTACCGTCTGCATTGACCCGGAGGGACGGTACCAAGTAGCCCTACCTTGGTTGGAGGGTCATCCGAAACTGGACACGAACCGGAGATTGGCTGAAAGAAGACTCTTGGCAACCACAAACGAGCTGAAAAACAATGGACATTATCAAGACTACGCTAAGGTTTTTGAAGACTGGCTTGCGGCCGGAATTATAGAGAAGGTTTCTGGAGTGGGTACCAATCATGTGCATTATTTGCCTCACAGAGCAGTAATTAAAGATAGTAGCTCAACAACTAAAATCAGGCCGGTTTTTGATGCCTCAGCTCACGCAAAAGGCTCTTCATCTCTAAACGACTGCTTAGAAAAAGGACCAAACTTAATTGAGCAGATCTTGGTTCTGCTAATCAGATTTCGGGAAAAGAGGATATGCGTGGTTCCTGACATTGCGAAGGCATTCCTTCAGATGAGCGTTGCTCCCAGAGACAGAGACTATCTCCATTTTCTGTGGTGGGAAGATTACAGCTCCCAACAGATGGTGGAATTCCGCCATCGGAGAGTTTTTTTTGGTGTCTCGAGTAGCCCCTTCTGACTAGCGGCTGTGAACGAGTACCATTTGGAAAGAGCACCACCGGCTTTGAGAGATACGGCTGAAAAGTTACAGAGGAGCTTCTACGTGGATAATTGTATTGCCTGTGTTGACGATGAGCAGGAATTAACCACTTTCATTCGTCAGTCGAAGGAAATCATGGAGATGGGCAAAATGGATCTCAGAGGATGGGAGTACACTATACGCGGAGGAGGTGCAATTGGAGACCAGCTGGTGCCGTTACTGGGTATGCTCTGGAACAAAATTGAAGACACGCTAAGCTGTGTTGTTAAGAATCCACAGTTGTGGGAGGGACCCGTAACAAAGAGGAAGATTTTGTCCATCACACACCAACTTTTTGATCCCATTGGTTTCCTTAGTTCTGTTACTCTCCATCCTAAGAGGTTACTCCAAGTCAGTTGGGAGACGAAAACGGGATGGGATACGGAACTCCCTCAAGATATTGGAGAGAAATTTCAAACGTGGGTAAGCGAAATTCCCACATTGTCGGAGGTTAAAATACCTAGGTGGTACATTGGACGGGATAGCGAGAGAAAATTTTGGAGCTTGGATATTTTCCCCGACGCCAGCAAAACAGCCTATGCAGCCTGTGTTTTCCTGAGAGCAGAGACTGACGGGGGTATTGTGGTACAACTGGTAGTTGCTAAATCTCGAGTTGCCCCTTTGAAGCAGCTAACCATCCCAAGACTAGAGTTACTCTCATGTTTAGTGGGCACGCGATTGGCTTCAGTTGTGAAGTCAAGCCTAGAGTTGGATGGGATCCCTTGTTACCACTGGTGTGAGTCGTCGACTGCGCTGTGCTGGATAAAGAGAGATGACCAGTGGGGAACTTTCGTTGGGAACCGAGTTAAGGAAATTCGATCCTCTACTACCGCTGATCAGTGGAGACATGTCCCAGGGTATCTGAATCCGGCTGATCTGCCATCAAGGGGTTGTTCTGCTCCAAAGTTACTTGAATCCCGTTGGTGGGAGGGTCCTGGGTGGCTAAAATTGCCGGAGATAGAATGGCCTAATTCGGGAGGTGAATTGAATGAAGAGGAAGTTAACCGAGAGAGAAAAAAATGGTTTCGTCACTACTGGGTACTCACCGTGGATGGGATCTGGTAAGCAAGTACTTTATTGACCAGAGTACGTACACGCCAATTGTGCATCGTGTTGCTTGGTATTCTCGGTTTTTTGCTTGGATCTGTCAGAAGGAGACTGCTAAGGGAGTGCTTACAGTATCGGAAATTAACGCTGCCGAACCACAACTTTTAAGAGCTGTTCAGCAAGAAGCATTTGAAGAAAATCCGTCCCAGTTTACCAAAGAGGGAACCATTATCAGAGATGCTGCGGTAGTGTATAGGATCAAGACGAGACTGCTATTCAGAGAAGATTCGGATAACTTCAAATTTCCCATCTTGCTTCCTGGTTGTCACGGGATAACGACGAGGCTGGTATTAGAACATCACAGTGAGAATAGCCATGCTGGTATTCAGGTGATGATGAGTACTCTCAGAGAGAAGTTCTGGATCATACGGTCCCGACGGAGTATTAGAAAGATACTCAAGAGCTGTATTAAATGTCGACGGTTTGAAGGAAACAAGTTGGAAATTCTACCAGCTCCATTACCAAAAGACCGAGTTCGGGACGCCTCCGTTTTTGAAGTTGTCGGAGTTGACTTGGCGGGCCCACTTTACTTAAAAGAAGGAGGAAAATCGTGGGTAGTGATTTTCACCTGCGCTGTCTACCGTGCTGTGCATTTTGAGTTGGTCACATCTCTATCCACTGATCGCTTCATACTTTCATTACGGAGATTTATTGGGAAGCGAGGTCGTCCGGAAATAATGTATTCCGATAACGGGACCAATTTTACCGGAACTGAGAACAGATTCGATACTGTGGATTGGGAACTGGTCCAGAAATACTCCGTATCTAAAAGAATGCAGTGGAGATTTAATCCTCCTTCAGCAGATTGGTGGGGTGGTTGGTGGGAGCGGATTGTGAGGATGTTAAAAACCCACCTCCGAAGAATTCTGGGAAAGGCTTGTCTCGACTATGTGGAGCTTATCACATATCTTGCTGACATCGAGAGTGTTGTCAACTCGAGACCATTGACCTATGTATCGGAGGATATGGAAGACCAGGTGCCCATAACCCCAGCGATGTTCTTGAAGGAGAGACGAGAGGGAGGCGTACCGGAAATGGACCTCGTAGATTGTGAGTCACTGAATAAGCGTTGGAAGAGGATACAACAGTTGCGAGAGGATCTGAGGAAGCGCTTCCAGTCCGAATACTTGAGCCAGCTAATTGAGAAGACTACGAAGGGCAACTGTCGAACACTCAAGGTGGGAGAAATTGTTCTGATTGGTAGTGACAATCACAAGCGAATAGACTGGCCTTTAGGGAAGATCCTGGAAATCATTCCGGGAAGGGACGGGCATTCACGGGTGGTGAAAGTAAAAACAGCAGTGGGAGAGTACATCCGCCCAATTCAACGGATCTACCCGTTGGAAATTTGCGCGTTGGAAGATGTGAACATTGCTGAAGTTCCTGTCAAAGACGTCGAAGAGCCTGAGCAAAATGTGGGAGACCCCGAAGTTAAACCTGAAAAGGTTTTTCGAACTCGAAGTGGCAGAATTGTGAAAATTCCTATTAAATATAGTGTTAACCACATGTCATTATTTTCTTACTATACCTAGAATATCAAAGAGATAAAAGAGTTGTTTGTGAGCTATTTGTTAATGTAAAAATAACTCAGATGGGAGTATGTTAGGAATGATAGAGCTAAGTATATGTGGGAGTTGCGTGCTGATTGTGAGTGTTGTGTCTCTGGTATGTACTTTGGTTACTCTCCTTCACACGATCTACTCCGCGGTGGAATGTAGCTATTATGTAACCCATTGATTCAGGGATTCGGCCATTCATTACGGCTAGTTGTATCTTTTGGTGCACTTCTCCTACGTCGGCACTTTTAATTTTTACTCATATATATACATTGAGCAATTGATGAAAAAGAGAGAATTTTTGTTTGTCTGATATGTGTGCCATTTTCGTTTTGCTGCTACCAGCACTTTTGTCCTGCACACTGAGAATAAAACTTAAAATAAAGTCTACATTTTCTAATTGTTCTGCATCAACGGTCTGCATCTGTTTAGGGTAGCATTAATAATCAGTCCCTGCAGTTACCATTTATCTTTACAGCAATTTGGAAGACAAATTACGGAGATATGTTCCTTTCTGTAAATAAAAGTTTTGATAAATAATTACCTATTTATATATTTACATTTTATGTATTTACCTATGTATGCATGTCAATTGGAATGACATTTATGTAATCCTGTAACAACTAAATTTTGTACAAATTATGTTTAGTTAGTTTTGTGTCTTATTTTACCATTTTCAACTGGCAGAGAACCCGATTTCGTCTTTGGCTAACGAAGGAGAACGTAGTTAGTAAGCAAACGCAAAAGCCTACCCTATGATGATTTATTATGGTCGGCCAAAAACTTGATTAATTAGAGCATCTAACATCTGCGCCAGTGCTTTCCAGTTTTATGACACAAAAAATAGATATAAATAAGATACTGCTGTCCTCTTGAAGCAACAGATTTCAAGGGTTTCTTAAGAACACATTCTACTAACAATAAGGCAAAAAGGCTAAGACAATAAAATGCAGATTATATTTTCACATACCAAAAACTAAGTTTGGGATACTTACAATTAGATAGATACATCTAGTAGAATTATTATTGTCTCACATTTGTTCGCAATATTATCTCACAATCAGTCATTTATTATATCCCTGAATGGATAAAAAGTTTTTGACTGCTGTACAAAATGCGAATATAATAAATGCTCAAAGAATTTCAAGGAAAAGTCAGGATGCTCTGCAAAGGGGGGAGGGCAGTTTATTCAGGGCAGTCAAATAAGTTTGGAATACAAATCAGTTTGTAGAAATGTTTTATGGCATATGTCTTGGAAGTTTCTACATTCTGACCTTGAATCGTGCAGATTTGAAGGGTGCATACGTGAAAAAACTTGCATGCTCGATATTATCTGCAACTGTGAAAGTGCAAGTGCAAGGGTGTACACAATGCCTATGTTCGCAGGAATGACTCACTACTCCTGGGATGCTTCTTCAAAACGTCAAAAGTTTTGAACGTGTGTGTCCGTATGGACAAGGGGAAGTAAATATTTCTGACGTAAACCTTTTCCCTTGATACCTTTTAAAGCACTTTCGTCAGCCCATTATTTGTCTAGTTAAGCCCAGGATTTTTCTAGGATATATAATTTTAAGCGTGTGCATGTCGACTATTTAAAAATTCTCACTCACTGACAACGGTGAATTAATAAGATAAGTAAACGGGCGGGATTCCAACATGTCAAGCTCGTTTTAGTGAATTTCATTGGAATATCGGGACTTACATGTTTGTATGCTTAAAATATTCTCCGAAAATATTTCATGTATGAAGAAGATGTATTTTAATCTTCCGAAATTGTAAGTATTCAATAAGTTGATGGAGTTTCACACCTCACTGTGGCTCTATTGTCCCTTGGTCAATCAACTCTATTTTGCTAATCAAAGATGAATTTTAAAACTTTAATTGATAGGAAGGACCGGAGCGGGCTGCCTGTAAATTCACCCCTGTCTGGCAATATTTACTATTGGAACGAATTTCTCTTAAATTGTTTCACTATACACCCCAAAACGAAATAGAATATTTGATATTCTCATTTTTGTAGTTTTTCCCGGGAGAAAAAAGTATTCCTCTTCCCTGCCTCTGACTCAAGGTCAAACTTTTGCAAAGCCCGAGATGTTCCTTCCTCCGTTCTTGCAAGAAAAGTCAGGAGCCAAGCCATAAATATGTACGTAACTGTGATTCCAAAAAGGACTTCCTGTAGCGAACACAGCAGGATATAATTATCTTAATTTAATATACAGCCTTTGCAGGATCTCCACTGTAAATAAAAGTACGACAACATTTCATATTTCGGACCATCATTGACAAACCTGAGGATTTTCCTAACGGGATGTTTTTTGTCATAAGGGATAAAAGTTATCACGGGATTTAGCAATACAATAAATTTGTAACTGCTCCATTCAGAAACACTTACAGGAGATACACACGGACGTATTTGTAGTTACTCGAGCACTCACACGTATGTATATAATTAATACAATATGTGAGGTGACAGCTTTCCTACAGCTATTCAAGTGTGTGCATTTGGTAAGATTGCCAAGTTCGATTGTCACCAGGGGAGGCCACGAACTTCATGATTTCAATGCCCGAGAGAATACTTTATTATTAGGACAACCCCAAAAGTCATCCTGAAATTAGACGATTCTTCAGTTTTGACATGCATCATTGAATTACGTGTATTTGTAGCCTTGAAACAGATGCTATTTCATGGATTTACAGAAGCGTATGAGTCGAGGCTGGATCGATTTCTTGGGGAACAGCAGGACGAACAATTTGAATTGCCTCAGTTTCTACATTACAATACACATTCGTACCCGCCGTCAAGCCACAAGTGTATGCATCAGTTGGTGCGAAAAAAAAGATCTTCGCTTTAGCTCTGTAACGGAAAAGTGAAAGCACGTCCACAATACACAGACTTTCACCCTTTCTTTGAGAGCGGGGCTTCTATCATAATTCATTATTATTAATAGCTACAATAGTATAGCTGAAAGTTTGAAGCCATATACACAATATACACACATGGGTCTTCTATCCCTGCCTATGTAATTACATACTATCTCCCCATAGAAAAGACCTTCAGGAAATTGCTACAGCTGAAGAATGCGGAATGGAGATAACAATGAACGGTAATTTTCTGAGAGGAAGTTCATACTTCGTAAGATTTATATCCTGCTATAGAGTTCATTCTATATGTAACTTTGCAGTCACTTTTCGTGGCAAAGGAAGAGAATAATAAGGTTTGTTAGCTATCAATATATAAGGGGGAAATGAGTAATAAACTTGAGTTGAGAGAAGCAAGCAAGCAAAACTTTTTCTCAATATGCTGTCTCATTCAAACTCGGAAGTTATCCCCCTGTATGTATTATTCTCAGTTTCTTATAGCCTCAAAATTTCTCGCTACTTTTGTTCCCCTTGATTCAGGCCCAGAATCCCTAACAATGTGTCCTGTCGGATAACTCATTTGAAAGAGCCTGAAATTCCCTCAGAACAAATTGTAATGTGTTTAGTGAATCTGGAAAAGTCGCAGTCCTTATGTAAGCAACAGGGAACCCTGATACTAGCCTCTCTGAATACGGCAATCAGTAGCTATTTTAATACATTGTAAATTACATGAGAACAATCGGGAATGTAAACTATTGCAATTGTTAGTTTAAATGGATAGTTCTTTCTTGCCTTTGGTTGGACGCCGGAAGTGACTTTAGTAATTACCTATTTTATTATGTCCCAATGAAATACTTATTAGATACTAGATTGAGCTGTAATATAATCACCGGCAATTCTAATGACCTTGGATGCACTTCGAACTATTATAATACATACGTAGATCACTCATAAAAATACGCCGTTTGGATTAAAAAACCACCCACTTTAATCTTCTGGGGATAAAACGTTAATAATTGTAACCGTGCCTACGGCTAATAAGAAATTATAAGGCGATATCTGATACTTTTATATAATTTATATGCATGCAGGTATACGTAATTATACTTAATTACTTATAATCTATTTAATTTATGTACATACTTGTATAGGAAAATGTTTAACTACCCCAACATTTGTAAAAAAAACTAGGAGCACTATAAATTCTTGTGTAATTGCCCTTATGTATACGAATGTATTTTGTAGGGACCACAGTCTATCCAATGCTTGGATATCCTTTGGAGGCGCTCAAGCCTGTGGCTTATTGCGCTCGCCCTATTACCATTACTTTCAAACTTTCTTCTATCGAACCTTCCTGTAACTATGAGACAAGCTGCAAGATTACGGTGAGAGTCCTTCCAGACCATATGCCAAGATGCTGAATCAGTATGAAGGTGTACCAGCCGCTGGCTGGTGTACCTACAATTGGTGCAGTAAGAAGTCTAGTTGCCCGCCTGCTTGCGCTAACTGCACTATTCGATTCCCACATATGTACATACATAGGTACCGGAATATATTTCTTCCATTTAATTGCAGAGAGGTTCCAGAATTTCACATGTTCTCTCCCTCTTCCACTCTCTGACTCCTAAACTAACTGCTGACATTGATATAGGTACTATAGGTTCCGGGCCAATACTAATACCGTGAACCTTGAATACCTTCTGGTTGGAACTTGGAACCTGCCTCTTCATTATCCGTCAGGCCCAAATGTCTCGATATCCACCCTAAGGTTACCTGGATAAATTTCCGTCAGGGTCTGCACTCCGGGGAGAACATCATATCCACAAAAAATGTAATAAGTCTGTAATGTAAAATCCATAGGAGAATATAGAACATTTGATTATTGTACCATGTAACGCTAACTTTTGACTTTCAGAATCTTTTATTTGTTACATTTTGTTGCAGCATTGAAATTAAAACAATTTTTTTAAAATGGATATCCCTCCTCCTATTTCTATACACCGTTTGTTAATATAACCTCACATGAGTTGAGATTAAGATTGATACACCTTGAACTTCACATAGATGATTTAACTTTACAACATCCCTGTTCGAGGTTGGAGCGGAGCTTGGAAAGTATTTGTAAGTAATTATGATTTTACTAAGGAACTGAAATTATCCTTTGATACGACCTCGAAAATCTTTAGGGATTAATTATACTAATATAGTTGATTCTAATAGTCATTTAAGTCAGTAGTGAAAGTCGGGACAGGCAGATTAGCAACTTTGTATTGACTCTCTGACTCTTATCTGTCTGGATATAAAACTTAATAGTCTTTCCCAGAGGAGACATGTCCCAAGCCAATGTGCGTACAGGATGCATTAACCTGCAGCCAATGTGAGCAATTCCGGCTCCAAAATTAGCACGGGTTAGCTCGGTCCCTTCGTTGTCACTTCATCTAAAAGACCACTGTTCAAATTGGACTTGCTAGCTTTGAGACTACCAAGTCTTACTCCTGAAGACTACAAGAGACCAAGGAATTACTGTCAGTACGAACCCTGATCATTGCTATTGATGCAGTTAGTATTACCAAACTGGGTTGTTAGTTAGACTTCTCTGGAAAAATGAAGCATAAAATCTAATGATGACAACTGATAATGCAACACAACACTTGGTTCAATTTTATTTAAAACGAATAGATAACGTTTATAAAAATTGAGTTGCCTTGAAATGAGTTCTGAATTATTAAAATGTCACTTATAGCAGTCAGAAGTCTCAAGTGGAACCGAATTCAGTTTGAATCTACAAGAATGTTCCTTGTAGGTCCTGAAGAGATTCCTTCCTCGCCGCTCTTTCTTACGTCCCTAAAAGAGCCACAAAATAAATTATAAAATAAAATACATTGATACATTTGGATTGTCCCGAGTACTTATTTACACAATATTTTAGAAGAAATCCTTCCTACATTTATTTAAGCATGCACATTTTGTGAGATTGCCAAAGGTTTACTGTCACCAGCTTGGAGCCCGAATGTAATGATTTCAATGCCCGGGACATACTTGACTATGACGGCCGTATAAATCAATAACAAACTGGAGGCTTCCTGAGTTTTGAGCCGCATCATTGAACTCCGCTATTTACATAAATTGTTAAAATAATATCCTGTCAGCCCGTATTTTTACAGTCGCCATGAAAAGAAACTCTATCTCATGGATTTAAATAAAAGTAGATATACAGAAGCAACATCGATCTCTTGAGGAAAGGAAGGGCTAACAAATATTTTGTATTGTCACAGTTTCTACTTTCAATGCATTTTTGCAAGTCGTCATGCCACAAGTGCATGCATCAGCTTTTGTAAAAAAAAAAGAAAGATCTTCGGTTGAACTTGGTAAAGGAAAAGTGAAAGCAAGACCGGAGAAATGCGGACGTTTTCTCCATTTCTTTGAGTGCAACTTCCATCATAATTTTTCATTTTTATTAATACCTACTATAGCATATAGCTGGACCATACAGCTGTGCAAGTCTATATATGTTACATACTAGCTTCGTAATAAAAAGGACATAACAGCAGAGGATACTGTTGCAGCTGAAGAAAGAATCTGAGCTCAAAAATGTACGGTTTATGCACAATAAAATTGCAAAACTCGGAACTTATCCTCCTCCGTATTATCTCACTTTGCTCCAGCAAAACATTTTATCGCAGGATAGCTCATTAGAAAGCTCGTAAAGGAAAACAGAGCTAAGAACCTTTGAAAAAGAATTTTCTACAAACTGGGGGAATCAAATTTTGGAAGACTCATTTATTTATATGGGCTATAGGGGGCAAATGATATAGCCTCCATGTGCCTAGGTCATTATAATGTTATTTTTAGGCACATTAAATTTTATTGAATCCTATTTACGATGAGTTGGAAGGTAAGTTGGAAGCTCGTAAATAATAAAAATTATTGCTCGTAAATAATTGTCCCAATACTTACATAAACCGAAAAATAATTCTTTGATTGGAACAATTGAGAAGACACTGACACATTGTAAATTACTTTACTACTTTTTTAACACCAAGTATGTAGATGTAAGGTACTCTGGAGAACTTCAGTTTACATGAAATAGAACACCTGGTTACAGTACCTATTTGTGGTGACATAATTTTTTTGGTTAGTAATAAATTTCGCTGGCAGAGGTAAACTACGCGTGACACGTAGGCGTGGTAATGGGCGATATTTTACTAATGAGAACGACAATACATCATGCAGTTGCACTAAGCCTGCCATGACATGATAATTGATTACAGACGATAAAACTTTGTAGTAAATTCATTTGATTGAAATTACTATACGCATATTATTGAACATGCATATATAAAAAATATGTAAAATATTGAAAACTTTTGCCAAAAAATTTGAGGTTCTTCAAGTACCGCAATTATTTATTTTGCTTGTTTTGTGATTCAAAAAAAATGTTTTTTTAAGTTTAACTAATGTAGAAATACGTGAGGTATAGACATGTCATCTGTCAAAATGCGTATACTCTCACTTTATTACAAAACAAATTTTTGTTTCCTTTGTAAAATTCTTACTGATGAAAAAATTAGATTATAATAAATATTATAAATTATAGTGATTGAAAGTTATTAATTTAAAGCCCGAACTGTACTTCCAAGATCCCAGGGAGTTGGTGCGAGGTTTCGTCAGAAAAACCAAGGTCCAAACTCCACTTATAGTAAAGTACCATAGCATTCCCGAAATATATTGCAGTCGTCGTTGAGCCATATAAATCCTAAAGCTAAATTATAATTTTTTTTTGATTTTTCTTTGACTCCGAAATTCCCTCCTACTGTGAAGAAATTGACATTTATGCTGGCTATTTGTGACAGTGCATATACAGATAGTAGAAACTCATGTAAACTGTAACTAGCAAAAACCTGGAGGTAATCTTATCTTTTATGCAATTCTACCCACGAAATTGAAATAAAAATATCGTTACAATTTTTTCGTTACGCATCTTGTCCTTGGCTCCTTACCGTATTCAACTCCAGTATGCCAAATCATATTTCACTACGCCAGTCTACATTTCACAGATAGAATTTTTAGAATCTTAAACTGTACGTGGGATTCAATAAGTAATAACTTTGAGCACCGATGCGGAGTACTAGAATAATAGATGGGAAGCAAATGTAAATTTGTTGATCTATGACTGTTGGAACTGTTCTTTTCTTAAGCTCGATTACCAATACATTCCCTTGAATGACTTGACAAAGCATGACAGAGAAACGAACTGATTGGACGATAGATGCAATTCAAGAATTTCTCAGACTGCACAAAAATCACGAATTTTGGTTTTAGTGAATACTTTCTTCAGTAAAACACACGTCGTAAAAATTAATGTGCACTGACGTGCATAGTTTGAGGCATGCAGGGAATTCTTCTTGGGGTAAGTTGAGACCTGAGAGCAACTGCAAAAAAGAACACTGCTCTATTTCATTCCCGACACTTTAAAAACTTTCTATGCACAATCCGTAGGAGTAGAAACATACGTGTAATTATTATCTACTTATATACACAATCTTTAAATATTAAAGAATTATGGGATATATATTTTATATGCAGCACTTTTCAAATCATAAATCTACGGTAGAATTAGTACATGGTTTAAGTTTGTCCTTAAAATGATCTGTATGTTGGTGTATTCGACAGTTGGATTTTAGTTCACGCAGTGTGAACGTAATTACTTATAAATATGACATTTTGACTATTTGCCCTTCCAGACTCGCACGAGTAAAATTACATGTAAAATCTATATAGAGCACAGTGCAAGGGTAAAAATGCTATTCTAATTGTAAGTACAATGTTGAACATCAGTGGACAAATTATTACATTCCTTGAGGCCGCACAGCATGAATTGGTTGTGCAATTGACTTTAATTAATATTCAAAGAAGTTATCCAGCACAAATTTTGTCTGGAGATTAGTTCAGCCACGAAGTGTCTATTTATATTTGAAGGAAGAAATAAGAGTCGGAATACCAATCTTGTCAACTGCAAAATCCACTGTGTACATATGATCCCTGGGTGTAGTTAACAATAATGCAATCCTCCTGATCTCATTTTTTGGGGTTAATTCGGAACGTAATTTCAGGAATTGTTCTCAGCATGACAAAAATTAGGTCTTCCTATGGTTTGCTCCTAACTGCCCTCACTGTGTCCGATTCCATTCAATTCTTGTCATGTACGGAGCTCAAGCTCTGAGATATTGTGGAATTACACTCATCCATGCTGACGCCGTTGGATCGGGCTCTCCATGTCTTCATGTGTGGGTTAGTAATTGATCATTCAAATAATTACTGTCGGTAAATGAGGTACACATGCAAATAAGACGCGAATGTTGAATGTCAACATATCTGTTAAAGTTATAGAGCAATAATTTTTAAAGTTAGTTATCAAAAGTTGGTGTATTTTATGTCTCTGGAATTTTTTAGCTTAAAGAGCCTCAGTCTCCTTCGAATGATGTGCACATCAATTATTTTACCCATCAAGGCTCTGAGGATATTCCCCACAAATGGGCGGTCCTTCTTTTACGTGATAATGGTGTCACTGCATTTGCGATCACTGGATTTGAAACTTTTGTGTGTCAAGATAGAATTCCATCAAGCAATAACTCCGTGACCGCAGGTAACAGCTTAGGAAGGAGTCTTCTGGACAATTCAGGTAGTGTTGATGAACTGAACAATTCATTGTACAAACAACGATGCTCCAAAATTACTCACACACAGTGTCATGTTTGTTATTGTAGATGGGAAAGACAACCCAAGTGAGACGGTTACTGACAGTGGGGTGTAAATGAGAATTCCATAACCCTAGAATGCTAACCACGGTCTTGGGGATCTAATGCATGTGCTTGTCAAATGTGGTCAAGTTCCTCATCCAGCAGTTTTGTGGGAAGAAGTGCTTCCCCAAAGACTTCGTTGGAATTCCAAATTTGCTTGCTAGCTCTCAATGTTTCAATTAATTTTGTAATCTACGGTCTCTTTGCAGCAAGTTTCGGAAGCAGTATCTACTTTTATACCCGTATTGTTAGCCTTTTAGGTTTTGTAACACGGGGAAATGTGAAGGTAGTTGGAAAGTATACGGACGGAAAAGTTGGAGAAAATTCAAGTTTAAAGTTTTACTTTTGTACTTACATAATTAATTACATATAAATATTTCCATTACAATAATGGTTCTGTTCAAGTTCAATGCGTTTACACGACTTGAAACTGCAACTTTATTTTATCTCTTGCAGTAGATTATAGCAGTCGTTGGTCGAAACGACCAGTTCTTTTTTGTCTTTAGTTGGGTTGGGAGGGAGTCAGGAGCAACTTAGGGAAGTTATTTTATGTCCTATTGAAACACTTACTAGATTGAGCAATTTAATCAGGGGTGTTTGAAAGAACTATGCATTCGAATCTTTTATAATGCTAAAGTACAGACGACACTGTCATCAAAATACTTATTCCGGTCTGGCCTCAGTCCCAAAAACCCAGTGTTACGCACTCCAGTTCACACAGTCGTTTTAGTATCTATTTAATTGTGATGATGTTTGCTAGAACTCAAAATGGGTTTACCTAATATTTAAAATGGAACTTCATTTACTTGGGGGATTACAGGGGGTCAGAATGAGTTATTCCTATTATTGATAGGGGTTTGAGTTAATTAGGTATGTGTGGTTGTAAGGCCTTCAGGGTACATGTAGCCAGGCCTAATCAAATGTTTACGAGAAAAAAGGAATAATCATGCAGCAGATACATGCATACTAGCCCAGTCCAGGCTTGTGCACCTGTTGTCTGTCCCTGGATTGGTTTAGGATAAGGGTAGGAAATCAGTGGTTTTACAGTAAATTGTGATGAACCAGACAAAAGTCGGAAACAGACCCTGGAGTTGCCTCCAGAATTGGCAGCGTATATGAAGCGGCGGTTACCACTTTTGGTTCCTGGGAAATTACATTCCCTACTGTGAAAGCAATTGAAACCAAAGACTGTTGAGTAAACGGGGTATATAGAAATTGTGGGCTGTAACAAAGCATTTGCCTACCCCCTCCATACCTAGAAGACAGTGACTTTATCCAATTTGAATTTAAAGCAAATACTTTCACAATTTTTCTTAAAAAGGCTTTCAATAAACTGAGCCAATTATTGAACTCACAAGTGTCAAAGAGGAGAGGCAAAGTTCAAATTTTTTAAGGATTTCTCATGTAGCCACAAGAATAATTGTAATAAGAATAGGTTTTGAAACTCGTGTGTAGGACATTTTACGAGCTTTCCAGGCAGTTATTTGATAGGTTTCCACGTTAAGAATTGTGGACATGAGTCTTGCCCACAAGGAGCAAAGGTTGGGAGAAACCCAGTCTAAGGAGTAAACGTAAGGAGAACTCGGAGAAAATGGATTTTATGATCGTATCATTTTTACAACAGATGTGGTCACTTTTGCTTATATCAAAGCTCCTTCGCATCTAATATCGTCAGACCATGCCAAAAATTGCAGCTTCAAGGTATTTCTGAAAAAATTCCTTAGGCTTTAATAAAACTAAAAACTTTGTTCTTAATGATAACCATTGAAATAAGCAATAACTTTGCGTCACTTTTTTTATGGAAGTAAATTACGCTAGTCCTGAGGATATTAGATTCGAAGGATTTTTCATAAAATTTGCTACTACAAGCAGTCTTGAAGTACCTATATTTACAAAGGTCATGTTTCACAAGAGAAATTACAGCATCTTTGATTTCTCCTCCTCAGGATAAATTTCTTCATACTTTCACTGATCGTGATCGCAGTTACAAGGCGCAAGAGGGAAATCTAATAAATTGATCCCCCGCACAATTTGTTACAAAGCTGGATCTTTCACGATGAAATTTGGGATAAAAAAAGCCTTCTTTCCGGCTTCCTCACTCTTACTTTGAAATTGAATTTCATCAGCCTAGCTCCCTTTTGTTTCAGGCTCATGCCCAACATTCTCTACGTAGCAACGTAAGAAAATGTTCCTAATAAATCTCATTCCTACGTTGCTTCATTTTGTGACCTCTGTAAACCTAAGATTTGACCAACTCCAATGAAACCTTTTGTATTGAAAATCAAGAGCAGAATTTCATACAAAATGGGGAATCAAATAATAAATGAGTGACTTCATTTTGCTACATAATTACTTGAACAACGCTATTAAAAAAATAACAGCAATAGCGCTGTCGTTAGCATACTAGTATATGAGGAAAAATTAACGTAATAGCCGTGACAGCATTTTTACAGGAATCACTTTTAGCGAGAGTAATTAGAATTAATGTCCTTCTTTTTTACAGGCTCTTCACAATACATATAGCTTTCTCTTTCAAATCGTGCCACCAGGGTTGGCAAGTGGCAAGAAATGGCCTGGTCATTATTGGTTAAAATCCGGTTCTAACCGGCTTGGACCTGTTGTATAGGCTGGTTTAAAATGGTCATAATTAATACTATCCAAATAAATCCACTGTCCAATAAAAACCGGTTTCTACCATTTCTTGCCACTGGCTTGGCTAATATTATGCATGCATTAACAAAGGGTTGCCAAGTGGCAAGAAATGGCGTGGTCATTATTGGTTAAAATCCGGTTCTAACCGGCCTGGAGCTGTTGTATAGATTGGTATAAAATGGCCATAATTAATATTATCCAAATAAATCCACTGTCCAATAAAAGCCGGCTGTTACCATTTCTTGCCACTGGCTTGGCCTTTATTGATAAAATCCGGTTTTTTTCCAACCCTGCGTGCCACACAACATCATTTTCAGGAAGATAGTAACCAGTTGGACCACAGGGTTAATAAATACTCTAGTGAGTATTACTACAGTCATGTTTGTCACTTTTGAAGGAGTTGTTAATTGTCGGACTTGAGACTTATTGTAATCCGACCCTGTGTAAAGACTGGCAATGCACTTGAGATTCTGGCTCTACAAACGAAACAGTGTCAGGAACAAAGGTATTTATTCCTAAAATATTACTCCACGGTTTCATGCGGCTTATCAAGAACCCTCTCTGACAATGTAACGTAATACTATACTCGGTCAAATAAATTTCTCAAATTTTAGAACATTATACAAAGTGACCGCAAAAATTTTACACCGAGCCACATGAAGGCGTTCTTAACTTATACCTCCAGCTCAAGGATGTATCTCATTTATTCCTCAACGGTTTGAAGTACACTACCAAGTACCCTCCCCTTTAATAAAACAGCATACTATTGAATGACGGAAAAATTCTAAACCTACCAACATGAAAACGCAACTAGCATGGACAAATACAGGTCACTTACAGAACAATTGTGGAAACGATATGAATAATTAGTATATAATTTTAGACAAACTTTTAGAGAAACTTACATTGTGCAACAAAATAATATGTACTAAACTTTAATTAAAAACTATGTAGCTTGGCTTTTTACATAATTGAATTTTCTAAACTGATTGCTTCCTCTAGAAAGAACTTCTAACGTGATAGGTATAATAACTACGTACTTTGGGACTTTTACCTGAACGTTTTGATTAGGTTTCTAATTTATTTTCTTACAGTTCATCATTGTCATGGTTGGATAGTGTTGCAAGCATCCTTCAATATGTTTGTTTATAGCGTGTGGTGTCGAGATGTTTTGCATTTGAAACCTTCAAATTACAATGCCTTTTTATTCTGAAACAATTCAGGTTGTAAGTTCTGTTGACAGTAGGTTTATTGTTCACAATTCTACCTGTGTCGGATGGGGTAATACAGTAGAATCTATGAAGCCATTGTTGTTGAAACATTAAGTGTTTTGAGTCGCATTTTCCTTTGATTTTGAAATATCACAAAACAGCTTCATTCTTTTGCGCTGTTGACTCTGCTTTTGACTTTAATTTCTTTAGTTGTGAAAGAGATATGTGTCGAATTATTCCTGCCAGTGTTTTTAATTAACATATTATTATTTTCAGTTGGTTCTTGTTAAAACTTTTGCGAAATATTATTGTAGGATCTTTCTCAACAGTTGGATTCCCAGGATGAGAGGAATACTAGTCAGCGGCGTAGCTCTTGAGAACAAGACTTTTGAAAGTTACTTAAAACTCGTGTGCCTCATCGACAATACTATTTTCAATTTTGAATTGTACGTTCTTTAATCCTGAGAATGTTCTCTTGAATATCTTATATTTGTACATCTTCGTATCTATGATCAGGAATATACATTTCGTGACAAATTGAATCGTTCTTATGGTTGGTAATTTTATTATATGGTTCATGTTCATGGTTGTACAAATCAAATTAATTTCTTATTTCAATGAGCTCAGCTTTCATAGTGTAATATTTTCACAACACAGAGAAACTTACTAAGCCGTGAAACTCGGCTGCAAATTTTTTCACTAACTTACTTGGTTCTCCTGGTGTGATTCAGAATATTTTCTTCACACATATTATCCTAATTGTACCATTAAATTATATGGTCCTGTGAAATGTATAATTATACGCAACAGTCTCTTTTGAAGGACTAGGAAAATTGGCGCAAAGTCAATTTGGCGCAAACACAGTATAACTTGTAGGGTCAACAGTAAAAAATATATACTGCAATTATTTGCGCACTGTAAACTTGCCACCGGACACGGAAAAGCGCTCGTTCAAATTTCAGCTAACATGAATATTCGAATTTTGAACTCATTTTATCAAAAGACATTTTGAAACATATCCTATCTTGCATAATATTTTTGCTATGTATAGCTGTGCCCCATTGTGTACAGTTCCACTGGGCTTAACGTGCTTGAGCATGTGGCTTAACGGGGCAATATACGTATATACATATGTATATCACTATATGTGGGATTGCTGTTTGGAATTGACGTACATATGTAGGTATATGGTAAAAGTAAAAATTGGATTGAGTATAAAAAAGTACGGGCTTTTCCGCAAGGCAGCTGCCCTTGAAACCACATTGCCAAAATTTTAAAAAATCATGAAATTTTAAAATATTTAAATCAATTCTAACAAGGGAATATTTTAGAATATTAATAATATTCTAAACATGACCAAGAAAAATTCAAAATTTTCAAATTTGTCATTAGTCTTACATTTTCTACAAAACTCGTGAGTTCGCATATACATAGCAAAGAATTTCTAACAATTACTGGTAAAGTAATTTTAGAAATTATTAAAAGGCAAATAAGAAATTTCAAACGTTTGCATTTTTTCCAGGTCATGTCAGTGGAAATTTACCATGTTAAAATATATATTTTTTTCCCCCAATTTTACTAATTTTTTAAACCGGATTCCGCAAACTGATTCCAAAGGTGGTATATCTAGGAAAAAGCCAATACGTTTTGGTAATAATTACTCAATCCAATTTTTGCTTTTACTGTATTCACCAAAGCCGAACAGCAATCCGACAAATCGTGGTTGATTTCACCTCGTGTTTAAGTAATTCATGTCAAGTGAAACTGTGCACAGATGGGTAGAGCTGGAGAAAAAATATTTTCCAAGAGTGTATACGCTTCCAGTTGGTATAGAAAATCTCTGCAAACAGAGTTCGGGGCCACATATTTTTTCTTAATTTACCAATTTGAACGTTCTAGACAGTTATAGTACTTTAGGATATCGTACTGTCGAATTATATAAGCGGGGCGGGTGTAGAATTTAGGATTCTTATTCGCATACATGTTGGTTGGGTGATCGTAATTTTTAAAAATGTTGAGAAGTTATATATCAACAGTTTCCTAGGCTCGGGACATTTGTATTACTGTCCCGAACGTATGTATATTCGTGTTCGATTTTTCGTACTTTATTGAGTGTATCTATTTTTCGGATTTTTATTAGTTTTAGGCACGGGGACAGTTATCGCATATTATCCCCGGAAGATTCAAGAGACTGTTTTTCTGTTCAAATCGAATATTTTTATGATATTGTCATCTACATTTACGTATTATAACGATCAAACTGCATCGAAGGTCCTTCAAACGCCTGTTAAAACTAATTTATCTAGTAAATTACTATTTCGATACAACAATAAACAAGCTCTAAAATTGCTCCCATGATTTCCAACCCAATACAAGTCAAAGCTGTCTAGTTATTCACTACCAACGGCTACAGATACATACAGACTATTGCAGGGGATAAAATATTGCAAGCGCAGTTTGACCACTTGCAAAGTCATTGCATTTGAACATACGCGTTTCAGTAATATAATTGGACCCACCCGACTATTGGAAAAACGAATTGGTAATTTTGTAAATTATTGATACAGCAAACTGACTCCAACGCAATACAGGAAACATTGTGACAATCAACATATTTAATATTACTGCAGTATCCTTGTTTGCTTAACACGAGCACTGTCAAAACTGTGGTAAAGGTAGATATTTTCCAGGAAAATTTTTGGTTCATTAAACACATAATTTTAGTTGCGAGTAACCTGTTCTTTCATGAAGGTTTCTCTTACAAAGTCATTTGTTATGCATCTAACTGAAATGTATAAATTTAAAAACTATCAAAAACAGCTTGGGATGAGATTAAAAAAACTTGTGCTGACTGTATAGCTTGGAAGCTAAGCAGGTTATAAATTATGTTCGGAGCATTATTGTAACCTATTCGTACGAATGTTACCATTGATTAAAAAATATTGTCTCAAAATTGTGATATATGAATTGCATTCGCACCCGTTACTAACATAAACAAGAAGGCGAAATATTGGAACTCCGAGTGACCAACTTGGACGAAAAAATTTACCCAATTAGTCTCATTCCGTGAAAGTAATGAGTCAATAATTTTACTGTAACGAGTGTATGTATGTTCAAATGCAATGACTTTGCAAGTAGTCAAACTGCACCTGCAACATTGTATCCCCTGCAGTAGACTGTATGTACGTGTAGCCTTCGTTAGTGAATAACTAGATATAACTCTTACTTGTCTTGGGTTGGAAATCATAGGAACAGATTCAGAGCTTGTTTAATATCCTATTGAAGTATTAATTTACTAGATACGAAACGGGGGCGTTTGGAGGACCTTAGATGCAGTTCGATCGTTTAGAGTACGTAAAAGTGCAGACGACAATATCATAAAAATACTCCGTTTGAAAAGAAAAACAGTCTCTTGAATCTTCCAGGGATAATATGCGATAAATGTCCCCGTGCCTCCAACTATAATAAAAAACGGAAGTATAATAACTGTCCCCAAGTTATAGATGCACGCAACAAAGTACGCAAAATTGAACCCGCTAATATGTTCAGGACAGTAGGGCACCTGTCCCGAGTCTAGAAAATTGTTGATGTATATAACCTCTGAACATGTTTAAAAATTACGTGCACTGAAGCAGCATGATTGAGAATCCTCAATCCTATCCTCCCCTACTTATATAATTCGAAAGTACGATATCCAAAAGTATTATAACTGTCTACAACTTACAATTAGATACAGATACAACACGGAGGAGGGGAATATGAAAGTTAAATGACAGCGTCTGGAACTTTCAGGCCACCCCAGGGTGATATTTTACGATACATAAATGAAACCATAATCTGAAGCTGATTTAGTCAATGGGGTCTTCAATATTATCCTTTGTTGTAACTTGAAAGGCCACAGTTCAAAAAAGACTAACTGACTTTCATAATTGAAGGTCTTATTTCTCCCCATTGGTTGAATATTCGGAGGGGCTACAGGCCAAATTATCGGGCCGTCCCAAGCTAACAGTACATACTACCTTAGAGCAAAAATGTAATGAGTACTGACTAAATACAGTAGTGTAATTTTTCATTATATTTCTCCAACAAAATGAACCCTAGAAATGAATAGTGACGATTTAAGGCAACAAGTGCTTCAATAACTCTTCCACCAACAGAAAACGTAGTGTTTAAAGATAATGATCTCACAATCAAAAAACTTTTTCATAGCGTTACATCTTATTATAAAGAATTCCCGATCTGGAGATTAATTGTGAACATTTAGGTATTTACTTGAACTAGAACCCACACTAAAGTGATTTGGAAGGCCAAGTGGGAAAATTAATTCGTGTTCGTACGCTAGTCAAAACCGTCGTCTTGGAGTAATTACTATTTGCAAACAATTCTTATAGACCCAATGCTTAAAGCTGTGCACTTATAACATGCTAAGCAAATAAAGCCTGAGCAATCTAAAAATTTCCTAAGATTCTTTCACAAATACGAAATCATACAAATCACGGCAGTGATTTATTTACTCTCTGAATTGATAGATAGTTTTCTACAGTTATAAAATCGTACTTACATATGTAAATAGAAAGCACCCGACAATTCTACAGGATTCTCTACAGAATATTTCAACAGGGCGGTCAAATAAGTTTGAATGCAAATCAGTTTACAGAACTTTTGTAATTTAATGCTACTCTGTGCGTCCCTGCGTCGTGACTTTGTATCCAACTTTGCCTGTTTGTAAGGAAAGGCTTCATGCATTGATTCTTTTGACACTGTGGACGTGCATGAGTGAAAGTAATACAAAGTCTCAACAGAAAAATGAATGATTCTGATGATTTGTGAAAAGTGAAATATAATTACATATACATGATTAATTACAGTTGTGCTAATTGTAAGAAAAAACTGACAAAACTTCCCCATGACATTGTGCAAAACAACTTCGGCAGGATTTCTGTTGTTTGGTCAACCTCAGATTTTAATATGTTGTACACCTATTTATACAAGTGTTGTGTGCTACAAGAACTCACTGACAACATTCGATTTATGACAAAAATTTTACCCAGGCCATTAGCCCTGAAATAAATGGGTGGACCTCCAGTAAGTAACTCTGGCTCTTCTTTACAAATTATCATTGATACCAGTACCAGCTTTCCGCGCCTTTAGTTTACTATAGACTCCGAAATATTTGAGATCCGACCAAGAGATTTCAAGTGCACCAGATCGGATAACTGGGGGTAGTAGACAGTCCTCTAGATAAATCTAACCCTGTCTGGAAGCAACCGGTCACTGGAACGAACGGCTGTTATTAATGTGTTGCACTTCACCCCGAAATTGTATACTCCAGGGAGAAAAAGTGCATATGTTGTTACATATGTAAGTGCCTCAAGGCGTACTTACACAGAGCATGAGAGATTTCTTCCATCGTTCTTGCAAGCCTTCCCAGGAGCCATTAAGTAAATATGCTCGGAACTTCTCCAAACTTTGCTGATCTTACCACATGGAATGCTGACCCTGAGAGCAATAATAATAATTACAATTAGTAGACGACATTCAAAGAAATGCACCAGTTTTTTGCGAACTCAATACTTTCGATTACCAAGAAGATACTTTACTGTTATGACCCCATGCATTGAGATCTTACAAAAAGATTCGTTAGTTTTGTATTGAATTGCAATGTTTGGGCACAGAAAGTTTTAAAATAAAATCCCAGAAACACGTATTTTTTTAGTTTTAACGCAAGCTGTATCTCATGGTTTTATGCAAAGGTAAGCAGAAGTTAAAGCTATTTCTTGGAGAAAATTAACCTTACAAAGGTTTTGGTTTGTCACAGTCTGTACTCTCAATGCATTTGTACAGGGCGTCAAGTCAAGTCGCAAACGTTGGCATCAGTTTGTGAGAAAAAAATCTTTGCTTTTACTGTGTACAGGGAAAGTGAAAGTACCTCAGAAGAACTTCTGACGTTTTTCCCCTTTCATTGAGAGTGGCCCTTCTATCACAACTAATTTGCTGGCTAATTTGTAGCATCACTGAAAGTTTCCAGCCACGTGTGGCTCCTGCCCCTGTCTATATATACTGACTCCCAATAAAAAAGAACCAGGGGATATTGTTATAACTGAAGAAGGAACTTTCGATAAAAATAAACGGTTAAATTCTTGGAGAAAGTTTTTACTTCTTAAATTCATTTCATGCTTCAATGTCCATGAAACTACACGTGTGTATCCAACTTCAACCTATGTTCTCATGGCAAAGGAAAATAAGATTGTCTGGCTAAAAATAAGCTGAAAATGAGCATTGAACTTGACTTTGCTACTATGAGCTGCAGCTACAAGGCAAGCAAATATTTTCTCAATAGACAGTATCATTCGAAAGGCAATTTTAGGAGTCTACAGGATCATCATAAATGATTCGAGACTCCAGTCGTTAAGCAAACACTTCATGTTATTTGAATCCTAGTAACGTTTATATATTATAGCTGATTCAGTTTCACACGTGCTCTCAGGTGAACAATCGCCTGTATGGAGGCTCATATCATATACACAATAAAACTGTAAACTCAGAACTCATCCTCCTCCGCAATTTTGTTTTCTTGGAACCCATACACCAAAGGTTATGTCAACAAGTTCAAACACAGTTTCCTTTTGGATAGCTCATTAGAGAGAGAGAGCATCGAATTTCCTAGAAAATGAACTTTAATCCAATTTTTTAAAAATACATTTTAGAAGATGTGAAAATGAATTTTCTACAAACGAAGGGAATCATTTAGTAGATGTGTACATCAATCTAAGGTTAAGTCGGACATATTGAGTTAAATGGAAATACATATATAGTTGGGAAACTTACAATTTGTTATATACTGTAGGAAGTATATTGTAATTACAGTAATAATATTTGTAATTGCTTTTTTTAATATCACACATGCGTAATTATGTAGAATGGTAAACTGCTAAACGTCAGTTTCTAAGAAATAGACTGGCTTTCAGTATTTTGCTGGCAGATTTTTTCTATATACACGGTGGCATATAGTAATGCATAATTCTCTTAGAAATGAACATGCATTTCCACTTGTACAAAGCCGGCCATGACATGAGGTTCATTACAGGTGAGAAAGCATTGAAATTTTGCTAAAACCCTACGAACACTGAAATGTAAAAACAATGTTAAGATTGTAGCATAATTCCTGTGATAAGTATTTGTGTGTCACTTCAAATGTCGTATGCTTACTTTTGTTCTTGATGGCGTTTTTAAACGTTAAAAAGTCAAAATCCCGTTTGTATAGTCAGCACCAGAGCTGTTTTCAAGTCATGTCTTTACGCTGACCCGACCATGGACTTGACTTGGAATTGAATATCACGTCCAAAAATATGTTCAACCTGGACTTGATATTTTGACTTGAGACTTGAACATGAATTTTCAAATCAGACTCCTTCACGTCATTTATTGCATGACTTGGACATGAATAGGACTTGGAATGTGTGGTGTCAAATGACGTGACTTGATCATGACTTGAGACGTGACTTGATCATGACATGAACATGGGACTCATGTTATTAATCATTAAATGATTGAAGTAACAAATAACGTTTAAATATATCAACGAGTATTAAAAAATATAATGCAATTCAGTCAACCGTTTCTCCTAAAACTTTTTATCGACAGCTTCAGCTCGAACTTGATCAAAATTCTGCAATTTGGATTTTAATCTTAGTCATGCCTTTAAACACATGCGCAGCTGAATAGTTACATCCATCATTGACAGTCTTTTTTGGGTTAAAAGACCGGTTCCCATTGAAAATAATTAAAAATTTCATTGGAATTCCAGTTGAAGACACACTTAAATAGCCCATTAATGTTTGTCCATCCTAACACTACACTTGTAACGACAGACAAACCTCTAATAAAAAACGCTTTCTCAAAGGCTTAAGGCTCCTTGATAGTTCCTGCGAATCTTAGTCAATGTTTCAGTAACCGTAGAGAGTGCGACTTCTGTAGGAATTTGCAACCCTGGAGTAAACGTCAACTGCTCGTTTAGACATGGGAATTGAACTTGAGGAGTCAAGTCATTTCTCAAGTCAGGTCATGTCGTTTAACTTGAACATGAAATAGACTTGGTTGTCAAGTCTTTTAGAAGAACATGGACTTGAATAGACTTGAACATGAGTTCGTGTTCAAATTTCGTTACGGAATTGATCCTCTACTTGAAACTTCAAGTCAACATTTTCGTTTGCACGAACATGACTTGGACTTGGGACTTGACTTGAATGAGCCAAGACAGACATGGACTTGAAAACAGCTCTGGTCGGCACGCTTCACTATATGGAAGTACAGGCGAGAGCTGAATTATACATGCCTCGGAAATTCTTTCCTGTACAGCAATCAACACCGCTGCTGCAATTTGTAACATTCCATATTATAGATAGGATCTATCAATTGTAATTAGCAAAGGCGTTCAAAACCTTGAAGTAATCTTACGCAAAGGTGAATTTTCTGAGAGCATTAATTGTTAACCGCAATCATCATCATTTATGACTGTTGGTCCTTTCTAGATTTTAAGCTTATAAATGATTAATACGCTCCCTTGAAGGACATGACATGGCTTCATGTGTGACCATTTGTGATGTACTGATTTGGAGATAAGTAATTACATTTTAAGAACTTCCAGGAGTGAACTCAAATAAAAAAAGAAAAAGAATGGTTTTCAGTAATTACTTACAGATATTTCAGTTAAAGCACACGTCGTAAGAATTACTGCACTGTACAAAATGTTTCTTATCCTTTTTCTTCCGGAAGTAGCCCACATAAGGCACTTTGGCTCAGAGTGTGTGATTTCCCCGTTTGGTAGCCAACCATTCTCCAAATTTCCTACAATTTCTCTCAATGACCTGACTTAATGCTTTCGAACACGGTAGTAACAAATGTGAGCTGAAATCAGAGTTTCTTTTACATAATTTTAATTTTAAATTATTTATTCAAACACTCATATTGATTTAAAAACATCTTTTGGCGAATTTCTATGAGTTTTCCAGAGAACTATATTCAACAGGCTTCTACATTGAGAACTATGGGCATGACCCGTCAAAAGAATTAGCTAGGTTGGGGAAATTGAACTTCAAGAGCAAAATGCGGAAAAAAGAAATGTCTATACTTGACATTTTTGCAAGTAACACGCATGATTGGAGCGAAAAAATTAGATTGGTTTTGCAACCCTACTGAACAATACTGTACTTACTGAGCTTTACTTGGTTCCTGAAGCCACAATTTTTTACTTAAGGAATTTTTATTATGAACCCCAGACTATGAAAAAATGGCAAGATATAAAATTCCATCCTTTCCACATTTTTATCGATTTGGCTCTTGAACCTGAATTTCCACAACTTTACCCTGCTTTTATGTAGGGCGTGGTCGTGGCTTTAACTTAGGAATCGTTTAGATAGCCCTTATGGAAAGCCAGTAAAATGTTCTACAAAAACAAATCCCTGACGAAAGATATTTAGGAAACCATTTAGTCAAGAACGAAAATTTTGTTGTCTGAAACTCTGTGACTGCAAATAATTCTCGACGCAGGTCAATGAAACGAATTTTGAAGAATCAGGAAAGAATTTGCTTGAAAATGGGGCTACTTCCTGGTCCTGCATATTCTGTGCTTATTGTTAACTTGTACATCCTTTCTAGAATGCCAATGTTCTTGCTTCTACACTAAATATTTTTACTTTCTCATTCACAGTTTTCCCGAAGAACGAACAAGTGTGAAATTGTAAAAGCATCAATTTCTTTCTCTTCATTGATTGTTGATTCTTACAGAGAACCATAATATATGTCATCCTTTATCTCCCTTACTCTTAAAGCCTACATAGCTGAGCGACATAAATACTGTAGCACCATTGTGTGTTGACATCTTGAACATTAATAAATTATACAGGTTTTTGAACATACAGATAGATAATATACCTAGGCACGTACAATTGTAAAGAAAAATACATTATGTCAGTTAGTCCAATAAAATCTTTCGTTGAACAGGCGAAATTAATTTCTGTTCAAAGAAATTCTGTGGAGTGAAAATGAGGAAGAAGAAAAGGGATTTTCTGGACGCATCATTAGGGTGATTGCAGAAGTATTACAAAATGCAACACTCATTGCAAATGATGTGGGAATTCGGTCGAATCTATTATCGTCGTCAGCCGAAGTAAAAAATCGTGGCTTGGGGGTGTAAAATGTTGTAAGGTTTTAATAATAATTCAAAAAGCATTGTTCCTAATAACAACCTCTGAAGTAAGTAATAATCTTGTGTCACTTTTTTATGGTTACAAATTATATTCGTGGTGATGATAGTAGATTCGAATGATTTCCCATTAAATTTGATACACGCTATATATTCCTGACATATGCTTATAAAGGTCCTGTCTTGCATGAAGAGTAGCAACATCAGTAACATCTCCTCCTGAGACTGAATTTTTTAAATATTTTTATCGGTCATGTTCAAACGACACAACCCGGGAAATTAATAAATAGGTCTCTGGCACGCCCAAGCAATTTCTTACCTTTTTCGGATCTTCCATGATAAAATGCCTAATCAGAAAACCCTCCTTTGCGTCTTACTCATTCTATCTCTTCTTCCAGGCTATAGCTCCCGTTGTTTAAGACTCATTTCCTATATTCCCTACTTGGGGACCTGCCAGCTTGCTCCCTCGAAATCTTATTCTGACTTTGCTTCACATTTGTGACCCAGTGGTCCCAAAAATTGTCCTATGGCAATGATTTTTTGAAATTTGGAAATAATTCAATATAAACAGGGTGAATTAAATTGTGAATATGGGGCTCCCTCATGTTACAAATAAGATAGTTTGATTCGTTCCCTAGTATTAATACTTGTTTAGAGATCCGCAAGAGAATACTCCATGAAATACAAAAATGAATACATTTTCACCAAACTTGTTCATATAAGATATTGAGATTAAAACTGGAAAAAATTTTGTAAAATATTTTCCGAGAAACGAAATACAGCTATTTAGAGCTAAGAGTGAAAGTAACGTTTTCAACTAATTATTCATAGATTTCCAGTAAGTCTTGAATAGCATCCGAATTATGGAATGAATACAAGCTCTAGAATCGTTAATGTAATCGAGTCCTTATGTATTCATGTTAAACTAGATAAGTTATCCTGGTGAGAGTCTGACCCATTAGTTTGCTAGTTTACTGGTAAGTCAGGGCACCTTGCAAGGAAACTGTTTGCCGAATATAAACAACATAGATGTATGCACGCCTTGTTCTATAAGTTTGGGGGGGGGGTAAAAATCAGCTAATTAATGCCGATGATACTGTCTCCATCTTGAACTATACACAATTACTGCCTCACACTCACAACATTAACATCGGAAGCACGTATTGCAAGATTAATGTTTGAATAATTACCCTATGAAAGAAAAGTTAAGTTCCGAAAAGGGAGTCATCTTTGTGACGCTTATAAATGGTACTTAGCCAATAATGAATAGCTACAATTAAAACGTATGTCACTCAGGGGTCGTATTGTCGTCGTCAGGTCTGTACTATTAATCTATGTGTGATAGAGTTTGTAAAGCCAGCAGCATTTACTATATACTTGCCACACTACAAGTAGAGAAGAAAAGTCGAATGGGCTCTTAGAAAGGCAGATATAAATTATTCGACTCCACATATGTAATCCTAGTATTATCGGGATACCTTGTATGATAAAAGAGCCGAAAAGAGGTAGTGACTCTGCTATCTCTCGCAGCTGCATGTTCATGTGAACGCATAACATTTGCTAGGTTCAATCATTCCGGTCCTCTAAGGACAATTACTGTCGACTACCGAGTTGAGTACCTGTATCTACCTACGTGTATGTATATACAAAGCATCATCACTGACCTAGGAACCAAGGGTTAAATTCGGAGTCGGGAACTGGAAAGGTAAGGTTTGCACTATAACAATTTGCAGTGCTGTAACTGATTGTGAGTTGAGTATGTACCGAATGCCCCCAGCAGTGCATGCAGATTGCCTCATATCTATGCAAAATAGCTCCCTTCATTTCCTGACTCCGAATAGGTCAGGTATGTAAACTTGTGCAGTCTGCATGACTATGTACTTGGAAATAGGACGGAGATAAGATCTTTTGTAGGAGTTCTTGTCTATATAATAACCTCAGGGTAAGGAATGACGATGGCTATGGGACAAACTTTCTGTGGCACCATTGCTACCTATAGAAGACCGATGTTTAAATGCATTATTCAAGGACAGCTCCGACCTGCAATACAGGAGCGGTAACAAAAGGTAAATCGGACATTAAGCCAATTCAAGCAGATTCAAGATCTTAACTTTATGTTGAGACTTGAGCTTGATCGGAATTCCATTTCCAAAGCGTGTTTATTGGGCGTCACCTTGGTTTTCGAGTGTCGTGATTCGAAACTAGAATGTTAATCATATCAAAATTCGGAGCTTTCACTACACGTGTGGTCCATTATTATAATAAAAAAAATTATCTTTTCGGATTTAATCTTAAATAAGTTTATCTGAATACTCCTCTCAAAATTTTTCTACGGGATTTTACGTGGGAAACGTTTGCTCATGCATTTAAACGTGTTCATTGTAATATTAAATTTTTGGTCGACTTTTGAAAACTGGAATTTTGTACGAGATTTAACATATAATTACATAAAATTGTAATTTAGACAGGGTGCATCCCCTGCCCATATTTTAAAGGATGTCAAACTTTATAAAGTTCTCTGGTGAAGGAACGAGGCAAAATGCACTCGAGATTACTTGATCCCTGAAACTCCGGGAGTACTACAACATGTGCTGTTTTATTTTAATATCACTTGGACATACCAATAAGTTCCCTTATCAGTATCTATTGAAATCTAAAATTGAGCATAAAAAAGCTCCAGTTCTTCAGCTGGTGTAATACACTTTAGTTACGAAACACTTAAGGTACAAATTTTTTTTTAGAACAGTCTTAATTATTATGGAAAGTAAACCTTTGTTATTAAAATTAATTAACTGGTTGTCACAAATTCCTTTTATAAGTAACACTAGCTGATGAAAATCGGATTGTACGTGTCACGTGTAACGTACTTACTGTAACATATTAATTTTACCATTTCCTCAGCCTCCTAATGTTTAAACTTTTTTAATTTAAATATTGTTAAATACTATTTTTGAATAAATTATTATTGGTTAGAGCTAATCCATCCAATAATTTGGATTCCCAGGACTTATAATATGGAGAGCTGAATTGCTGGAGCTTTCAGTCTCACTTGGGAGTCGGGGTTACCTCTGGCCCTTGGGAAAGTTTGCAACGGCAGGGCAGCTCTACCTGAATCAATACTAATGATAATAATAATTGTTGTAGGTTAATAATTAAATAAAGCTGCTAATTCGCACGTAAATTTCAGCACGCTTGCCTTTCCCAATGTTCTTAAATACAGTATGGTCAAAAACTATACATCATTCGATTTAGGTACACATTTACTAATGTTTGGGCTGTACATTAACTTTCAGATTGAAACAATTTCCAGTTTTGAATTTCAGTTTCATGATTCAATTTTTCATTTTAGTTTTGAATTTCAGTTTCATGATTCAATTTTTCATTTTAGTTTTGATTTAAAGATTTAATCTCAAGTTTGACCTTTTAAAGTTCAAGTCCCAAGTTCAAGTAATCAATAGAGCTATGATTTTATTTTATAATAAATTTTTGACTCGAGCTTCAATCAAGCTTGAAATTATCTAGTTTCGATCATGCTAAAGTGTTGACATTTTAACTAGCTGTCAAAAGTTCCTTCAAATTTTTCTATAATCAAACAAAGGTGCAACTTCCATGGCAATCAAACAACAGCTCCATATCCACTGATTTCACACCAGGTAACCACAATTTTATGAGCTGTTGCACAAAACTCAAATTGTCACCACGACACTAGGCTCCTTCAAACACCTTGAAGCATATGTGAAAATGTTATAAAGATTGCTTCTATTAATCTCACAACATGATCTTTATAAGACGCACTCTTGTCAATCGTCTCACAATTAAAATATTTGTTTATTTACTTTAAAATAAAAATAAAAATTCAAGCCGATCCTAAAACAAGTATGTTTCGTTGAAAGATATAAATGTATATATACACTTACAGGAATGATGGTTATATCTGTCACGTCATTATGAAGCACATCTCATGTCTCCTACTCGTTTTTACATGCAGGGCCACAAAAGAAGTTACATACAGTAAGGTTCCGTGATTGACAGGGGGCTTGTTAAACCTAATTTCCAAATGATTGATCCTTGAAATATTATTTGTTTTGACATTTTCAGTCTTCCGTATGAAGCAATTCCTAGTTCTAATTTTCTCCGAATTGAACTCAAACACCGTAAGACAAATAGTAAAGGACAGCTAAATAATGTGAGCACTAATTCAGTTGAGCATTTCCCAGAAGCTGTGGAGGATCAACAAAGAATTCCGTCAATGATGCATACATAATCCAGCAATAGAACATACTTGACATTTTAACCCCAAGAAATAATTACGACGTGTATACATAATTATCTACATATATATGTAAATAACCTATTATTAAAATCCTTATTTATTCTTAGCTATATGCTATTCCTAATAACCAAGAAATTAAAGTGTCGGGCGTCTGAATCTTATCTGACAGAGTCAATCAAGAAGAAATGAACGGGTGAAAGCTTTCGCTTTTCAGGACGTCATCAGCCCGCCGTCAGCTGCACTTGCTGTTACATTGGACCGGCATCTTCATCTATAATTATCATCATCGAAGTACATACATAAATATTGTGGGCTGTGTCAGCAAATTAAGTGCCAAAACCTAGGCCGGATTTCCGAGCCTTATGTCCATATTTGACCATTTCTGAAGTCATGTGTACTCACGTAATTATTTAAATGTACCAATTTTGTTTCCTCTTATAGGTACAATTTATACGTAAATAATAATAATAATAGATTAGCACACACATTGCCATGCGTCGAGGGTTATTAAAATAGAACCCATCGAACCAAAAAGTGGAGTTGGTTGGATTGTCTCGGAGTAAGTACAAAACCCATGAATCCCATAGAACCCAGGGAGTTGCTTCTAGGATTCGTAAGGGAGAGCAAGCCATACATCCTAGTACTTGTTGACTGAAGAAGACACGCTAGCATTCCGAAAAAAGTAGTAATCGTCCTTGTGCCATATAAAACCGAAAGCTACATACATTAACATCATTCCTGGATTTTTTTTTGTGTCTCCGAAATTGTCTCCTACTGTGCAGCAGTCGACATCTCGACTGGCTATTTGTGCATGTGCCGTATTAGAAACGCAGGTAAACTGTAACTGTACAGGCTTTTAAATTCTGGAGGTAATCTCATATTTTATACAATTTTGTCCACTAAAAAATCGGAGCAAAAATATCATCACATTGTGTGTCATTCCTCGTGCCCCATACTGAACTCGTTTAAAATGTGCCAAATCCACTTTTCAAGATCAAACTAATTATCTATAATTATTTAAAAGTGTAGAAATATTTATTGGAATTTTGAAATATATTCGTAGATTTAGATAGATGATAACATTGTGCATTAAAGTGAAGTACTTCATTGAAAGAGGGAAGCAAAAGTAAACAAATTTCTGACAGTATTTATTATTAACTGCTGCTTTAAGAACTTTCAAAATAGTAAGTTTTTACATTTTGAGCTTGCTAGACACTAGTCGAAGCTAATCATCTAAAATTTATGGATGTTTGGATTTGAGGCTGATGATTAATACATTCCATTGAAGGATATGACAAGGAGATTCATTCAAACAGAAATGTATTGATTTGGTGATAAATACATTTCAAGAAATCCTCAGAGCGCACGAAAATAAACCAATAAATCATTTTTGATTTCACCACTTGTTTTGGTTAAAACACAACCCTTCAAAATTCTTGTACACTAACAACATACATAGTTTGAGTCATATGTCATTACATATGTACATACAGTAAACGTCATGAAATACTGCACGGGGCAAGCTGAGATCTAATTGTAAGAGTAAAACATCGAAAAGGAATACATGCAATTTTTCAATCCTGACATTTTAGAACCCTTCCCAATACACAAATCTTAAGAGTCAGTGTATGTTAGCAAAAAACAAGAGAGATAAAAACAATAATGAATTTCTCCGAAGACGTGTGGAACATGTCGGAATACCGGCCTTGTCTTCCGCAGCTTGTCCTATCCCAAAAAGAACTATGGACGGTGTTTGTCATTCACAATGGGATCGTCCTAGTCTCATGTCTGGGCTTAATTGGGAACATAATTTCGGGAATTGTTCTCAGCATGCCACAAATGAGGTGTTCGTATAGTTTGCTCCTAATCGCCCTCACTGTGTCCGACTCCATCCAACTCCTGGGTAACATTGTCCTATTCGGATCTCAAGCTCTCAAGTATTGCAAAATTATACTCACCCCTGCTGACACCATCGGGCCGACCTTCGACAAAATTCTGTCCATGTCTGCATATGTGGGTTAGTGTCTGACCATTCAAATAAATTCAGTATTTGACACAATAGGCACGTTAATATCTCAAAATGTAAGTCGCTGTAAATGCAATACGCATATAAAGTACGAATATGAAGTAATTACAAATAAGTGTTGAATGTGTACACGTGCGTAAGAGCTATTTTTGAGAAACAACTATCATCAAGTTTGAAGGAAACGGAAGGAGGAAATATTTACGACGGTCAGTATTTGTAACCAGCATAACGTGGTTTTGAAGATTTTCTGTCATTCAAACCTTTGCTTTTGAAAATTTGTTACATAATTATTTTTATTTGAATCTAGTAGAGGCTGCGGAGGTTTCATGTACTGTAGCATGGGCAGAAATGGAAAACGTATAAAGGTTGTAAGGGCTATAGCCAAATAATTGGCATGAATAAACTTATGATTCTTAAATAATTGTAAAATCAGATATGATTTTGTAATAAAATCATTGAATCATTCTTGCCTAGGATGTCCAGGTACAGTTTTCGTCACATCAGGTTAATCTACAGTCGACTATATAGCAAGAAGGAGGAAATAATGATGATTTTGTTTTGCTTTCAAATATTTTAGCATATACTGCATCAGCCTACCTGACAGCCGTTGTTTCTTTCGAAAGGTACACAGCGGTTTGTTTACCCTTCAGGGCCCGAAGATTCTTCCTCAGCAGACGACGATCCTTCTTGTACGCGCTTGCTGTCACTGGATTTGCAGTTCTCTTCAATTTACCCAAATGGTTTGAAACTATGGCATGTCAAGATAGAATCCCACCCCGGAATATCACAAATAACAATGTGGAATGGAGCGGTATTGGAAATTTCAGTGGGGTTGACGAGCCAGCAGTGCACATTTTGGGTGAAATCAGGATTATGTACAATGAATTGTATCACAATAGCAAGGCCTATAGGGTGGCGTACCTATTTCTGGCAAATTTCCTCATTAATTTTGTCATCCCCTTGGTCATCCTGATTGTCCTCAATGTCTGGATGTACATTGAGGTGAGTAAACCTTTATTATTTAATTATTGAAATATGTGCAGATTTACATAGTGTGACGAAACATTGCTCAAAACCTGGATGCAGGCTTCAAGGAAATGGAACAAAGTCATGGCTTTTATTTGAAAGAGCATAACATTTTGAATTTTATTCAAATTTTAAAAAGTTACGCAAATTTAACGCAAATTTAACGGTAAAAAAGTCTTTTTAATAAGCACAGCATAAGTTCTGTAATGTAACAATTTATCAGGTTTTTTTTTCTTGACTAACCCTTACCTTTGAGTACAAGTTAGAGGACCATCTTTGTTTGTAAATATATAGGATCCATTATTCATTATCGATTTTCCCTATAATAATTACTTCCAGTCCCACAACCTGAGAAATTATTATGTACCCATTAATCTTGTCAGACTATTGACAGGGGAAAACCTGGGGAGTTTTCATATAAACAGCACTATACATCTATCAACCAATATTGTTTTTCGGAAATATTTCTCCGTGTTGTACCTACGTGTATACAACAACCATTTATTAGCAACAAGGTTGGCACTGCGCTGAGCAAAACTTTTTTAAAAGTAAATTAACGTAATTATAAATTAAACAAAATTCAACTTAGATCATGAAAACTCTAGGAACAGTTCCTGTTTAATAAAAAATTTAATTTTTTGAAGAAACCCATATTAGTAAACATGTTAAGTTCATGAACAATAATTCACTTTCAAAACTTGTTCTTCTGAGGAGAAAGAGCAAGAAAGAAAAAATAGTAGCAATAAGATTTAGACAGTGTCTTCTGTATGTGTGCCCATAAATCAGCCCCTGTTAAAGTATTAAATAAAGAAACCCCGTTTATGGAAGCAGTCCAGGAAGCCTTCACACATACATAGTTTCTCTAGTCCCTATTTCCCTACAACGATATTTCTTCTGTAACGATACATTGCAAATATTTTCCCGGAGCTCCATATAACGGTACGAACATTCCTTGGGGTACTGTTATAAAAAGAGTCAACCGTAAATACTTGCAATTTATTATGAGACTGACGTCGCTATTAACTGCAACTGAGCATCTTCACCTTTTCAGAGAGTATAAGATAATGAGAAGCTTTTTCACTTACAATTAGATGGAGGTAAAAACCGCTTACTTCTGATTCCAGTTTTTATTTAATTATAGCAATTCAAAATCATTATTTTTTCTAAGTCATTCGACAATTCATGGTAATTTTCTTTTACAGGCATATAAAAGACTTTCTAAGTTGCATTGCTATTATTCTATTTTTTGAGCTAGGAGCATAAAACAAATTTTGAAAAATCTAGAGATTTCCTAAAACTTGTGGGAATTGAATATTTTTTTACTATCCCGCACCTTGTAGGGGCACTGGGGTTTAGGCCGTAGATTTTTTCTTAGCACTGTGTACGTTTATTTTAATGCTGCTGTTGCATATAGAGAGATGAGTATAACTGTAAAATGCGTAGATTTGATTTGTAGAAAAATATGTCCGACCATCTCAAGAATGCGATTGTTATTGCAGATGCGAAAGTCAACCACAGTGAGAGAGTCGATGACAGTGGGGCAGATAAATGAGAATTCCATAACCGTAATGCTGATCGTGGTCGTGGGGATATTTTGGGTTTGTCACATGTGGTTTGCAGTCAAGATCCTTATCCTGGAATTTTGTGGAAAGAAGTGCTTCTCCAGAGTCTACATTGAATTGTCAAATTTCTTACTAGCATTCAATGCTTCCATTAATTTTGTAATTTACTGTCTCTGTGGGAGTAAGTTTCGGAAGCAGCTTCTACTTTTATTCTCTTGTGTTAAGACTGGAAGGTTCAGTAACAGCGGGAAGTGTGATGGTAATCGGAATGTTTCGACGAAGGTGTAAATAATTCATGATTAAGGTAATTCTTACTTTCTGTACTTGCATATATAGAATAATATAATTTAACACATTTTACACGTGAGCTGGAAGTATTTACTGTGAAAAAAACAATGTAATAAATCCAATTATTTTACCGTAAGGTGTCTATTCATGTTTAATGAATTTCCACGACTTCAAAGGATTACAAGACTATCTCTCATTGCAGTGGATTCCAATATAGTTGTTCGTGTAAATGGAGTTCTTGTTTTCGGTTGGAAGTCAGGAGAGACTTTAAAGCTTGTTTTCTGCCCCAATGAAGCACTTACTAGATTGAGAAATTTAAGGACAGCCTTCGATGCATTGCGATCTTTTATAGTCCAGACCAAAGGTGGGCGCATACCCTACATGTATGCCTACAAGTAGGCAAAAATGTAGGCTAAGCTCAAATTTTCGCATATTTTGTAGGCATTTGTATGTAGGCTGCATATTTCGAGGGAAAAATGTATGCAATGTATGTATGCTGGGAATAATCAGTACGTACCTACATAAAAAAAGGTAGGTACTTAAGCATGAAAATGTATGTATGTTTGTTTGAACCTTTCGTATTCGAAAGCGCTGAATAAAAGCCCCATCTACACTTTGGTTCACATATATACATATGTTATGTTACTTTTGTTTACGTGCTGGAGTAAAAACGATTTCAATTCGTTTTCAGCAATTACAATGAATTCATTTTAGTTATGCAGGTATGAATCAATTACGACAAAGAGGTATGTTAGTTGTAGGTAGGGACAATTCTCGGGAGTAATGTATGTTGGTTGTAGGTAGGGTCAACTCTCGGGAGGGATGTATGTAGGTTGTAGGTAGGGTCAACTCTCGGGTGGGATTTATGTAGGCTAAAATGTAGGTTGTACGTAAGAACCTAAAAATATGTAGGCTTTAAGGTATGCGAAAACTTTGCCCACCTTTGGTCCAGACGATGAGACTGCCAATAAAATACTCCATTTGGGAAGAAATTAATCCTAAGGGTCTGCCATGCATTTCGATCTAGTATCTATAGCACCACCGTTCACATATGCACTTGACACGATGTATCATAAAAGAATCTCTTTTAGAAAAAAAACATTCACTTTAATTTCCTAAGGGTAGCACAGTAAATGTCCCCAATTATAGTAACACTCCAAAGTACATACTATATTGCCCCTAACCTTATACACAGTCGGAAGACTTTCCCCGACCTAGAAAGAAAGCTGCATTTAAGATGTATGTACATACACACATATGTATAACTAACTGTCTCAAAATAACTAGAACGCAAGCAATTGTACTATTTCTGTCCCCAGCTTATGAGTCTGATCGTACGATAACCATTAACAACTTAAAACTCATGAGCTATACAGGGGAGTAGAGTACATACAAAACATACATTCGTATATCTAATTATGTATATTTCGTGTGTAGTAAATCCGCAATGTTTTACTGATGAAATGAAAAAATGATTATGAAATTCCCGTTTACATTCGACCTTTTGTATTTTTACAAATAAATTTTACTCGTGAGCTGAATGCATTTAATTTGAAAAAAAGACTATTTTACGACTGTGTCTAATTTTATACTCTACAAATTCAGTTGGAAATCGTCTTTTTATGCTTCGATTTTAATCACCCCAGTTACCTAAATTTATACCTACAGCAGGGGTACAATCTAGTATTTATTATGTTTAGTATTTTTTTGATGGAGTCTGTCTATGGGAACGGTAATTGGGATCCTTCGCCTGAGGAATTGAATTTATAAGTCCTCAAAATTGAACACTTCCTTCACGTTTCCTAGTTTTCTTGCGGTATCTGTAAAAATGAAAAAGGTACGCTTGGAATTTAATATCATTACATGAACTACGATTGAAATACCTTGCGCACCATGTGTGGCTTATGTATGTAGATACATACCTTTACATCAGCCGTCTTGTAGTCCGGGGCTGGCCAGTCGACACAATTATAGGTAAGAGGTTTCTTGCGTACATTATTCCAAGAATGGGAATGAAAGTCTCGTGTGGTGTAATTAGTTGTTTCTACTAATGGGTCTATTCAAAGTTTAACAGATTAGCAACTATGCCTAGGCACTCTGATGCTTATCTGTGTGCACTTATAATTAACATTTTAACTTTTAACATAAGTTCAAATATTTAACTAATACTCTTTGGCAGTTCTAATTTAGATACTTCATTTTTAACTCCCTGAAAACCCGATTTCATTTGTGTCTGATTAAGGAAAGTATAAAGTATGAAACTAAGCAAAAGATTAATGCGCCTACACTTTGATGAATTGTTCCGCAAGGCAAACAACTTCATTAATTAGGTCATCTAACATCTTGGTGCATTCAAGTTTTATGGGACACAAATGTAGCCACAAATAAGACACTGCCACCTTGAAGCAACGAATTGCAAGGACTAAGAGATAATTCTGCTACAGTAATAAGAAAGCATACTATAATTCGAGCTGATTCCAGTTGTACGTGCATTTGTTCGAAAAACATAAATTGGACAATTTTAATAAAAAATTTATTCAGGGTAGTAAAATAAAGTTTGGAATGCAAATGAATCTGCACAAGGTTTTTTATGACACATTGTCTTGTAAGTTCCTGCATTGTGACTGGAGTCGTGCTTGTGAGCATACGAAAAACGTATTGCGTTGAGGAAAGGGTCCAAGGGCGAAAAAAATATCATAATATGCTAGCCAGTTGAGAAAGCAAATGTACAATGTTTGGTGAAGTAAATATTTTAAAATCATCGTTTTTCACTGTTCACTTGTTCCTTGATACTGTTTAAATTCACTACTGTTATCTGGCTAAACTTAGGTCATTTTTAATTGTGTGTGCATTTCTTGTGATATAAATACTGATGGAAATTCCCGGGTTCATAAGATAATTTTTTCTCAGACCCTTAGCCTTAGAATAAATTGGATGTCCTTTAGTATCTACATCAAACTATTTTTGCAAATTTTAATCGAGATTCCAGTACTTTCGTTTAAAATACTCTCCGAGAATAATTCAATAGCCAAGAGATAAATACCTTATTGAGATTTCCTATCGTTAACATAGAAAGACATCCCTTGATTTTAATACACGGCCTTTGCAGTAACTACACCATAAGCGCACGCGACTAAATTTCATTCGGACTCTCATTTACAATTCTGATGATTTTCCTTCAGGCGTTTTTACCGATAAAGTTTATCAAGGGCGATTGATCAAAATAAGATATTTTGCGAGGACTTCCTAAAGAATTAGAGCAGACAATTGCAAAACATACACGGCTGTAATTGTATTTTCCCGAGAATCTATCTGTATATTCTAATTACAATATGTTAGGTGAAAGCATTCCTATAATTATTCAACTATTTACACATCGTAACATTGACAGATTTTACTACCACCAGCTGGGTGCTCGAGCTTTATGATTTTAGTATCTAAGACAATACCACCCCAATAATCAAATCCAAACTAGAGGATTCGTGAGTATTGAGATGCATGATGAATTCCAGTAATTATTTTCATAGTTTTGGCCACTGTTTCTACTGTCACTGAATTTCGTACCAGTGGTCACGGCACAAGTAATTATGTGCATCAGCTGGTGCACAAAAGGAAAGATCCTCGTTTTATCTAAAAGAAAAGTCTAAGTAGGTCCACAGACGCAGTGCAAAGATTTTCTCTAACTTTATTTTAGAAAGGCGCTTCTACCCAGCTCATTACTATTAATAACTACTGGAATACCTGGAAGTTTCCAGACTGCAATGTACCATGTCTCCTGTCCAAGTATGTACACATAATTACTGGTGCCCCATAAATAAGACCGAGAGGGTATTGTTGCAACTGAAGAAAGAGCATTAGATAAAAATGAACGGTAATTTTCTTAGAGAAAGTTTTTACTTGATAACAATCATTTCTTATTTTAATGCCCGTATGTGTGAACTCCAACCTATTCTCACACCCAAGGAAGTCTGGCCAAAAATAAACTGAAAACGAGCAATGAACTTGACTTTACTATTAGGAGTTACAACGCAGGCACGCAATTATTTTCTCAAATACATTCTCTTACAAACTCGGAAAATACCCTACCCCACATTTTATGACTTTGCTCCCGCAGCAAAACTTTTCTCCTGATACTCCCTTGCTGATCTTGCTCACAATTCCTAACATAGTGTCATGTTGGACAGTTCATTAGAAAGAGCATAAAATCCCTCCAAAGAAACATTAATGCTTTTAGAAATTTAAAACAAAGTTTTCTGCATGCTGGAGGATCAAATAATGAATGAGTAATTCCCTTATGTGAGCAACAAGGAAAATGGTATGATCCTGTCTGTATGCTTCTGGCAATGTATGGCTAAGATTGTAAGAGTATAGGCATATTAAATTACATGGTAACTCTGGAAACTGGTGCATTTTATTACAGTTAGTATTTATTGTGCTAGTGGAAAAGGTCATTGGGGTCCATCGCCTGAGATGGTCAAGTTAGGTTAACTTAGGACTAACTTTACTCCAATGCTTTGCGTCTTATTTCTGTAAAAATGCAAAACTTCCCTTTTAAAGGTAATACCCTTACGTAAGCTGTGATTGAGATATCTTGAACTTTACGTGTGGTGGGATGTACATTCCTCTACATCACCCCTAACCACACATCACATTTGACCTTTGATACTCTAAGGAAAAATGATACATGTTCAGACCGACTTGCACGTACGTATCATTTTACTAAAGAGCTGAAATTCGCTAAGAGCTTCGAGCGCAATGTTCCTAGAATTAAAATAAGAGTCATGTCCTCCATCTCATGTGGTGTAGTTCATTCTAATAGCCATTCATAGGCCTATTCAAAATTAGGAATGGCACATTAGCAAATATGCACAAGCACTCCGAGGCTTTTTATCTACTTATTGTTAGTACTCAGGAGTGTAGACCACACTATTCTGGCATCATTTCACCTATACAAGGCCAATGTTCAAAAAGGACTGGTTGACTTTGGAACTTCCCAGTATTACTTCTCCCCCTGTCCTGAAGGTTTGAAGAGACAAATGACTCACTGTCAGTATCAGCACTCCATTTCCAAGAGACATTCGAGGATTATCTAAACTCACGAAATTTGGAAGGCACCGTAAAAAAATAGTTTTTGTCCATACACCGTATAGTTTTGATAAATATAGTTTTGTAGGTATTTACGTCACTAAGAATGGTTCTTTTGTAATCCTGTAACTACTAAATTTGGTTTCAAGAATTTGATTAATTCCGTTTGACAATTCTAATTTTACAAGATTTTTATCCTTGGCTGACGACGGAAAAAATGAAGTACGTATGAGCAAGAGCTTAATGTGGCTACCCTTTTGTAAATTGTTTGAGAGGCCAACCTAACATCCTTGTGTAATCCATGTTTTATTGGCAAAAATATACAGTAGATATCGATAAATAAGAAACTATCAACTTGAAGCTACGAATTGCAAGTGTTTCTTAAGAACTCATTGTACAAAGAGTAAGAAAGGATTCTATAAAACGTGCTAAAGTTGAACATACCAAAAGCAAAGTTTGGGCAATTTAGATACAATGGTAGTCTTGCTTAACATTCGTTCGAAATCTCCCAATCACTGATTTGTTACATCTCTGGAATAATAAAGAGCTTTCATTCTACTCTTATAAAAATGTGTGCACAGCGATTGCCCGAAGTTTTGTAAGGAAATGAAGGGCTGCTCAACAGTATATTTATTCAGGGAGGTCAAATAAGTTTGGAATACAAATCGGTTTTAGAATTGTGTGCTGCTGTAAATCTCTGCACTGTGACCTGGAATCGTGTTTGTGTGCACACGTGAAAAAAATTGTATGCTTCATTCCCTTCGATATTGGGAAATTGCAAGGGTGAGCACAAGAGAGTACCATGTTAGCTCTCATGAATCACAGGCTGCTGTTACAAAACGGGATAAGCTCGGAAAGTAAAGCACAGGAGGGCAAAGTAAATATTATAATAATCACTAATTTATCCTTCATACCACTTAAAGTAACTTCGTCAGATAGTTTTTCGTTATCAGGTTAGACTCAGGATTTTTTAAGTGTGTGTGTCTTGTATCAAAAATACATATATTCTCGTTAATTTTTTGAATGCATAAGATCTTTTTAATCTTTGGCCATTCGCCCTAAAACAAATGAGTGGGTCTCTAATGTGTTAAACGTTTTCACAAAATTTCATATATATTCCAGAAGGCTTAAAATATGTATTCTCCGAACATTTTTCATGTCTGGATAAAAATTTTCATTTGCTTCTTCCTGGATTTTGAATAGATCCACATTCCAATAGTTTCGCATTACTATCAATGAATTTAAATAATTTATGGCATGAAGTTCAGATATAAAAGGGCCAACCGCGTCTTAATAATGTAAGTATTATCAAAGAAACGCATGTGCGAGTAAACGTAAACTGCAAACATCCTTTCTTATGTGATTTCTTATCAACAATCTATGCATTCACAATAAGAATAAAATAATGAAACTGGAAAAACATCTTTGATGCTAATTTTGTCTAACTTTCAGGGTGTTTTGTATTTGTGGCAAATTTTTGAAGATTACGGAATTCGAGGAATGTTTTCTTTTTAAAGCATGAGATTAACGCTTTTGCAAACCTTCCCAGGAGACAAAAATTAAATACGTTCTTGGAACTCCATAAAGGTCTTCCTACATAGTCAGCACAGCAAGATATAACTAAATAACGTAGGGTCTATGTAGAATCTAAACTGGAAGAGTACTACTGTGTTTCATTCCTACTTCGTATCATCATCAATTACAAACCATATGATTTTTGCTTAGGGTTTGTTTTTTGTCATAAGGGAAAAAACTTATCACGGGATTGGGCAAAACAATAAATTTCCGAGGACTCCGTATAGAAGCATTTGCAAGACATATGTGCTACGTCGTGTTTATATTTTGCGGAGTATTTATACATAGTTATTAAAGTATATCAGGTTAAAGCATTCCTATAGTTATTCAAGTGTGCACATTTAGAATGATTGCCAAGTTTTACTGTCACCAGCTTGGTGACCGAACTTAATTATTTCAATGCCAGAGAGAATACTTTATTATTAAGGACAACCCCAGAAATTCCCATCGATTGTTACAGTTTCTACTTGCATTGCATTTGTACCAGTTGGCATGCTACAAGTGCTAGTATCAGTTGGTGAAAAACATCTTCACTTGTACTGTGTAAAGGAAAAGTGAAAGTGCGTCTGTAGATACATATTTTGTCTTTCTTTGAAAGCAGTATCTATTTTTATCACAACTCATTATTATTAATAGCTACTAGCATAAGCGAAGTTTCCAGCCTGGCCGCAGTATACAGATGTCCTCTATACCTGTATAGATACTTACTGGCTCCCCATAAAAAATACCCAGAGGAACCCAGAGATAATTTCGTACTTGATAAGATTCGATTCTTCCCTTAAAATCCATATGTATGGAACTCCAACCAATTCTCATGACAGAGCAAGATAAAAGCAAGGCCCTCTGGCTAAAAAGGAGGCTGAAAATAAGAAATGAACTTGACATCGCTATTATGAGTTGCAAAGCTAGAATGTTACCTCAATGACAGTTCACATTCCCATTCAAACCCGGAAATTTCCTCCACCACATTATTTCGCTTTGCTACGGCAGCAAAACTTCTCCACCTTTGCCCCATTGCTGGTCATACCCATAATTCCCAACTTACAATTAGTGTCCTGTTGGATATCTCATTCAAAAGTAGACACATACAATTCCTCAAAAGAAATTTACCGAGTACAGAGTATCGTAAGTTTATGAGTTTTATTTAATGTTTGATTTGAGCTACGTTATTATCTTATTTTGAATGGCTCGTCAGCCTGCGTCTGAAAAACGACTAAAGCAAGAAGAGACAAGAAACTGAATTTCACGCTGAATCTGATCTTACTGCATACAATAAAACTTGTGGAAACTAACATTGTCAAAGCCCCAAAGACTCACTATCATACTACGAGTGACATTGAGGTGAAATTCAGTTGCACTTTTGAAATCCAGTGGCAGAAAATAAATATTGAAGTCTTTAGAAAACCTGAAATAGAATTTTCTGCTAACTGGAGGAATCACTGGAATGGATGAGCAGCAGAGGACGGGAAAAATACTATTTTCCAATTTAAAATACAAAATAAAATACTGAAACACAATTACGCAAAAGACAAAATAGAATACTGAAACAAAATTACTCAAAAGACAAAATAAAATACTGAAACAAAATTACTCAAAAGACAAAATAAAATACTGAAACAAAATTACTCAAAAGAAAAAAAATACTAAAACGCAGAAATAACATGCAAACTATCAAATAAAGGATAAAATACTGAAATACAATAGTATGTATGTATGTATATTTTTATTGATTTGAGCTTACTGAAATACAATAGCTCAAAACATCAAATACGGAATAAAATATTGAAACTCAATAGCTCAAATTTGCAAATAAAATATCGCAACAAGGGAACTTAAAACACTAATTGCAATAAAAAATTCGAGTAAATTAGTTTAACTTAATTACAAAATACATTTATTTTGGAAGAGCAAAATAAATCAAAAATTACGACAGTTGAAATCACTCATATTCTTGGGATACACAGCATTTTACAATTTCTGTAATAATTACTTACAAATGTAAAGTAATTTAAATAAATTTTCGTCCAATGATTTATCACCTGCAATCAAGATGTCATGGCAGGCTTTGTGCAAATGCTTGCTGTATTCTCATTAGTATATAAAATATTGTAAAAAAACACCCTAAAGTGCACATTATCTCGGCGAGTGAAAGTGATTACTATCTAGGAAGGTGTCACCTCTGAACTGTAAGTGGGTATTATATTTCATGGAAACTGACGGTTTACATACTGCATTATACATAGTGATCATAATCATTCCCAGACCACCATCACCCAGGATACATATGGGAGTGACTCATAAAATATTCGATTCACCCTGTTTGTAGCTAATTTTTTTCAGGTTTTCTAAAAATTAATTCATTAACCTGTGCCAATATTTGAGTTCAGTGTTCAAAACGTCAAGCAAGTTCAATTTTTTCTTCATTTTTTGATTCTCATACAGTTTGATTTTAGACAAATAGTATTATTCCTTTTTTAAACGTTTAGGCTTTCCAAGGTGGCTATTTGATAGGTCTTTGTGTTGAGAAATGTGGATAATACTTGACAAGATCAGAAACAAGGTTGGAGAAATTCAGCTGCAAGACAGAAAGCTGCTGAAAATAAGGAATGTCGGTTCTTGTACTTTTTTCACGGACAGTTCGGAGTTTAGTAAAAATATTGAGCGCGGTGTTTATACCAAATTTCATGGGGGTTCATATGAGTATAATATGAACTTCGAAGAACAAAAATTGCTTGGTGTGAAAGAAATGTTAACAAAGTTTATGTATGAAAAATACAATGCATAATATAAAGAAAATAAATACTTGTGTTTTGCGTCAGTAGTATGCCTTCCCATATGTCGACCCTGAGACCGCAATTTTTGCCCTAGAAGTTTTTGTGTGTTTTCCTTTATGGATTTTATAGTGAAGAAGTGACACTACATTGGAAATTGTAGGCATGACAGCAGAATGAAATGAGTAAAAGTAGAGACATTTTGGCTGCGGGAGCAAACTGAGAAATCGTGGAGGAGGATAAATTTTTATTTTACAGTCATATTATGAATATGATATGAACCTGTAGTTGATGTATTCACTTGAGAGCTTGTTTGAGCAGCCGTCAAAAATAATAAAAATTACCTAACATTTGCACATAACTATTAAAATAATATAACGCACAAATTTACTTAATATCAGACGTCTCAAATGAATACTGATGTTCCTATGGACTCGTGAAATCGCCTATAAGTGAAACATTTTCAGCCTTGCAAACTCATAATAACAAAGGCAAGTTTATTCCTCATTCTCAGTCTACCGTTACTGTTATAACCAGACAGCTCTTCCTGTGCCATGAGAACCGGTGGAGTTATATTCACATATGGACATTGCAGCTTGAGATGAATCTTCACAAGTTTGTACTTTCTCCAAAAAAACTTATCGTTCATTTTTATATCAAATTCCTTCTTCAGCTGCAACAAAATCCTTGGAACGTTTTTTTATAGGGAACCAGTGTATGAACAGGAACATGAAATATATGAATATATTGTAGGCTGGAAGTTTCCGGCTGTACTAGCTATTAATAAGATTAAGTGTGCTATGACTGTTGTGTTACATCAAAGCTGCGCTCTCAAAGAATGTGAGAAAAAGTTTTTTTTCACCAGCTGATGCATCCATTTGTGCCATGACAACTGATCCGAATGCACTGAAAGTAAAATCTGTGACAATTCAAAATGCTTGTAAGCCCCTGCAAGATACGCTTATGTAAATCCACGAGATAGAGTTTATTTCCAGGATTCAATAAAAAACGGGTTTACGGGATTTTATTCAAAAGCTTGTTATGCAAATACAATGATTTTCCTGTACTGTGGTTTCTTTTTAGATGGCATTCCCTTTATCCTGGTATGATTAAATTTCCTCATTTATAAAAACCAGGCAACTAATTTTCTAAATTACACATATCTTTACACGGTCCTGGATTCAACCTTGTTAGCTCTTGTTTGGATCATCTTTGTACTGCAACAGCGAGTGGATTTGCATAGTAAATTTTCCTGCATAAAACTGGGTCAAATATTGACTGTATGTGCGGCGAAAAAATAGTTTGAAGAATGCAGAAATCAATTTTGTGTTTATGTAATATATGTATGATTTGAGAAAGGGAAACTCCACTACTGTAATCAAGTTCCGTACATCTAATACGTCATGGGATATTTTCAAAGTACAAGGACATAACAATTTGTCATCATACAATGCTGGTGAGGTGAGAATGGACAGATTTATATTAAAGATTTAGATGTTAGTTAAACGTTAACGTTTAACGAAACAATATATCATTCAGATCTTGGAAAATGGTAAATCTATTGAACATATTAAAATATTACTAAGGAATAATTTATTATGATTCCACTTAAAATATTCACTATAATCTAAAGCGTGCGTTTGAACAACAATGTACAAATAGTAGTGAGTTTAGTATTAATTAATAATTGGATATAGTTAATATAAAGAAAGAGAAACATACAATCCTGGCAGAATAGATTTTTCAAACAAAAAACCTTTTGAATTTTTTCGATCATGACAATTTTTGGCCGACAGTTTTTGGATAAATATTTAAAGCTAACCTTTAAACTCAATATTATGATATTATAATAATATATAAAATGTATATAGCGGTCTATTATAATATTATTTAAAAATAAAATTATAATAAAAATCGACTATTTCGTTTTCGAATTTCTTCTAAGGTTGTTCACGACGAATACAGCGCAAAAAAACCTAATATACAGTATCATGTTCCTAAAAACTCCGGACTGAACTTAATCATGGCCGGTAGCATTTTTAAATCCAAGCAGGAAGAATATGCACACGTATCATGGCCAGGAAGCATTTGATCTTGCTATGCTTATTAGTAAAAATTCAATCCCAACAGGAATAATATATTCTTGGATAGTTCAAGCATGCCTGGCGTAACTTGGAATTAATGCTGTAAGCATAGTTAAATTATGGATACTTGCAGGATTAAAATAGGAATGGAAGTACCCTTATACCAAACCTAGCCGTGCAACAAAACATCTTGTATTTGAAAGCCATCCAGCATCATTTTAAACGGTTTCCCATTATCAAAGTAAAGATAGGTATCTGATGCGGACACATCTGTATCAGCAGAAAAGAGGTAAGAAATATCTAGTACATAAGTAATTATATTCACAATGTTTGGTGTATGTATGTATATTGTATTGTATATCTATACAACGGTACGATGTTGAATTCTATGAATAAACACAAAACATTCACAAACAATCAGTTGAATTTTAAGTTGAAGTTCAAATTCAGTTTAAAGAACAGGGAAAACGAGGGTTGAGTTCGAGTTCATGTTCAGCAGATCAGGTTTCGGTTTCATTTCAAGTTCCTATTTAAGATCAGGTTTCAGTGCTGGCTTTAGATTTGCACTATCAGTGTGAAACGAACAATTGAAAAAAAAGATGACAAACGACGTTCGTTAGCAACAAATCATTACACATAAATAAATTCTTAAATTTAGAACCGTTATAACTTTAGAAAGTCCAACTGAAGATCAATTTGTAGGATTTCCAAATACGCTTCCTGGATGATTGACAGGACTATCCTCAATGACAAGCCATTTCAAGAATCTGTCACAACGCATGCAGCAATTCAAAGGGTTTATATAAACATTAAATTGTTGATTTATACAATTAAATATTTATGAATTTATAAATTCTACCGATTTTATTAATACCAGACACTCCTATCGCTATTAATTGTATTTAAACATCTTGATGTAATCTATTTGTTCTAAACAAATATGCGTATGCCGTGTTGCAAAATATGTTTCTCCAATTAGCACATACGTACGTACGCATAAATGTGGAGATCTGCCATAACCTTGGAGGCAGATCCGCAGCCTAAATTATAATTTCATAAAAGCAATGCAATCCACTCGGCAGACCGAATAGCACAAAATCACGAAAACGAAGAAAACTTGAATGGGTATTCGAATGCCAAAAGAGAATTCAAGTAGTGTGATTAATAATTTCACGGAGGGGGCAAAATTGGATTGAAATCAGTGGGTTTGAAATGGATTTTTTAACGTAACCGTTGCCACTATTGTTAATATTGATTTTGAACTTATATAATTACATATATCATGTCTGTCAGGATTGCAGTATGCATTCAGGGTTATGATAGGGTGATAATTTCAGTAGTACTTTAGAAACGTTTTATTATTTTTAAAGCGAAGCGCTTTTGTAAAATTGCTCGTTTTTGATTTTGTCCTTCTAAAGGCTCCATCACGGGACAAGATACAACCGCCGGACCAGCGGCAAACGACCTGTTGGGTCCTGGACTTGGGAATAACGCCTTTCCTTTTCCAATTTTCAAAATTTCATGAAATTTCATAAAATTTCGAAAATTCCCCGAATTCACTTAAAAATTTAATTTAACATTTAACCGTACAAACGAATTCGTTGATCATATTAAAGTCATGGAAAATACCTTTCCCGCCCAAATTTCCTAAAATTTTGAAAATATTCCGAATTTAAGTAAAATTCTGATTTAACCGCTCGAAAGAATTCCTTGATCAATAAAATCGTCGAAAATACCTTCCTCGTTACAATATTCACAATTGTATGAAATTTCGAAAAAACTTCGAATTGATGTGAAAACCTGGGTTAACCACAAGAACTAGATTTTAACTCGTTGATCACTAAGGTCGTAAAAAATACCTTCCCTGTCTTGAAATCCGGCTTCGCTTTTGTTACAATCGATGAATCGATTGCAGTTTTGGATTTTTTCTATCTGTTCCGAAATGTCGGACCAGACAGATAGTATCATTCTTGAATTAGGATCATAACAGACAATCTGATCGGACCAAATAATAAATACGACAGGTTTTTGCTTTGATAGTAATTAATGAAAATAATACAAGCGTATCAAAACGTCACCCAACCGAGATTATTTCAGTTACGTTAATAATTACAATTAAATATACACTACTTATTGAAAATTTGCTTCAAAAAATTCACCAACACATAATTTGGTCCAACGGATGCAACATGTCAATTACTGCTAAATCAGTAAATCCACCTGAGAGTATTTCGTAGACCAAAATTGTGGTATAGTTCTGCACTTGGATTAGACCAGACCAAAAATCAAAAAACAGACCGAACGAACACCAGAAATAGTTTGCATTCACGGCAGTCTTTGATATATCTATTTTAAATCCATAAAATTTGGTTAGCGTTTAGTGTTTGTAACAAAAAAAGAATATAAAAGATTCCATTGCTACCTTTTGTGAAAGATGGTGAATATGGAAACATATACTTTACAGAAGCTACCTTAGTAAACATAACATGTAACCTAATATGTACATATATACGTTTGAATGCGCAAGTAGCAACGTAGCTAAACTTAACTTTTTGTCCCTACCCACTTTCTGACGTTGTTTCTGATTATGAGAAACACATGTATTAAACGTATTATTATGTATGTAAAAACAATATAATTGTACATATGTAAAGATAATAATACATGTGAATGTTACGTTGATCAATAGTGCAACGGTCAAAATCCATGGAATTTGACCCCATTAAAAACCATTAATAATACATTGTTAATCCCGTTTTAATGTGTTTTGTTCTAAAAGTATATATTAAGAAATTAATATATAAATAAAAATTATATAAAATAGAACATAGGGCACAATATGCAGGCATGGCAAAGGAAACCGAGGGTATAGTAAGCCAGGAGCAAAGAAAACAGGTGGCAGAAAAAGCAAGAGACAGTAAAAGCAGGGGTAGCAAATGAACGGGGCAAAGGAACCCACTTATTTTGCATACTGATTAAGCAAGGACTGGCCAAAACTCACTAACTAGATAATATGATATATGTCATGGTATGGAAAAATTATATGAAACATAAGATTGATTTTAATAATATAAAAAATTTCATTGGATACTCAAATGATGTATCATGTGTTATTGCTATTGGATACAACATGAATAAATGTGATCGTTGTTAAAAAATTTATTGAACAGCAGTTCACACATTGAGAATTGTTAATCGCTCCAAAAGTACCAAAGACGAGTTGATTTTGAAGCTGACCTGATTTAGTCAGGTGTCAGTTCATCAATCTGTCTTACTTTACCCGGCATTAAATACAAGCCGTTATGAAATAATTAAAATTGACTCACAAATGATTACATTAGAAACATTCATTATACAAATTTTCAGTCCATATAACTCATCAGTAAATAATAAAAACGTTAAAATTGTCAATAAATCGTCAGTAAATATAACAACCGTTAAAATTGTCAATAAATCGTCAGTAAATATAACAACCGTTAAAATTGTCAATAAATCATAAGAAAATAATACAGGTGTTAAAATTGTCAATACGTCTTGATTCAGTAAAGTTAGTCTACAGCCACAAGTTGAAGGAGTCTGTAAAGTTAGTCTACAGCCACAAGTTGAAGGAGTCTGTAAAGTTAGTCTACAGTCACAAGTTAAAGGATTCAGTAAGTCATGATTAATTAATAATAAATTTGAAGGAGTCAGTAAGTCATGATTAATTAATAATAAATTTGATGGAGTCAGTAAGTTATGATTAATTAATAATAAATGTGACGGAGTCAGTAAGTCATGATTAATTAATAATAAATTTGAAGTAGTCAGTAAGTCATGATTAATTAATAATAAATTTGAAAGATTCAGTAAGTCATGATTAATTAATAATAAATTCGAAGGAGTGAGAAGATCATGATAAATACAAACAGTAAGTCGTGCATGTAAAAACATTTTGAATTTAAAAAGTCAAACCATAAAGGGTCAGCTAGTGTGTCCGTAATTATGGAAAGCGTTATAAGTCGCGAAGTTGTCAGCATAATAGTCCAAGGTCCCGAAAATCCAAAATAGTCAGTAAAGTGTCGATTAATAGTCTGATGCAAGCTTTCTCGCTGGTCAAACGTCCAACACAAACAGTAGAAATATAAATTAAAATCGGTTACAATGCATTATAAAGTTTTTCAATGTTCTATCATGAAGTCCATCTAGAACTGAATTGAGAATAACACGAATTCATGAAAACCAGCGAACGAAAATTCCGACATCTGGGTTTCACTAAACAAATTAAATTAAATCCTAAAATAATATCCTTAAAAATTATAGTATTAGCAAATTTGCAATCAATTACATACATGAGCTTTCACAGAGCTTCGAAGAGCACGCGAGCTGACTTTTGTCGTGCTTCTCGCAATTCGCCTTTCCTCTGAGCTCGAAGTTTCCTGCTTTCTTTTTCGCTCCTTCTCACGAAGTTGTTGAAAACTTTCTTCGGATGTCTCAAGCTCTGAAGACCCACGAGCTCTCTTCTTTCTCTTCGAAGAATCCGGCGCATCACCTAAATCGATTTGGGTTTCTAAATCCCAATGACTGACGGCAAACTGGGTTAAAAATGACAAGTTTAATTTTTGTTGCTTAGGAAACAATTACATTTTATTGCTGAGTGCTTCCTAGACCCAATTGTCCTTGCCGGGACTGGATTTATTCATACGCGTGCACTTCCTCTCGATTCCGTTGGTACTATTACTTCGATATTTTCGTCCATTTCTCCAGTATCATCTTCAGTACAAATTATTTCCATAACAACCTGATCTTGTCGAAAATTTGGAATCAATCCAAAGGAATCTTCTTCATCTGAGGAGCTTGAATAGTCTACCAAGGGTTTCTTCTGTAACTTTATCAAAGTGCTACTTGGAAAGGATTCGGGAATATCCTCGTTACTACCGTCACTACTCCAGCTACATACAATTTGAAATCCTTCCATGTAGATACTTCCTTCAATATCTTCTACACCACTGTTGGCACAACCTCCAGAATTTCTATCCCTTCCACATCCACCTCCATCAACCACACCACCGTTGCCAAAAGCTCCAGACTTTTTATTCCTTCCACCTCCACCCCCATCAACCACACCACCGTTGCCAAAAGCTCAGGAATTTCTATCCCTTCCACCTACACCCCATCAACCACACCATTGTTGCCAAAAGCACCAGAATTTCTATCCCTTCCACCTCCACCTCTGGCGCTATCGTTTCCACCACTGCCATCACTGCCTACGCCACCTTTACCATCACATACTCCAGTTTCATCACAATCTGTCTGAGGGTCCGCTGCAAAGTTATTATCAGCAAAACTAAAACGCGACGGACCTGCAGTTTCCTCAATCGAAATTCCTGTTTTGCGAAACCCGTTGACTGCAGTCGACCATTTGCAGGAGTCTTGACAATGGACGCTATATCCTCAGTCCGAGGTTTCTTCCCGGTACTGAGCTAGGCACTACGTCATTGCAGTTGAATATCTAGCCTTCAGTGGGCTAAAAAAGCTCGTCAAGTGGCTGCAGCTATTGTGTGCAGTGAGGACGTATAGTTATTATGTCAATATTATAACATCTGGCGTACCCAACCACGTCGTCGGAAATGTGGCTGGCATGATTGTCAAGGAGCAGTAGTACTTCAGTGTTCTCATTCGGAGTTGCGTGGATTTTGAAATGTTTTATCCATTTCAGAAATGTAATTGTAGTGCTCCAGCCTTTGTTACTGGTAGTGAAAATTGTACCAGTTGAAGCATCACTGAGTCGGGTAAATTGTGCACTTTTGGGGAAAACAAACATGGGTGGAACATAATGTCCATCAGCACTAAAGCAGCATGTAAAGGTCACCAGTGTTCCTCTTTCTGCTGCTGACATCACAGGTACATATCTTACACCAGTTTTGGCTATGCGTAAAGGAGACTTATTCTATGAATTCAGGTAAACAACCAATGCAATAAATATTGCTAAATTATAGTAAACAATTCTAGGAACATAAATTTAGATGCTGGTTGGTACGGTTCACTAAGTTTCAAGAAGAGTTAGAGCTATATCAACAATGTTTAAGGAATAAATAATTGTACCGCAACAATGGGAGCACCAGTTTCATCAACATTGAATATCCTGGCCGGATCATATCGTTTTTCTTGATTTATAGTTTCAAGTTTGTCAAAAAATGCGTACACTGCCGTCTTTGTAAAGTAAGTAATTCGAATTAAGCTTGTAGGAGTTCCGGTCCTCATACTCAATCTGACTTCAAACCTTATCAAAAAGGAAATTGTCCTGTCAGCACCTGCAGTTTGATTCTTAAAGCGATTCTGCAAGCCGAAACGCCAGCCGTCCTATGAAGCGGCGGGTCATTGCATAAAATCTAAACATGATGTTAGTCATTGACCTAAATATTTTTGAATCTGACCACCGTTTTGCACTTGTCAGTGTATTAACTGTAATCTTTTAAAGTTATTTAATACCTGGAAGCTAAGTCCAATATCTATTGACTACAATACTTCGTCTTGCTCTGCTGAAAAGACCGGCTTGAACTTCCTGGAAGTCGAAATTGAAGGAATATCATCAGGATTCCACCCCAGTACTTCTGTATGACAGATCGCGTGGTTCCATAAAGCGAAGAAGCCTCCCTGACGTTGGATTCCATTGAATATCGGATACCTTTCAAAAGATCTTCCTTCCTAGTTTTCTCATATTTACAGTTGTAGTATCGTACTGTAAATATTTTAAAATTATATATTTGAATCTAATAATTATGATCGGAATAGTTCAAACCAGAAATAAAACTACCAGAGGATGTACTATCATGTAAAAACATGCAAATTGAAGGATAAATGAAATGTTAGACAATCGGAGAGCAAGCTTTTGGAGCTACTTGCACGAAGTCAAAATTCAGAGCCACTGTAAATGAACATATTATTGTTACTAGAATTATGGAGCGAAAATAGCTATTACGCTAATGTGTTACTGTACAATATAAGAGATACGTTGAATAGCAGCGACAGGTTGAGTAGCCGTTCCTCCGGGTCCACGTGAGTAGCTACAGCTACAGCTGAAGCTACTAGCCTAAGCTACGAAAACAAGGAAAATAGTATGCTATGTGGCAAGCACTTCTGTGTAAGTATGCATTTCATGGATTGCCAAGTAACCATTTACTTCCATGATAACCCACAGAAGGGTATTTGGGAATTAAAAATGATTTTAAATCTTAGTAAAAGTTTTCAACTTTATTCTCAGCCAGTCAGCCATAAAACTATCATTAAAGTGTCGGCAGAATGATTAACACAACGAATTTTGGTATTTTTCAATTAGTTTCTACTCGGGTTTGATACTGTATCGAATGAAAGAGAATCATTATTAAAATACGAGACACAATGGAACAGTTTAGACCCTGTTATTCTTCCCAAAAGTTTGCACATTTGTCTCGCATTTTCAAAGACATCGCAATCTTTACGAGGAAATGCTTAACACGCAATATTCACTCGAAAGGGTTGCCCGGCGTTATTCTGGAAACCACAATTCGGAACTTTTGAACTCAAACCATCTCAAATCCCATTCGCAAAATTCGCAACTTAAAACCGTACAGTTTGTGAAAGACCGAAAAGTGGCGTAAATGTTTGAAAATTACGTTAAGTCACTTTGATACCGGCTGCAGGAAAACGTATGTACGTTCACAGGGTTATACATTATTTGTCGTTATCTAGCCCCAATTCTTTTAATTCATCATTCTGAAAAATATTCCTTACAATTATTTCTACGTTTATAAAATACGAAGTACCAACACATACTAACGTATGACTACTCGTTATGCTTCGCTGTAGGGCAATGTAGGTTCGTGATAGTGATGACGAGTTTTATCCGAGTGAAATTGTTTACTAAGCGGAATGTCGACAGGTTCGTGATATACTTGAACATAGTGTTGATCAAAAAGAGTTCTTGCAAGAGAAACATTTGAATCTTGAATATTCTAGTTTTTCAATTTCACTGGTGATGACTTATTTTAAAACCATGGACCACAATATAATCATTCAAAACCATGATCTCTTGCTTAACGAATTGCACATCCAAAGTCTTTGTATTAAAATTGACGTCATAGAATCGTCTAAGGAAGTATCTAGAAAGTCGCGGATCGCGTTCAATCCCGAGACTTGCTTTCAAGGATCTCGTTAAACGTGTAAATTTGTATTGTGACTCAAACGATGTAGGTCAAATAATCCCACCCATTTTTACTTCCACAAAAAAGTCAGTACATTGTAAAACTTATGCTTCAACAAGTGAACTTTTCTTGAAGACAACGAAGGAATGGAGCACATCAGCGTCATTTTTAGCATATCTATTCATTTCTATCAAAGCATTTTAGGAATCATGCTGCAACAAATGATTATACCGCTCCTGCTAATTTTGGATGGCAACTCATCTCATATTAGTCATGTGGCTATTTTCTTATTCACAAAACACAAAGATATCATCGTTAATTTACCACTACATAGATCCACAAGACTCAGCCCCTTGACATGTGCTTCATTTCTCTCTTAAGAGCAGTTACAATGACACCCGGTCACGATTGGTGCAACTGCATCCAATGAGAAAATCATGAAAAGAAGACACGACCAGCATAATTCGTGTTCCGTACGAAGAGTCATCTAAAGCAAGTATAACAATTGTTAAGGGATTCGTCAAAACTGGAATATTATTAGATGATTAGGAACGCCTAAGCAGATATGTTAACGAGTCTCATAATACTGACCGTTTTAAGTGTCTTGAAGATCATGTTGGTAAGGGCCATACTGGTGTCAGTGTTAAAACTGACCAGCACTTTCACTACACACACACTGCACTTTCCCCGATGATGGCTATGGTGAGGAGAAGGTCTTCTATTACTTTCTCCAGGCCTAGAAAAATTAAAATAAAAGGATTAGTGGAAAAATGTAAACACAATGTTTACATTTTCTCAGCCCTTACCTTACCCTAATCCTAACCTACTGAAAAAGCTAAAAATAAAATATGTAGAAACCCCTTACCTTATGTTCCTCATGCGGAAATTCTGAACCCCTTCAAAATTAAAAAAGGGCAAGAGATTTCCACAGAAGAATCATTCAGTAATCCACTGCATTAGCGGTTGGCTCCGAGGTCTTTACCTCTGGGTTCTATTTCGGGAGAATTCTCCTGGCTATTCCGACTGAAAGGACGTTTCTATTTGGGTAATTTACACCTGTTCCCGCTCCTAATACCACCAGACCTTTTTCCATACCTAACCACCATTCCCTGCCTACCCAGACCATTCCGATGCTAGATTTAAAAATCTTGACGGCCTGAATATTGGTGTCTAAGTATTTATACTTATTTAATTTTCTTCTGAAAATTTCTTGAAATACATTTTTTTTTAATTTTGTTTTGGAAATAAATTTTGTTAGGACCTTTCACGTGCTGCAAATGTGAACTTTGGATCCTTTAAAGTAAGTTTGGATATTATGTTTTGGATTTTTTGATTTGTGCAGTAAAAAAGCCGAGTCTGGCAGGTGTGCGAACCTAAACTACCCTATTTTACTGTTGTCTACCCTTCCTTTAAAAACATTGAGCGTGCATTTGCCCTGGTAATCTTATGAAAAGTGGTTTTTCCGAGCATTAACTCCGGATAAAAATTCTACAAATAAAATAAGAATTTTTCCGGGCAATGCACGTATTCCGCGCGGAGCGCTGGATTAATTCCTGAGTCCCTAACCTGTTACTATGCCAGTTTTCATTTTGCTGTACGTACTCCTGATAATGTTTTGTGAATCCCTGTCGGCGAAATTTAATTACAACCCCTTTGCTCTACTACTCCAATAAATTAATTAAAACGAGTTTCAAGTTTATTTTCCAATTAATTAATTTAACGTTTAACATTTTGTTTAACCCTTTTGATTTAATCCTCATAATCCTCATAACTGGCACAAATGATTTTGGCTGGCAAAAATAATTTGGAAAAATCCTTCCCTCTTCAAGCGAGTATGTCATTGTTGCTCACAAATCTCTGATGAGCATTTTGCCATTTAAAGGGATAGTTAGTACATCCCCAACAGTATGAAGATTGTTATAGAAAACTTTCTGGAAACTATCGAAAAATAATTTTGTTCCTTACTTTGACACATCAGGTGCAGATATTCCGGAGGACACTTCAGATGAAGAGCAAAACTACGTTGGCATACAGAACATACTATCATATACATACATTACTGTCAGTGAGGAAACTGCTTAAAGCAGGAATGGTACTGAAGATATTATTGTCACAAACTTTGAATTACAGGAAGTCGCGGATATATCCATCGTAAGACATATTAGCGTACATATTTTCTTTACACTTTTTGGGGAAATGACTTTTTCATTAGTAATAGGTTATTGCGATTTGGTCTCGTTAGTGGATTCTGATACCCAGCCCCAGTCCGGCAGAAATACGCGTCAGCCAATAGCATCTGAATTAATTACTTCTGAAGATAACTTATGAACATTGAAAATGAAATATGCTAGGATACGGAGAAAGGACACCAGAGACTCAGACGAACGCAGACAGACTCGAAAGTTGGTAAAGTCCCAAAAGCGGTATTTTAGAAAGCATTGCAGTAAGGTTTTTGTACTGATGAGTTACATGACTGAGAAGCACCTAATTTAATTTGAACGAACTTGTCAATACGAATGGCAAAAAAAAATATAATTTTGTTTTACTTTCGTCTAGTGCTAAACTCTATGTATATGAAATTTACGTTAGGACGAATGTCTAAACATTTCGGCTGAGTTCTACTTTCCCGGCCACAAAATTACCTTCCACCTTTCACTCACCAATATATTAACACTATAATACATAGGTAACTTCCACCTCCCACCAAATTTCCACTTGACCTCCCACCAAACTTCCATTTGACCTCCCACCAAACTTCCATTTGACCTCCCACCAAACTTCCATTTGACCTTCCACCAGACTTTCCATCTAACCTTCCACCTGACCTTCCACCTACTGTATTGCCTCCCTACACGAGTTACTGGCCGAAGCTCATTTCTTTTGTGCCTAATTTTCATCCGAAAATGACAGTCTTGGATTAATTTCGGTGTGTTAACTTATGGTTCGCATTTTTTATTCGTAAAATTAACACGGAGGTTAAAACACTTGATTGTTTAAAGTTAAAACTAACTCGTGTAATTAACCATAAAAATGCAGCTTACCTTTGAGAAAACAAGTTACTGTTACAAAATCATTATACTGATATGTACAAGTAGGGTATGTCGATTGAAAATGCCCTGCAGTATTTGTCCGCCCAGCTGAAAATGCCCAAAATGCGTGCCCACATGCCCAAAAACTGGGCATGTGGGCAGATTTTGAAAATGCCCTGATTTTGGGCATTTTGGGCAGGGCATTTTGGGCATTTTCATGGCACCAAAATTGGATTACTAGCATATACTCAGAATATCCATCCAAATGCATGAAAGAGCAGCCAAGGAAAAGTTACAAATGTGAATGACTGGTTATACATTCGCTTCTTAGCGTATATTTTAATGGCAAAAACAGTCAAATCAACTTAATTTCATTGACATGAGGTGATATCATTTATCACTCCTATTAAAATAAATGTCTATGTAAACAATAATATGAAATAAATTTACATATGCGTCACTGACGGGCGGGCAGAAGTACTATTTTCTTTTGAAGTACGAACTCCTAAAGTAAAAATCTGATGGTAATGGATCAGTCAAAATTTAAATGGGTGATGAAGCTGAATTTTATACTCATTTTATTCTACATCACTAATGTCTGCAGTTTGCAACGATCAGCAAAAATGGCTCGAGTAGAAACCAATATCCATCCTCCATACAGGTCCACCAAATATTGTTGTTTGTAGTGTTATGGTGTATAAAACAATTACCGTATGAGTTCAAATTTTAACCGAAAAGACATTTCTGATCACAGTAATATATGTACATACATGCATAGGGGTATGTGAATATTCCCAGGATGGTGGAAGTTCATTTTACACCGTCTGCAGTTCGGAAAAATAGTTCCTGGAATATTTTAATTTATAGCCGTATCATGTATTGTACAGGTGTTTTACAAATTGTAATGTTCAATATGACCTATGTTATCCAAACGTATTTCATCACCGGTTGAATTAACTTCGTCAAAATAATGACACACAGAATAAAATTTTCAAAATAATTTCGAACGCTTTTTCTCCAAAATTACAAAGAAATTTTCAAATCCATTGTCAAATTGTATAGATAGTTCTGGTATATTCCACGATTCTGCCCAAAATGCCCAATTTGTCGATGAAAATGCCCAAAATGCCCTTGCCCAATATGCCCTATTATGCCGCCCTCGTCCTGAAATGAAAATGCCCAAAATGCCGGGCATTTTCAAATCGACATACCGTATGTACAAGTATGATGGTCAGATTTCGATGGAGTTGTGCAGAATTATTTCAAAGGACTGATAAAAATCAACCACTGGAAAACCACGTGATTCGAAAGAGCTCACAATCAGTTGCCGTACTTACCGATGAACTGATTTTGAACAAAAATTTTAAAACGTTTTTAGCAAATTCCGTAACATCTAACCATTAATGGTAAGACGAAAACTTAGCACTGCACCTTACTTTACCTAATAAATTAAAACGCTGATTTACGGTTTGAATACATACTCGCATTCAGGGGGCAACGCATTAACTATCTCCAGTTCGCACTTTGTGTTTCACTCACCAGAACACAGAGGGTTATATTAATTAACACAGGCAAAGATCAGGAAGGTGACAAATCTGTAAAATTTTGGCGGAATGTCAAGTGGAATGTCAAGTGGAAGGCGTAGTGGAAGGTGGAAATCCCGGTGGACGGTGGAAGGTAATTTTGTGGCCGGGAAAGTAGAACTCAGCCGATAAATTTCTTGGTTCTGTTTTTACGAATACTACCCACAATTCTCAAAGCTGGGATCATGTGTAATATATAACTCTCTAAAACTATATAACTCTTTTCCTCCAACCCCTTGTCAAATTGAAATCTGGGAAAACAATTTACATTTCATAAAAACTCGACCTTTTCCTGAGATAATAAATACTGATTTTGCTGGACAAACAAATAGTGATAAATAAATATAGAAAATTTCCTAATCAACACGGAATTTAATATTTTTTAACACCCATCCTTATATGGCTCGGGGAGACAGCGAATTGTTTCTGGCCACCCTGAATTTGTACATGATTTCTATTGTATAGGAGCAAGTATTTAATTGAAAACTTTGCCTTTATTACAACACTATTTTAAAATGTTAGGTTGACTGCATAATGGACTCTAATTTTGCTGCATACATTGGTGCTCGTACGAAAGGAGAGAAACAGTGAATACAAACCTGTAAATAATGCATTTGCTTCATAGGAAAAGAATTCTCACTGTGAATGTCATAATAGCTATTGCAGACTCAAAAGACAACCCATGTGAGACAGTTGTTGACAGTGGAGCAGATAAATGAGAACTTCTTAACCTTAATGCTGATCGTGGGAATATTTTGTGTTTGACACATGTGGTTTGCAGACAAGTTCCTCATCCTATAATTTTGTTGAAAGAGGTGCTTATCTAAAGTCTATACGTTCAAATTACAAACTTCTTGCTAGTTTTCACTGCTCCAATTAATTTAGCAATTCATTCTCTGTGGCAGCAAGCTTCGCAAGCAGTTTCTACTTTTGTTCCGTCATAGCCCCCCAGGTTTAGTAATAACAAGGGAAAGTGTGAACGTAATGATTGATCCGACAAAGCCGGAGAAAATTTAAGTTTCAAGATTTACGTTCTGTACTTACATTCCCCCACTTAAATTAGATAAAAGTAGAGGGACAGAAAATTCCCATAAATAAATAGGTAACAGAATTTACACCACTTCTAGTATTATAAATACATATATAAATACATAATTATTTATGTATGAGTTCCATTATGGAAAGTAATAGTCTCAATTATTTTTCTGTAACGAGACTGGCCAAGTTCAATGCCTTTACATGGCTTCTTACATAGTTTCAACACTGTTTTATCTTCTGCACTAGATTATAAAAATCGTTTGCCTAAATGAACAGTTCTTTCTTGTTTAGGCTGGAAGCCAAGATGGCTTTAGGACTTTGGAAGCTTTAGGGCTATGTCCCAACGAGAAAGTTATTAGATTTAGCAATTTAATCAGTGACATTTTCACAACTTTCGATGCATTTTAACCGGTAATAATAAATACGTGCAGATGACATATAAAATACCACGTTGAAAATAAAATCCCCTTTTAGTAATAAGATTCGATAATACGATAACTGTGGACAACTCTAATACTATAACTGTCCGCAGCTTACACTTTTACCCAGTCGTCTCATAGCGAAGGGAGATAATAATAAGGTTGCCTGGCTAAAAATAAGCTTAAAATGAGCAGTGAACTTGACTTAGTACACTAACAAATACATTTGCTCAGTGTCAATGCACACTCTCTTTCAAACTCGAAAATTATCCTCCATATTGTCTAACTTTGGTTATTTGCTATCCATGCCCACAATCCTGAATATAGTGTCCTATTAACAAGCTCATTAGAAAGCCGATACAATTTCCTCAAAAGAAACATTTGAAATATATTTTTTTGTTAACTAGGGAAATCAAGTAATGAATGAATTAAACCCTTATATGAGCAACAGGGTAAATAAGATCCTGCCTGTATTTGCCAACCTGGGACTAAAAAAACCTTAGGGGAACACATAATATGGAAGAAATATTGTAAATTATTACATAACAGTTATTTAACATCACGTAGACATAAGACAAACTGTAAAATTATATGCAAAATAGATATGACATCAAATAAAAGACCCACTTACAACGCAGTGGTGACATAACTTATTACGTATGAATAACTTTCACTCACAAATGCTGTCTACATTGTGCCGTGATGGGTCCATCTTTTACTAATGAAAATCGAACATGCATTTGCACTTGCGTTAATAATAAGCTGATCATGGCATGATTAGCTGATTGAATGCAATAAATCCTCGGAAATTATATTGCAATACTAAATGCACATAGGGTGAGAAGTAATTGCGACAAGAGTTTGAAAGCACTTCATACGTCGTATGTATTTTTAGTTACGTTTGTTTTTCAAAACGAAATGTTTTTAAAAGTTAATCACCTATCGGGGCACCCTCGCCCCCATCATAAGCAGTTACGTTAGTACGATTGTCATTTGGAATGGCTCTTATGTAATCCAGTGACTACTAATTAAGTATTGTTTCAAAAATTCAAACTAATTCTGTATGGCAATTTAAATAGTATACGCTATTTTATAACTGCAAAAAAAAAGTTATTTATTTTTTGACAGACGCCGGAAAATATAAAGTAAATAATCAAAAGTTTAATTAGTTTACCCTTTGATGAACTATTCTTACCCGGAAAAATTACCCAGAAGATTTTAGGCCAACTCACATTTAAGCCAGTGTATTCCAATCTTCTATAACGAAAGTAGATCTATTTAAAACAAGATTATCTAAAAATTATTAGTTGTTTTATAGTATCGATATTTTTTACACCTATGTAATTGCAACAAAATTTTAATTAAAAATAGTTTTTATCTCCCAATGGTTTTTTCTCATTCTCTGCCCTCGAGTCACTTGTCCCTTCGTAAAACCAATTTTTAAAGTTGTCTTAGAAAAGCTTAATTACATTTTTACAAGCATCAAAACATAACATACAAAAACACCTTCAGCAGAAGACCCAGAAAAAGGAGGTACGTACTTTTTGTAGTATTTTTTCCTGTAATTAGGGTTCACCGATCTGTCATTTTGTATTTAACCTTAATTATATTTAAATGTTGATACGAACTCCTACAACGTTTACTGTACTTATGGTCCTCGCAGTAAAATTTCCTTAAGTATTTTAGGTTACCATTCAGTACATGCAATAAATGTATGTCACAATTTCGAGCATGCAAACACTCTTCACCACCCAATGAATTTACGGAGTGTCCTCTAACACAATTTATATTTTGTATGAGTGTTTCAAGGAAAACACAAAAAAAATATTGCAAATATCAACTTCCCTGAAATTTTCAGAGTTGGAATTTTATTCTTTCTCACCGTACCTTAAATTGCATTTTGCATTACCGGGCCAATAGCTCTCAAGTTGTAAACATTTTCTAGAAGTAATCTCATCCCCCAGACTTCAACCTTCGCTACTTTAATTGCTTCCCAAGCAAGCAGCACAATTTTATAAGACTAACCTTTTGAGATCCGCTCCATCATAGCCGTGCCGGTTAATGCCTCGTAATTCCTTCATTCCATATGCACACCCGTCATACCACCTTCGACCTCCGGAATCTGGATTGGTGTCTTCTGACACGTCTGAAAAATAAATTGTTCCAGTCTGTTATCATTAGATTATTGGTTCCGTTACCAAATGTATCTACTTTACTAGAAAATAGTCTAGTTTTTTAGAGATCCTTATTGAGATAACTCAATAGGGACACCAAAAGTCTAAGCTGATTTTTTAATACCGGCAGAATACCTGGTGAAAAAAAGTACTGCATCCTCATGAGATCTGTGATCTGTTTGACCTCACAATAATTAGGTTGCATACATATAAACACAAATACGCATGTATGTACAACATATGTACAGAAAGTGTGAAGCATGGATTTTACCCAGCATCTGGTGTGTTATTTAAATAAGATTTCTTTTTATAAGTGTGAACATCATTTACTATTAAAATCTAGTGAGCCATCAGTTACTTACAGAATCAAGATTTTCTTTGGAATAGTTGCTCCATATGGATTACGATTTCCCATACTAGTTTTCCAAGTGAGTGCAAACTCTGTATAAATGGAACGATGGAGTTGCACGTAAAGTCTGGAAGTGTTCGGCTGCAGGAATAAGTTCAGTTCCTGTTAAGGCTTTGTCTGCACTAGTGTTGGCAAGTGCGATACTGCGATACGATATTATCGCAAATATCGCCAAAAATATGTGCGATATTATTGGCGATACTTATCGCCAATCATGTCCAGAATATCGGGTATCGCCAGTGGAAATTATTTTAAACTCCAAGTACTTTCTGGCACATTTCTTTTGCGCGAGCCATGTAAAAGGGTGCATAAGCAAGAATGCCGCCGCTGAAGAGGCAAAATGAAGTATGTACGCATGCTTTTGTACAGGACTTAGACCATTTTGCCTCTTCATCGACGATATTATCTACCTTTTGTTTTTACAACAATACAATTCGAGACCTTGTAGAAGAAAAAACTTTTGAACTTTTCAATTAACAATTTTTAAACAAGCGTAGAATGTCTCACATAAACCCTAGATGTGTAGCTTGAGTCTCCATTTTAAAATTTTCACAATTTTTAAAAAGGAATTTTTAAAAAATTAGAAAATTGAACACTCATATATTATATAGATGCCATACAATCACATGTTTGAAAAACTTCCAGAAAAGTAGAAAGTATTTTAAAAATTTCAGTAACATCACATGACAGCCACAATGGTTGTCTTAGATGCAGTGCTCGGACTGGGTACGGGTAATACTCGGGTAAATGGGTACGGGTAAAGGTATGGGTACTACCCGGGTACAGAAGTTGCGTACTCGCAAGTACGCGGGTACTACCCGCGTACTCTTGATTTTAGGCAATAAAGTGGGTACAGGTACGGGTACGGGTATGGGTACTCACTCAGTGGCAATCGGGTAGTACCCAATGGGTACGGGTATCACTATGTAAAATGCCTGTACCCGTGGGTGCTGTACCCGAGTATTTTTGGGTACTTCGAGGATTCCTGATGGGATGGATTACTATGGCTAACAATAAGACCTACCAACCGTGGAGTTGCTTATTTCGTAGTATACAGATACTTGCGATAGTGACAGAGCCAAGTGGCTTCGTCTCATTTATGATTACGTGGTAGTTTTTTACATGGTAGTCTAATAATTCATCCAAGGAATCTAATAAAGAAATAGAGCGTAGAGTCAAAGAAATCATCTGTTTATCGAATTAAATAGTGAAGCTCATCAACGAAGAATTTCAAGAGGGAGGTTCTTGGGATTCAATTTAATTAGCTTCGCGTAACATTACAATTATTTGAAGACGTATTACGAGATAAGATCGGAATAAATTTACATTTATTAGCAGATCCATTTCTTAACGTTACAAGTACCCAGGGTTGCCCATTTGAAAACGCCAAGGCATTTTATGCAGGCAATTTGAGCATTTTCAATTCTGGGTATTTATGACACTTTGAGTATTTATTGGGGTGAATATTTATAACATTTTCGAATGACAAATATCATTCCTTGCACGCAATATTTATATTTCAGTCCCTTTGATTAATCTTGATAATTTTGATGTTAAAAGAACTTGACAGACATCTGAACTTGGCGTTCAAAACTTCCATGGGCCTGCATTTTTCGAAAATCTCCGTCTCGGGCTTCATAAATGTGAAAGACAGTTTACGAATGCTTGTTTTATAAAGCTGTAATATAAAATGAATATTCAATATTGCCTCCCACATTTATTTCCTGAAACCGCAATATTTGACTTGGAAAAATTATGATCAACTCAATTTTTCCGTATAACATTTTCTATACACAGAGTTCGATTAGCCGGAAACAAAATTGTTTCGTGTTCTCCAAGTTGAAAAGCAAGTTATGGAGAGTTTAGTATTAAAGAATCCGTCCCAATTCCAATTAGCGAGAACACATTTCATTTCATTCAGCAAGTTATTATTTTGGGGTAGTAGGATTTGAATTTGGTCAGTGTTTATTAAAAAAATCCCAAAATGCGTTAAATAATTTTTTCAAAAAATTAAAATAGGATGTCTTTAACGCCTAGGGAAAATTCCCAAAATCCCGGGCACGTGGAGGTCAAAAAATTGACAAATTAAAATTTTTCAGCTGGGCAGTATAATGTCGTCGGGGATTTTAAATCGTCCAAACTTCCAGTACCCGAGTAATACCCGGGTACACACAATAGATACTCGGGTACGGGTACAGGTTTTGGGTACATTACGGGTACGGGTAAATTTTGGGTACAGGTACTACATTGTATTTTCAGGTACGGGTACGGGTACCGAAATAATTTACCCGGGTACTTGGGTATGCGTACGGGTATAGGTACAGCATTTTGTAGTACCCGATATTCGGGTACGGGTATGGGTACGGGTACACGGTTTCTGTACCCAGTCCGAGCACTGCTTAGATGTAATATAGGTATAAAATTCAATATTTTGCATGCTATCTTCGCTCTCCATGTAATCGCCCCGTGATTACAACATTCAGATTTTTCATATAATGACAAAGCTAATAGCTAGTTCCGTTGATGTTAACTTTTTTTTACCTTATGTGCTAATTCACTTCAGCAAAAAGTATCGGCGATACCCGATATTATCGCAAATATCGCAAAATTGCATTCTACCGATACCGATATTCCCGATACTGAAAAACTGGCGATACTTGCCAACCCTAGTCTGCACCGCAAAATTAAAGAGAATATTTAATCCTCCTAGTTTTGTAGTTTTCCCCAAGACAAAAAAACGTGATTCTTGTCTCAAGGTCGGGCTTATGCAAAACTCGAGAGATTCCTACCGCATTGTAAGCAAACATTCCCGGGAGCCAAAACATAAATTTATATAAATAAATACATCGATATATTTATATTTTCCCGAGTACTTATATACATACGTACCGTGTTAAGGGAATTTCTATAGTTATTCAAGTGTGTACATTTTGTAAGACTACCAATATTTACTGTCACCAGCTGGGGTTTCTAACTGAATGTTTTCAATACCAACTGTATCTCATGGATTCATACAAGTGTAAGTAGAAGTTAAATGAATTTCTAGGGTTGAATAAGGGATTACAAATATTTTGGATTGTTATAGCTTTTACTTCCAGTGGATTTGAACCAGTCGTCACGCCACAAGTGGAGGCATTCGCTGATGCAGAAAAGGAAAGATCTTCGCTGAAGCTGTGGAAAGGGCAAGTGAAAGCACGTCCACAGATACACATACGTTTTCTCCCTTTATTTGGGAGTGGAGCATAATAATTCAATATCTATTATTAATAGCTACTAGCTTCGCAGCTGGAAACTTATCCAGCCTACGATAAAGCTCCTCTCCATGCTTACATACAGTACTATGGGATGCCTGTGAAACAGATCCAGAGGATATTGTTGAAGCTGAAGAAGGAGTTTGAGATAAAACTGCGAACTGCAATTTCCTTAGGGAAAGTTCACAAAACTTAAGATTCATGTCTAAATGTGGGTAGGTCACATATGGTAGGTTCCAAAATAGTAGTCGGCTGAACATGAGGAATGAATTTAACTTTTTTATTATGTGTTGCAAGGAAAGCCAATGTTTTCACTTCAAGGCAGTTTAAATGGTCATCATTTTTCATTGGAGACATCAGACGTTAAAATACTATTGTTTTCACATTCAAAACCAAAAAATAATGTAAATATACATACGTAAACCTTTTTTCAATTAATGAAATACAATTAAAAGTCGAAGGGGCACGTTAAAATGTATAATATACATGATATGTGTAATATGTACATATATTAAGCATGCAAATTAAAATTTTAAATATCCAAAGCAAAGACGATCTTGGCAATGACTACATCTTATCGAGAGTTTATGTGAAACAAATAATTATAGATGAATACAAAACAAAATCTATAATGTTGAGATTTGGCTTATTTCTGCTCACATTCTGTACCCATGAAGACGGGACTACAGTATTTTTATATATGTATGTACATGTTCCGAACATTAGTTTGGATTTTGTTCGAGTTGCGAAAATGGATTTTTATTATGGGATTTAACATACAAAAATTCAAGCGATGAAGGGCCCCCTTTTCAAAACTTTAAAAAAATCATACTTTCAGATGTCCTACTGCCCGAACCCAGAGGGGATGGCATCAATTTTGTGGTTTATGTGAACACAAATTGTAGTGACTACAATTCCACTCATATTCATTTAATTCTGAAGTTCACATCGGAAGACTTTGCTTGTTAGAAGATTATTACACAATAGAACTCAAAATCAAACAACAATTATGCATTAAAACAAAAAAACACGAGTTTTCCTAAATTCTACAATACTAAAACAATTTGGCACAACCATCAATCCCAAATTAAAAATTCTACGTATGATATAACCCGCGTAACTGTTTCTATGGGACGCATATAGGGATAGTGCTATGGGAAATTCGTTGGGCGTTTTATCGAAAATCCCAACGGGTTTCCTGTAAGAATGCGCCCAAATGACCCTCTCCCATATGCCCTTTCCCATATGAACATTCCCAACCGGATGCTATATTGGCCCTTCACCCCAATGTAGTTAAATATGCACTTATGTTCATTATGTTCCTTATAAATTATAAACTGCACCAAAAAACAGTTAGAAAACGCACTATTTTTAATGATTTGAAAATATTTTATTATCAATATACTTATTTACAGTTAAAACCATTAAAATAAACTTACAAACAACTACCCTATATGCTCCACAAACAAATACGGGAAGACGGGTGCTAAGAAATTGCCGGGTACTCCAACCATCTAAAAAAAAGAAAGAATTAAAATCAATTAAAATTTAATTAAATCTAAATTAACAACGGAAAGCCAGCTTGAAAGATGAAACAGATTCTATATGAAGTACACGTATGTAGGTTTTTAAAACTGGAATCAAGGGGACGTAACTATTCTTGACTAAGAAATTTATCAGTAATTAAATATTCAATTAGCAAAATTAAACAGCATATTAAAATTGTTTAAAATTAATTTAAGAACTGTTACCTAAAATTAACCAGGAAAAAATCATTCCGCTCCACTTTTGAAACCTGCAATCATTGAAATTTAGGTCTGCATTATTATAAAAGTAACGTACAATTATTTCTAGTATAACTATTTAAATTATTTGGAAGTAAAACCACTATTTAAAAATGTATCTAATTGTAAAGTTCAAAACCTTACCATTATAAGTGTTGTCGCATCCGTCTTCAAATGAGTCTGATTGCAAGAAACTTCCATAAAATCCACTTAAAATTAAAGCGAGTTAAAAGTTAGGATGTCAGCCGTTACATGTGATGTTTTTGTATCCCGCTCATTGTAAGTCAGAACTGCCTAATGCTCATGCGCGAGACAAAAATGCGCGACTGACGTTCCCATGGGAAACGTCGTATGACCCGAATCGTATGGGCAAATATCATAAAATCCCATGGTCTGAGCCCATGGGTATGTACTTTTAAGAAATGTACTTGGGTTTCATATGGAGCCAATTTTCCCATAGGATCCCAAGCAAAATAGTTACGCGGGAAAGCAATGGGGAAATTTTAAATAATATTGAAGTTATAAACTTACTATATTTAATTTTTACTGGACTAATTACTAGATTCATAAGAAAGATTGATAAAATTTAAAGATGGTTTGTTAAAGAACGTAAATTTATTCAAATGATCTTAAAATATGCTTATCATTTGACTTCAAATCAAATCACTGAAGGTGAAAACAATTTCATTTCTGACAAAAATTCATATTAAAACAAATTACAATAATATTTCCAACTTTACAACCATCTTCTACATTTCTGACTGGATCGAAAAAATCTTCATCGTCCGTTATCAAATTTTCAATCAATTCAAGTTCTCTCTCGATTGCTTCCACTTCCAAAAACATTTCAAAAATGAAATTCTGGCGAGCTAGCTATATCGGCAGCACTTGCAAACCATTCTCCGGCAATGGTGTTAAATTTTGGGGTTGACCCTTCCACTCTGCTATGGTAGTCGCCAACAAGTGTCCACACCAGTAAAAAACTCCTCGAGCTATTTCTAGGAAAAATACACATAACCTTGTAGTTAAATTAAATTCGATGTATATTGTATTCTTATATTTTGATAAAACTACGGTCTTATAAGATGGTACACCACAGAAAATAGAAGAAACAAGACACAAGCACGATAAAAAGGAAATGCGAATGACTGCCACAAAGGACGAGAAAAATTTACAATACACGATGAGTTTTACCAACGTCAACAGATATATCCTTAATGCAACGATCTGTCACAAATAGATTAGGAATTTTTAAATAAATGTAAATATTTGTGAGACAAGTTGTGTCCAAAGGTAAATTATTTGATTTGATTTTTGAAAGTATTCACTTACCAAAATCAAGGAGGAAAATCAATGGATTAAACTCAGTCACTAATGCATGACACTAAAAGATCAAGTCCTTGGGCTGATGAATTTTGTAGTCAGGTAAAGATATGAGCAGTAACCCTTTTCATTGGAAAGAAAGAAGCCGTAATTTATGCAAATGTTTGCAAAGGCATGACCATATTCTCGCTTTAAGAACTGGCGAGCCGCTTAGCATGGCCAGGATCACTCGTTACAATAAAGAGATTCTTCTCACCATGAGAGATTCTTTGACTTCCTAAGTGAAAATACAATTTTTAACGCAGATGAAACGGGGTTCTCACTTGTTCCTGTATGATTCGACTCACTTAGACGTTTTAATTATAATTAAGTTTTATAATTCATTTTCGTTGTTTAATTTAACCAATTAGTTGCTCTGCACAATATTAAAATTACATTTGCATTTTAACTACTAACACAGAATGGTACACCAAAGCGTATGGCTAAAAAAGGTTCTAGGCATGTGCATATTATGATGCCAGCAGAAACAGGGGTACTATGTACATCAATTTGGTGCTGTAATGCCAACGGAAAATTTGTCCCGCCGTTTTTCATATTTCCAAAAATTGCCGGGCGTATTATACCTGATGACGCTCCTAAGGTTCAGAATATACACGTACATCTCGTGGTTGGAGCACCACAGAAAGTTTTCAGTTATGGCTTAAACATTTTAGAAGCATTGCTATGCTCAGAGATGTGTAATACTTGAAATACTTAAATACAAAATACTATCTAAAATACAAAATACGTATCTTGTATCTTGTATTTCAAATCTACTGGGGTCGACCGGGTATTTTGTATCTTAGTATTTACAAACTACGATGCTGGTAAGTATTTAGTATTTTATTTATAGCCATTAATAGTATGTATAAGTATTTAAAATAAGATACTTTATCAAAATACTTAAGTACTCAATATTTTGAAATTTCCACAGTCGTGCTTATTGTCAAACGATTTACTATCGTTAGCATTAAGTATAGGAACAACGTTTTTTAGCGATTTACATACGTCGTACGTACGGGAAATAATAAACGGGATCAATTCACTCCGACTATCCACTGCAAAGTAGCATCAGAGAGCATGGTCCTTCTCGTTAGCATGCTTTAATTATAAATTATAAGAAATCGGTAGTTCGGAAAGCATAAGGCATTTCAAAATGTCATCCTCGGTGCGACCTTTACCCGCAATTCTGGACGGTAATTATTTTCGTGTAATTGAGCAAGACAATGGAAGTTTGGTCTCCCAGTGCATTATTTGTGAAAGAATCTTGGAGTCGGAACCAAAACGGCGAGGGCTAGTAAAACTAATGGGATAATAAAAGGAGCTTTGTCATCAACGTCAAATTTTTTAAAGAACTTGGTAAACAAACAGTACTTATCTTGGGATCATATCGAATTAGTTTGTTAATTAAATTAAACTAAATATTTTAATTAATTAAGATATATTTTGCATAGATTTTAATCAAGCGCTTGTATCTAATTAGTTTTGTAGAATAACTACTAAAAATATTAATGTTTGTTTAAAAATTATGTGAATAAAGTCACAAACCATATTTAACCCAATTTACCTTTTCGTGATTTAGAAACTCCACCCGGAAGATCATGACGAAGCTAAAATGTTTTGCAAGCAAACCAGCTCTTCCGATGCAAATTCTGAACAAAGTCAAGACGACATTTTACCAGAACTGGACAACTTACCTGACAATCAAGGAACATCACCAGTAGAATCTCCAGAACCATTCCCAAATTTTACATTTGAGGATTTAACTGACGACACAGAACTCAGTAATCGAGATGATGACAGCCATTCCTGAAGACATGCCGAATAATGCAACGATTTTGAATGTGTTTCAGAGAAGAAGTACCATGTTGCTCGCAGTCGTTAAATACAAGCATTATGAAGAGACTGGTTCCATACGAAGACACAAGTGAAGAAGAAGATAAAGACAAAGATTTGCATGAAGAAATATGATTTTTGAAACAACTTCAGCCACCCACGATGATACTTCCGATGACAAAATTCCACCTCAAGAACGTCACATTTATAACAAAAGTTCAAGGTTTAACGGGCCATCCAAATCAAACCCATCGGCATTTAGCGTCTTTCCTTGAGATATTGAACGAGAAAGTCAACAGCATATAACAACGACTACACGCAAACCGCGAAAATTATTGTACTCCGAGTTAAGTACATCGGATGAATATCTTGTCAATCTTCGTTTAGCACATAGATGCACATCCTCATGAGGACAGAGTGCAGCACTCGCACTCACCTCGCACTCATTGTACTCACGAGTTTACTTTGAGGACGAGTACATGTTATTACAACCGTGCACTCATATTCATGAGTGCGAGTACATGCCACAGATACGTTTATTAATGAGTGCGAGGACGAGAACACAAAAATATACACTCGTTTTAAAAAAATGCAATACTCTGCACTCTAGTACAAAAAATGTAATTTAATTTTAGGCTTGTATATATCGTATGTATACACAATTTTGTACAATTACTCAAAAAACTAAACGCAATCGTTCAGTGAGATAAGTCAGGTATGCATACATATATACATATAAAATGCACTCATGAGTGCGAGTGCGTGTATCAAATTCTAGTCTTCTGTCCTCATGAGGACGAGTGTGAGTGCAGACTTGACATATTTTACCATACCAGTGTGAGGATGAGTGCAGTTCATTCAATATGTATTGAGTGTGAGTGGAGTGCGAGTGCGAAAGAAAATGTGCATATATGGTTTAGCACGGAAGAAAAAGAAGAGATAGATCCAGTACACGAAGTGTCACTAAAGCTAGTAAGCTTATCTTACGAAGCGACAAAGCAGTCACAGACATGTATTCATAAATATTAAGTCCGAATAAAGTCATTAATGATGAATTTGATTTCAATTTTCAATGAGAATTTCTGTCTGGAGGCTACCTGCCTGAGGGTAAAGAAGTCTTTTCTTGTGAGATTCGAATGTTTTGGATAAAAATATACTTTATTGTAAATGTTACCTTAAGAATTTGAGAATTGTTGTAACTGTAAGTCTTTTCTTGTGAGACTCGAATGTTTTGGATTAAACTAATTTTGTAAATGTTACCTTAGGAATTTCAGAATTGTTGTAACTTTAAGTCTTTTCTTGTGAGACTTGAATGTTTTGGATTAAAATAATTCTGTGAAAATTACCTTAGGAATTTGAGAATTGTTGTAACTCCGTAAAGAAGTCTTTTCTTGTGAGATTCGAATGTTTTGGATTAAAATAATTTTGTGAAAATTACCTTTGGAATTTGAGAACTGCTGTATTAGTAGGCCTACCCTTGTGAGATTCAAATGTTTTGGATTAAAATACTGTTAAAAAGCTGTTGGTTGGAAATTTGTTTAAGTCAACTAAGCATCTCTGATATAAGATCATTGTAAACAGGTTAAACGAATTAGAATCAATTTTTGTGTACGCGATCTTTGTCGGCAATTTATCAATTTTGAAACACAGTATTACTATTTTTTATCCCACAGAATTGGCATTTATTTTTTAGCCAATTATTGAGACTCCCCAACATTGCGACCGGATGTGCGTATCTAATGAATATATTTTGTGCCTTTTTTGGGCCGGCTGTTGTTAAACTGACCTTTTCTGGGGTGGCTTTAATTTGGCTGGCTTTTTCACTTTATTATATACTATAAATTACATCGGGACAATTGGAAACGCTGGATAAATGCTGCAATAATTACAGTAACTGCGTTTTTTAGTACCACCAATGTACTTATAGACAAGCCATAATTATATGAAACAGAATACCCACACTTACAGTGCAGAGGTAACATAACTTCCTGCTTAGTAATAACTTTCGCTCGCAGAGATAATCTACACTTTCACGTGGTAATGGGAGATCTTGTACTAATGAGTGTGATAATTCAGTATGAATTTGCACAAAGTCTACCATGCCATATTAGTTTAGGTTACATGAGACAAGCCATTGGAAATTTATAGATTGTATTACTGTATGAAAAAAGTTGTTGTATGTAAATGTGTCAAAAGTATGGTTACTTCAAATCTCGTAATTATTTATTTTTGCTTAATTTATTCTTCAAAAATAAATGTTTTGCCAAGAGTTAAATCATGTGGAAGTACGTGAGGCTGACATTGGCCATTTTTTAAAGAACTCACTCTTATGTCATAATAAACAAGTTTTGGATTCTATGACAAATGTGTTCACGTAAATAACGTATGCATATTTATATTCAATATTTACTGAAAGTATGTAATTTTACCCCGACCCGTATCCCAAGGATCCCAATGAGCTGATGTTCGGTTTCATCAAAGGGAAATCTTGGGGATCATCGAAGGGGGATTTAGAGAAATCAAGCCATAAAACCCACTTGTAGACTGTAGGCATGCTAGCACTCCCAAAATAGTAGCATTCTCGTTATGTCACATAAATCCACAAGGTAAATCAACATAATTCTCGGATTTTGTTTGTGTCCCCGAAATGCTCTCCTAGTTCGTAGGTCTACATAATGGAAGGGAAGTAATGACAATCACTCTGATTGTGAGAATATTGATTGGTAACCGCTACATTAGGAATAGGGCTCCTCACAATTTCAAGTAGTAATTGCAACTGTCAATTACAAATACAATTTCGATTCAATTTCAATTGATTCCAATCTGCAAGTTGTAAATTGAAACCAATTTCAAATAAAAACGGTATTTTAGTTGTTGTATCAATTTCAATTACGAATCAACTAGCAATTCAGGCAGTATAATTGATAACTTCCACCAATTCAATTTCAAGTGGCTGCATTGTCAATAATTGATAGTTGAAGTAAATAGTTGACAACTAGTGAATATTAAAGCAAGCATGCGCGAATGTGTTATCAAAGCAAGGAGATTACACGAAATCCTACAACCAATGTCACCTCACCGTGTTACATATTGGCTTATAATATAAAGCGTTGTAAATACGATTCCAAGGATGAATTCGTGCAGTATCGTCAGAGTAGTCCTCTACAAAATCTACAGATCGGAAAAACAGCTTAGTGGAAGCGTTTGCATTTATAAATACGGGAACAATGGTGTTTATTTTCGTAAACGTTTCATGCTTAAATACAATGTGTATTTACTTTGCCTTACTTAAAGAAAATCCTAATCTTTCCTGGATGTATCGAGACTTTCTGCTACAAATGCTTCTCTAGAATGTTTGTTTTCCACTGAGAATGACCTGTTGACCTCAAACAGGCGCTGCATGCTTGCACGCACTGATATGAAGTTAGACTACAAAATCAATTTCAATTCAATTTCAATTAAATTAAATCTCAATTTCAATTCAATTTCAATTAAATTAAATCTCAATTCAATTTTAATTAAATTAAATCTCAATTTCAATTCAATTTCAATTAAATTAAATCTCAATTTCAATTCAATTTCAATTAAATTAAATCTCAATTTCAATTAAATTAAATCTCAATCTCAATTAAATTAAATCTCAATCTCAATTAAATTAAATTTCAATTAAATTTCAATTAAATTAAATCTCAATTTCAATTAAATTAAATCTCAATTTCAATTAAATTAAATTTCAATTCAATTTCAATTAAATTAAATCTCAATTTCAATTCAATTAAATTTCAATTCAATTTCAATTAAATTAAATCTCAATTTCAATTCAATTTCAATTAAATTAAATATCAATTTCAAGTCAATTTCAATTAAATTAAATATCAATTTCAAGTCAATTTCAATTAAATTAAATCTCAATTTCAAGTCAATTTCAATTTGCGGAAGTTTTAAAAGTTGAAATTGACAATTTCAACTATTGACGCTGCAACTTGATTAGTAGAAATTGATTATTTGTCTAGAATTCGATTTTTAAATAAACAATTACAATTTACCACTGTCAATTGAATTGAAAATTGAATTTCAATTACAAGTTTAATTTCAACTAACTCAGGAAATTGAGTTGTGAGGAGCCCTAATTAGGAAGGTTCAAAATAATTCATATTTTAAACTGGCGAGAAAGTTTCGTAGTGGAAGCAAAGCAAGTCGGAGCTGATCATCCAGAAGCTATACATAATGTTTGGAACTGCTAGTTTTTAAGTTACGATTAAGACATTACGTTGAAGGATGTGACATATTTTCGTACAGTTCGCATTTGGGGATATACGCATATCAAGAAGATCTTCTCAGAAAGCAACAAAACCACAAAACACAACTTGGTACAATCCCAAAATAACAAGTCATAACAAATAGCTAACCAGTGTGCACTCATCACTCTCTCAAAATATGAGACAGGTTTGTTATCGTACAGGGATTCTACACGAGGCAATTTGAGATCTGAGAGCCACTGCGAAAAAAACTCATGGGCTTGATATTCTCGGCATTTTTGAATTTATTCCCTATGCACAGATCCTAAGAGTCTGTTCAGTGTAATTTCCTATATAATGAACCCATTCCTTAAATAGTGATATTCCTTCAAAATTGGGATATACTCTAAACTTGACAAATAATAAATGTAGGAGAGAATTATAAATGAAAAACGTGAGTTGGTTATGTCGGAATACGAGCTTTTGCATCGTAACAAACGCTCCCAGACGTACAGTGAATGGTGTTTATAATTAACAGTTTGGACGTTCTGATCTCATGTCCGGTCTTAATTGGCAATTTAGTTTTGGGACTTGTTCTCAGCATGGCAAAAATAAGGCCTTCATATGGCATGCTCATTACTGCACTCACTGTGTTCGATGCCACACAACTCTTGGCTTGCATTGTCTAATTCGGATCTCAAGCTCCCAAGTATTGTGAAATTATACTCACCCTTGCAGAATTTACTTCAGAAAAACTCTGCTGATTTAAATCTCTGAGGGCACTTGGGAGCCAACTTGAAATGCAACTTCGAGGATATTGCTGATTTCGAAATTTCCCAACAACGATACTTGAATAAGTGACCTGAACGAAGCGATATTTCAGATGCTAGAAGCCTTGAAAAATGACTGATGGGTTTGCTCCTGTGGCCAAATCCGCGAAGACTGGAGGAGAATTAACACTTTGCTAATAAGCAAATGATATATTTCAAAAAAATAACACAAACATGACCGAATTTTATTTATGATTCCAAACATAGGGAACATTTGGATTTAAAGCTGTAAAGATTGTAGATTATGGCTCAGAGTCTCTACCGTTGTAAATACATATCAGTGCTCTCAGTTAGACACCCTTACTTACTCTTTACTCATAATTTTGTCTCTCATGATGTCCAGTACTTACTTTTTACTTACTCAGGGGCTTCATGGTGGCTATCTTACTTACTCATTACTCCCTCAAAATTTCGGGTCGCAGTGTAATACTTACTCTTTACTTACTTATTCGCAAAAATAAGCTGATATTACTTACTCTTTACTTACTTTTGCCTGCATAGTATACTCAAGTAATACTTACTCATTTTCAAATATAATTCACATCACTCCCATCTTTGGTAGTGTAGTCAACGACTCAAGTTTAACGAGTTGCATCGTCGCAAGTATTTAAAGGCATTGTTTGCCTATGGTCTGTGTTATCTGCCTCCATAAGCCATATATAAGTCATGGACATTGTCGGAGAACATTTTTTCTATGGTAGTTACTCCAGTAAAGAAGAGTTTACTTACTCAATACTTACTTTTTGATACTTTGCATTTCGTCTTACTTACTCATTACTTACATTGCACTGGGGAATGAGTGTTCGTACTTACTCTTTACTTACTTAAACATCAACCTTTTTAAAATTACTTACTCATTACTTACTCATACTTGCAGATGTAAGTACGAGTAAGTACAATACTCACTTACTCACTTTATGAAAAATTCGAGTAATGAGTAAAATTGAGAGCACTGATACATATATACAATTAGTTCAGGAACTCATTTTCTTGCAGCGTCCAACAACTATATGTTTTTTTGCCTTAGTGAGGAAGAATATAATCTGAATAAAACTACAGCACTAAGAGTGTCATAGTCTTACAATTAGCTGCTTTTGTTGTACAGTGCCTATTCTCTGGTCACAAAATGCTACTTGTTTTGAAATGTATGAGCTCTCCGTATAAGAAAAAGTACAAAAATAAGACCCGTTAGAGGTAGACTAAAAGTTTCAGGGTATTTAATCATATAAATACAGAGAACAAAAACATTAACATTTGGCACGGAAAAGCAACTCGAACATGCTGGAAGTAACCTTTAACATTAACAAATGAGCCACAGTTTGTAGCATGTAGGAAATTGTAATTGAAAATTATTAAAGTCATCATGCTATTAGATAAATATTAAGTGCATACTTAAAGATTTCATTATAGTTATAATCAATGATTCTTTACACAAGACCCGCGTCTCTGGCCATGCCGTGAAAGATTGACTGCTTATTTTGCAGAAGATTTGCCGGCGTGTCAAATTCCTTTATTTGACCTTGATCCAGGACCAATACTCTGTAAAATGGGAAACTTTGACTCATCAAATGTCCTTGCAATAATATGAATCTGATATTTTCATACGATTGTAAAAATTTTTAGAATGACGCAATAATAATAAACCTCGTTGAATCCATTATAGTATTGAGACGATGAGCGATAGTGATGACAGTCGAGTCCGCGAATTCCTTCCGAATGGTGGCTTGAATAAGGTCATCCGTTTCTAAATCCACGGCTGCTGTCGCTTCATCCAAAATGAGGATCTTTGTTTTTCTCAAAAGCGCTCGAGCTAAACAGACTAACTGACGTTGTCCAACACTAAGTATGTTTCAATTCAATTATGTCAAATTTAATTAATGGCTAAATTATGAAAATAATTGTAAAAATAAAAAAATCAATTTCCTTATCATTCATTATTATTAAATACATATAAATTCAAAATCGTTACCTCAAATTATCTCCACCTTCTGAAATCTCATGATCCAGCCCTGCCGCCAGCCCGGTCACAAAGACTTTCAAGTGAGATAGTTCCAATGCTTGCCAAATATTTTGATCACTGTATCTTCCAAATGGATCCAAGTTGACACGAAGGGAACCAGAGAAAAGCACAGAATCCTGTACAGATTACACATAATCATCCTCGTGGAGCACGACGCAAGCAAGTAGTAAACAGAAACTGATCGATTTTAGTAACAAGCTTACCTGCGGAATGATTGTCAATCGTCCGCGAACATCATGGAGTCCAATTTTAGAAATATCAACCCCATCAATAATAATTGAGCCGCCAGCAGCTTCCACAATACGGAATAAACCTAGCGTCAGTGAGGATTTCCCAGCACCAGTTCGGCCCACGATTCCAATCTGTTATTCATACATACAACAATTGTCTATTATTTAGTCTATCTGTAGAAGCATACTTGTCGAACATGAGATTGCAAATTTACTTTTTCTCCAGACTCAAACCTGCAAGTCACATTTCTCAAGACCAAGTCCAGGCCTTCACGATAGCGGGTTTGGTAGTGGTCAAACTCCACAACTCCTTCAGTTGGCCATTCCTTTGGAGGGGTTCGGGAGGGAATATTCCATGGTGCTTCCTAAATAGAAACAACGTTCAGATGCATCACCCAATTTATACAAGCCCTCTTATGTCAGTCCAAAATAGTACATTCACTATGTATTCAATAAAAACGCTTATATTGTTGTAAAATCCTAACCTGCATAGCTTCCCGGTACTCCTGCATCCGTTCAATTGCCACAATGTTAGCTTCAAGTTCGGACGTCCATCGTACAAGTAAGTTAAGTGCCAAGGTGATTTGCAAAGCGTAAGACACGCTCAAACCAACAGTACTAGCGTCAAGTGTCTCACGACCAATTACTGCAAAAATGGCTGCAAAAAGGATTACAAGATTTCCTACTGTCTCCAAACGGACTTGCATCCAGCTTTAAAAAAACAAGATAAATGCGATTGTTATATAAATATCTACTCCATATCATAACCATTTACATATTGAATATGGCATTAGTTTCTCATATAAAGAGATAAATATTACCTACCGATTAGCAACAATGGCAGGAAAGTATGCCATTTGATTATAGTCAACTTTAGCTTCCGAATCTAGAATGAACCGATCTTGCTGTCCGTATGCCCGAATCGTACTCGCTCCTGTGATTGTCTCTCCAAAGTGAGAGTAAATAGGAGATCGGGTCACAGATTCCATTCTCTTGAGCTGACGTGTGGATGCTACGAATACCCTCTTGCAAGCGTTTAGGAAATTTAATGCTTATTAAAATTTATTCATTGAGGGAATTGTACGTTTTAATAATAGTGTATTGTCCAATGGGTAAATATTTGTTAGAAGGGAAAGTAGCTGGAATAATTAAAGTCGTATTTCTAAAATCTCTCGCTATAATAAGGAATTAAAACACTCATGTGAGAATACCTGCACGAAATAGTAGAGGAGCCCAATGGGAATAAGAACAGCAATGAAAATAGGCGTACTGTAGCTGATAACCACAATAGTTGCTAAAACTTGATAAAAGGAATTAAGCCACATACGAATCATGGTTGGAAGTGTATTATCAGCCACATCCACATCTTTCGCGAACCGGTTCACAATCCGCCCGATCGGAGTTGTGTCGAAGAATGACATGGGAGACTTTAAGATCCTATTGAGCATATCTGAATGGAACAACGCTGAGGATCTGAGCGTTCCCAAAGTCATCACAAGTGTTCCAGTGAATGAGAAAAAAGCTGGAACATCCAACATGTGATAATTATACTGATAGCAAAACTTCAATCTTACAGAAAACCTCTCAAAAAAAATTTGGTTTAGTAAAAATATAAAGTACCTTGAAGAGCTCCAAGAGTACCATAAATTCCCAAGTACATATCTCTCCTGGATGTACTTATAGTGCCGTTAATTATAGGTTCTTCAGACCAAACTGTAAGCCACATGTTGGAGCCAACGGAGAGACCTGTAAAATAGAATAGTATTACAATTTACTCAAGCGGATTTTTGCAGGTCAATTCTTCAAAATACAGAACCCATAGGGTGATGTACAAATTTCTTGGGGAAATATTACCAAGGGAGAACATATAGAACAGGAAAGTAAGGAACGTCATGCCCCAACCAGCCGCTCGGAAGTAATCCAAATAAACAGACAATTTCACTCCTGACGTTTCTGCCTTCTCCTTTTCTATCAATTTTGATTTTTCATCCATTCCCTGCACCTTGCTTTGACGACGGAGTTCGTTATCCTGCAAGAATGATTATTTTGAAGTAAATTTTTTTGCAACTTTGTATCAAAGCGTTCTGAAAATGATTTCTAAAATGGTCTGTCATTATTCGTACTTTCGACGTCATAGAAAGTCTCCGGAATCGGTTGCTAAGCTCAGTAATACTACTTCCTTCTCCTTCCGACACAAACCCGTCTGTAGCCCTGGATACCTTTTTACGTATCTGATCAATAGGACCCACAACACCTTCCAGTTCCTTTAGAAGTTCGGGGTCGTCCAGATCTTCCTCGTCAGCAGTGGCTATGTGATGCATGAGAAATTCAGAAAACGCTCCCTGAAATATCGTTTACAAAACACGTATATGTATGAATTTGGAATGCCGAAAATTCTCTATAAATCAATTATGAAAATTATGTAATTACACAAACTGTACAGAGATTTTATTGCAGATTCTCTATTTTGATAATAAAAATAGATATTTTCAAATACATACCTTCTTGTCCAATAGTTCCTGGTAAGTTCCGTATTCACTTATTTCTCCGTCCTTCATCACAGCAATGTTATCACATTGGGGCAAGAACGCAATGCCATGAGTGACCAAAACTCGAGTTTTCTTTCTCAAAAGACCTTTTGGACCTAAAACTTTGTCGAAAATATGTTTCCCTACGTGAGAATCCACGGCACTGAGAGGGTCGTCAAATAGATACAGATCTGAGTTGTTGTAAGTAGCACGGGCCAAAGAGACACGTTGCTTCTGTCCACCAGAAAGATTTATTCCCTGTAGAAGGAATTCAAACATAGTCAATTTTATAAGTATGCTTTACATAATTATTCATAAATGCACAAACAAAAGCATTGACTATAGTGTAGTACCTTTTCACCGATCTCAGTTTGATCCCCTCCAGGAAGAATTTCCAAGTCCGGTTTTAGGGCACAGGCATCAATAACTCTGTCATACTTGGCTGGTTCGAAGGGTCCACCAAACAGGATATTGTCTCTGAGGGTCACATTCTGTATCCAGGCCTGTTGTGGTACGTAAGCGATGGTGCCCTAAATAATAAAAAATCAAATGTTATCTACCTTATCTACTAGTGGTAGCTGGAGCTACAACTTTACGGAGTAGTAGAGAAAAATACTTAATTATTAACTAGAGGCCTACCCTAGTGTTAACTTTTCCATTTTTTTTCTCCAGTTCTCCAAGCATACTCGCTAGTAAACTAGACTTCCCGGAACCGACGGTCCCAACTACAGCCAATAGCTCCCCATCATGGACATTGAGATTAACGTTTTTCAAAACCGTTGTTTCAGGCTCCCAAGCGAAGCTACCATCCTCAACGGTTATTGGATCTTCTGTAGTAATTTGAGGAAGTAGTGTTAATAGACTTTAAAAACCAATCATACTACAAGAATACAAATGTATAGTAGACATAATTATGTACACATGTTCACAACGTACTTGCAGTGGAATCGTGTGTCACGCTCTCTGGGTCAATCTCCTCACTGTTCATGTATTTGTCCAAACGTTGGAGACTTACCATTGCCTGTGAACATTATGTTAGAGGTAAAAAAAGTTTCATAACATTACAGGTGTAATTGCCTGGGAGGGTATTTGATATTCAATAATGATTCAATGTAGTAAAAAATTTCGATATTAAATTCAATAAAACCCAAGCCTGCATTGATTTCATGTGTACCTCCAAAATATACATGTTAAGTACTACTTATAAGTTACCTGAACTATGGAAACAATTATCATGGGTAAGAAAGCAATAGGGTAGTTCATGAGATTGAACAAGGATAGAGACACAAATGCCTTCTGCGGATCCAGAACATTTTTCTCATCAATGAGTACGTATGTCGCAAAGGTTGAGAGAGAGATCATGAATGGTGCACAAATAAACAGGAAATTCATAGCAGAAGTCAAGTATGCGGTTTTCCTCAAAGTTGACATTTCCCTCTCTCGAATCACCATAACCTGGTCCTGGAATGACGGCTCCCAGGCGTAAAGTTTCAGGACCTATGCAAGTACACAATAAGTAATCTCTGCCTTACAAATAGTGGCCGGTCATAATCATTACGAGGAAATATTCTCAAATGTACCTTGACCCCAGACAAAATCTCATTCATCATCTTGACTCGTTCATCCTTATTCTTCAAGTTATCCACTTGGAGTTCCCTGGTTTTCCTCACAATAACAGCATTGATAGGTATGAGTATGATCATGATGCCCAGCCCAGCCATAACAGACGGGCCCAGTTTTTCCCACAAGAAATACAATGCCAGGGCAATTTGCATCGGGGAACTCCATACCATATTAATGAAAGGTATCAAGTCTATTATTCTTTGGACGTCTACACTCATCAAGTTCACTATTTCCCCTGCTGTTGACTCTAGAAACGTAAATATTAATGGCATAGTAGATTGAATTTTTAAAAATACTTTAGTTGAATTGAATGAAAATTGTCATTTTAGTTAGTCAGCATACATAGATAAGCATGGTTTGTACCATTACAATCTAAATTGAATAGTTATCATGGCCAACCTCTTTTTGCAGCATTGGACGCAAGCAGAGCTTTACGATAGATTGCGCTCACCAAACTGGTTCTAATTCTCAAACCAGTTAAAAACATCCGGTGTTGGTACTGAGCATTAATAAAGGTTTGCAAGAATGCATTGACAAACATTATGGCAGCCAAGAAGTAACCCTTCCAGACATCCCCACCAGTGTTAATAAAGTCTATGAGGGAACTGTCAAAACAAAATTGCTTGCATTAGTGGCTCAATTCTTTTTTAAAATAATGGTGCTAGGGGACCAAAAGTTTACTTGAGGATCTGAGGTTGAACAAAACCCATAAGATCTGGAAAGATCTTGAGAGCTGCGCCGAAGAAAAACGTCCCACCAAAAGCTCCGAACAGAGCTGGAAGGATGCTTGTTATTTGTTTCTCATTCTTGTTCGGGTTTCCTTTTCTGAAATTTATTGTTTTTAATTTACTTGAGTGCTATCCAAAGAGTAAACCATAATGTTAAAACATAACGTCCATAAGTTACAACGCCCGTATGTAAATATGAGTACTATGCATGGAGATACACAACTTTACATATGTTCAATTGAACAAGTACATATTTGAGACTGACAATGTTCCATCTTTTAAAATTAAATGACTTTTTAGTCTTTTCTAGACTTCGCTTAAAACAAGCATCAAATTTTGGAACAATGGCTTGGGAAGTATCTTCTGCATTCAGAGCCCACAGATCCTTGTGTTCCAAAGGTCTTCGCCAGCCGCTCCAGGCAAGCCCATCATGCCAGGAGAACAAAATACGGTTGAGGTACGAAGAATCCTTCTCGGGGCATGGTCTCTAAAAGGGTAAAATTTTACTTAAATAGTAACCACCATTATTAAGGAAAGCAATGGGTTAACTGGATAAACAAACGTTATTTTGAATATCTGCTTTCAAACATCTTTAAGAATCCTCGGGTTCTGTTCATACTCGGGACGCAGGTCCGCCCAACAATTGATCAGAAGTTGCCCAACTATCAGGGGGTAGTAAATCAGGTTAATCACAAATGGCAGCGACCCTCCTGGGGTTTCCTGTGTAAGGAGCATATAATTAAATTAATGGGATACTGAAAACAATTATTTTAAAATATGAACATTTTACCACGTCACGCTGCCTTATCACAGAGCGGAAGGTAATTGTTTCACAGACGGTTAATAATAACCAAAAGAGAAACTGCACCCCTGCAGACTGAATTCCTCTTGTACGGGAAAAGTGGAGCAAGTATAAGGCTAGGATCTGTAACATAGCATGTACATAATTACATATACTCTATATTAAAAGGTAGTCCCAACGGTTCTCAATGTAAGCTTTGGATTTACATCTGGGAAATAAAAATATAATTAAAACGGAGCGTAATAATAGAGTCATAATCAATTACATAAGTGACAATTTTTATAATTGGCGTCCAGAAAGCCACCGGGAAGACATTGTAGCCGTCGCTTTGCATGACGATTGCATTTCCTAAATTGCAGGCTTCAAGAGCTATAAGTAAAATACCGAGGACGTTTTTGGTAATGCTCAAGGGACTCCATGGCACGGATCTGGCCGTTGAATTTACGGAGAAGTAAATATCTGAAGCTGCAAAGAGCCATAGGAACCCACAAGGGACCCATACTAATACTGTGTCTTCAAAGCAAGGCGTGAAATCCGGATCGTCAGTATTCCATGTCCGGTTCAAGTCCTACAACCCAACAATAAAATGATGTAAAATTTTACTCCCAATAGGGATGCTTTTTTTAAGAGAGCGTACTGTAATGCAAAAGTAGTTACTGTAAGCAACAAAACATTACCCAAAAGGTGGAGCCACAAAAATCGTCCATGACTTCTGTTTACACTTAAGTTCTAAAAGAATAGTTTATGTACGTAATTGTGGTTCAACCAAACTCAATTTACAGTTGCTTGCTCTCCTTGTCAATAGAATTCTACAAAAACGGACTTAAATTTGACGTCCGTTGAATGCAAGACTCTATTTATAACAGAGATAAAAATGTCTGGAGTTCCAACCGGGTGGTAAGTGTGATGCTATCAACTTAATTATCACATTACGTGCTTTAGGAAAACAAATTCTGTAATCTGTATTTGCTGGGACTAACCTCACGGCATGAGATGTGTCTGACGTTATTCTTATCAGGTATTCTCTCGAATGTATTATTAGTTGGCAGCTCCATACATTAACATTCTATCACGAAGTCATAGTCAAGGATAAAAACTTTCACCCCTACAATTTGAAATTCAATAAAGTGAGACATGTGTATTTTCACATTTTAATGCTCTTTAGAAGGGTTTGACCGATTTTCGGATCTGGGTAAAACTCCGTCTACAATGTGTGCCAATCGATAAATTATTATTGAGCTTGGGCCCAGGTTTCGGTTTTTTAAATCAACGAAGTGGAAATTCAAAAATGTTAGCCATGCAATTCTAGCGTGATTGATTCGGTTTCGAGTGATGCAACGTGTATTTTATTCGTGAGATAACTCTGGTCACAATCAGTGCACTTAGCACATCTTGGTTTTACTTTCTGCGGCCTGTCATCTTGCACAGACTGTGTCGGTTCAGTGCTCGTCACGTGTACGCAAATTCGATACCCGTACCCGAAGTGGGGGTATTGTAATATCTGGTATCTGTACCCGTACCGATACCCCCAATATTCTGGTACAAATTTTTCTCACCCGTACCCACAATGTATTCTGAAACCATGTATCTGTACCCACATTGTACCCATACTCGGGTACCTTAGTGTCGTATCCATAATTACTCGTACCCGGGTTCTTTATCCAGATTTGTTTAAATGCAATACTACGTTATATGTAATAATGTATGACATCTTAGTATCTTATTTTGACTAGCTAGAGCGGTATTTCACACTAATTTACATACTTGCAGATTAATTTAAAAAATTACAAACACACGTGTATTCAAAAATCATAAGCTGAGTGAACTAGGTGAAGATCTTCAAAGCAAATTGAATTACTACATAGTATCACGTCTTTCAGTATGCCCTACGTACACTGAGTATTTACAAATTGTAGAAAATTTCACTCATGAGCCCAAAGGAGGAGTAGAGGTAAAATAATTATATTATTTCCCAATTTTCTGCATTTGCTAACAAACATTTGTCATTTTATTTTAGTTAAAAGAATACCTTTAAAGGTTTACTTTGTTATTGAAATTTTAAGAGTAGAATACCCTCTGGATTTGTAAAATGTCGCAGCTATTCAGCGAGCTACCAAACCGGCCCCTGTTGCAAATCTCGTGCATGATGAACATGTCTGCTGGTCACATGTAACAAACACAAAATACGTCCCACCACTACCACGACCAGCATTAGGATTATAGCTTCTCATTGATTTGCCCCACTGTCATCAGCTGTCTATCCGTGACCGTCAAAATATCCTGGAGTCAATTAACTTATCTTGGCTTCAAATGTGGCCAAGTAACTGCATACACTATGTAGCTAAAACATTTCTTTTAGTGAAACCTGTTTTAGGAAGTATACATAAATAAGCACGGGTGAGGAATTACAGATATTATAGCAAAATAGAAATGAATATAAGGTTTCACTGACATTTTGTACAAAATTTCTTCGTAAAGTGGTATTTTGTTACTGAATTACATAAAAAGTTTGTGGGGCAGTTTTTTGCATGAAACTTCATCAGCCACGATGAATAAAATGAACTGAGTAGAGTTCTGGTGAGTTGGATGATAAGTTATTATGTATAACTGCTGGTTGATTAGGAGAAGGTGGACATTTGTACGAGGATATAAATGAGTTAATTATATGTAGACATAGCTATTAGGATAAGAAATTGTGTGCAAAAGGCTGAATAAATTAAGAAGAGAAAAGTCGAGTCGCCAAGTCCCACGCAAAAACGGCTCTGTTAATCAGTTCCGTCCATCTGCAAAAATATTGTATGCATGTACGTATCGGTATGGACTGGGTGCAATAAAACGTTCCGACCATCACCCTATAAACAATAAAAGTGGGAAAAATACTTCGCTTCCCTACTTTCTAGCAGTTTCTTCCAGATTTTTCGAAATTAGTTCCACGCTGTTAGCTCAAGCACATACAGTGGTCAAGAAAGTAACGCATAGACTTTGCTTTACTATTTTCCCTACCGGTTTGCTGCTTTACTTTACAGAGTCATGTGTTCAAATTTCCACGGTTGTTAGCCTTGGGACTTGCAAGATGGAACTCCCCAGTGTCTTCTTTGAAGTTACAAATTGTCTCCAAGCTTTTAATGCTTCAATTAATTTTGTAATCTACTGTCTCTGGGGCAGCAAGTTTCTTCAGCAGCTTCTAAATTTGTTCTCTTATGTTAAATCCCCCAGGTTTAGTAATAAGGGGCAGTGTGATCGTAAACGGAGTGTTCCGACAAAATAAGAGAAAATTCAAGTTTAAAGTTTGAATTTCTGTTCTTTCAAAGTCGTGTATTGTAATGATCCAGTTAAGCTTTCTCACTCCTCACTCATCACCGCATTGCAAAGACAGTTTGATTCAATGCCTACACTCATTGCCTTTCCTTATCGATGAAGACTCATCTCCTCATCTCAGGATGTACTATTATTTAAAATTATGTGAAAATAATGCTGTAAATATGACTACTATCACTATTTTAATAAAATCCGAAGTTAGCTTAGGAATTGTAATGTTATGAGGAATTAATTTATGTTAGATACACTGCGGAGCCTGCTGCCCGTGTAAATATTCTCCTTCTTACATTAGAAGTTGTGAAATAAAGATGTACACATGTTTCAATATACCTGTACAAACAGGATGAGATCAGGCCAGAGTCTACGCAGGATCATGGTAGTATATGTATAAGTAATTATGCAAAATAAAAATTTATGATTTGACGAATTCCCATGGAGCATGTTGAAAATATCATTTCTATCTGTACTAATGATAAAATTCACTGAAATAAGCGTGATGATTTAATTACACTCAATGATTTTCTGGATAAGGGTCACTAATAATAAAATTACAATACCACAACTATCCTCAATTTATTAAAGAATAAAACTCTGAAATATTATAAGTGTCCGCCGCTTACACAAATACCCATTAGTGCGATAGCTAACCAAACTCTTTAAATCTGAAGAACGAAAACTACCCCAACTTTAAACTCGTGCTCGTAACTATAACAGGCTAGGAACACAATCAACAAAAATAATAAACTCAAGGGTTACTGCGGCAAGTGTCACCGGCTTAGAAAAACCTGAAAGGCGATAAATGATAAATGCTCACGACCTGCCAGAATTACATTAACTATCCCAATTTTAATTGAAAATAAAAATCTTAGAAACAATAAATGGAAGTGATATTTGGGAAGCATGAAGCATATTATATTTAAGTAAGCAAATATAAAGCGCTTATATTAGTGGATGAGTTATTGTTTTGAACTGCAAAAAACTTAATTAATTAGGCCCTATATATATATGGCATGGAGTAACTCAGTGCATTCCGTTTTTATGGCTACTGTAAAAAATAAAAATAGATATGCGTACCAAATGAGAAACCGTCACCTTGAAGTAATAAATTGCAAGGATCGTCTCAGAACACATTCTACTTTCATGAGGGAAATGTATACATAATTACATCAGACCCATTAATGTTGTGCACCCATAGTTGTGTACATTTACATACTACATGAGAAAAAACAAAGAGCAATTTAGAGAAATACAGTAGAAGCATTTCCGAACATTAGTCCGTAAGATTATCTAACAATAAAGGATTTGTTCCGTCTCCGGAATTGATAAAGCGTTTTCTATTATTGTAAAAATATTTGTAAATCAAGGAGGAAAAAATCGATTTATGGAATTGTGTTATGAAACATGACTTGTGTAAGTTTCGGCAGAGTGACCTTCAATCGAGCTATCTTCTGCATTTACAAAACAGCATTGTGGAAGTGCAAAGGTGAACACAATACAAAGTTTCTGCAAAAAAAAAAGATTTATGGGGTGTTACGCCAAAGTTCGAAAAGATATGTACAATAGTTGGGAAAAGTAAGAATAAAATTTATTACTGACGTAGAACTGTCTCCACAATACTGTTGAAAGTCACTTCGTCAGCGTCTTCTTTTCTGGTCAAGCTCAGATTTTTACACCTATTTCTATGCTCGTATAAATACACACCCAAAACAGTGCTCGGACAGGATACAGAAACCGTGTACCTTTTCCGAATATCGAGTACGACGAAATGCTGTAACTACGAGCGTAGAGGTAAATTTTCTCAGTGCCAGTACCCATACTTGAACTTGAAACTAAAATGTAATACCTGTACCCACAATTTACCCGTACCCGTAATGTACCCAAAACCTGTACCCGATAGTACCCGGGTTTGTACCCGGGTATTACTCGAGTACTGCAGGGTTGATCGATTGAAAATGCCCAACGATATTTGCCTACCCAGTTGAAAATGTCCTGGAAATGTCAAAAGTGCGCAATTTTCCCGTTTTAATTTTTTTTCCTGCTATTAAAAATTCCCGGTAATTTGGGCGTTTTAGCTTGGCATTAATGGTATCCTATTTCAAACTGTTTAAAAAATTCTTTAAAATCATTTATGGTTTATTTTTAATAAACACTGAAGAAATTCAATGCTAATGATGAATGAAATATGTTCTCGCAAATTGCTATATTGAAAAATTCTTCGAACGAAATCTTTAATACCAAACTCTTGATATATAACCGAATGCTTGCTTTTCAGCTCCGAAAGCATCAAAAAGTTTTGTTCCAGTCGAAACATTTTTATCAAAAATGTTTTAACGCAAGCCCAAAAATTTGTTTAAAACTTTTCAGGAAACTTCCTTGTTTACCCTTGACGTTGAGAATTGAGTACCGTAAAAACGACTCAAGATTCATCCATCAACTTAGTAAAGTAGGAGAAAATTCAGATTTTCTGTTCTTACCATTTGTTCATCAACGATCTGACGTATTTACAAATCAATTATGTATTTGAACACTGTTTAGAAAATATTGTAGGAATTAAATTGAGTTGAGCATTATTTGTCCCAGACAAATATTATGGCTTCCGGGCGTAAATATCCAGAATGCCTTGGCCTTGTACCAATAAGAAACGGATCTGGCTCGAACCTAACAAATGTATGTATTTATTCGGAACTTATGTCATAACAAGTCTTAAAATAATTCTAATGCTACGCTCCCAATGAAGCTAATTAAATTTAATCTCAAGAACCTGCCCCTTGAAATTCCTCTTTGATGAGCTCCATTATATAAGTGGATAAATATACGATCTGATTAACTCTTTACGTTCTATTTCTAGAATCATTAGAAGCGTTAGAAGTCCTATGGCTCTTTCACTGACACGAGTATCCATATACAAATGAGGAAAGCGGTTAAAGTAATCCATCCCAGTAGGAATCCTTGAAGTACCCAAAAATACTCGGGTACAGCATGCACGGGACAGATATTTTACAAATAATTAGTGATACCCGTATCTATTCGGTACTACCCGATTAGCACTGAGTGAGTACCTCTATTGTCTAAAATCAAGAGTTCCCGGGTAGTACCCGCGTACTTGCGAGTAATCAGCTTCTGTTCCCGAGTAGTACCCGCCGTACCTAGTCCGAGCACTGATCCAAAGAAAGTGTTGGATTCATACGATCATTTTTACCCTGGCCATTAACCCTGAAATAAATAGGCGGGCCTCCCGTAAGTCTTTTCTTTTTACAAAATTCCATTAATACGAGTATCCCGAATCCCGATCCTTAGGCTTAAAGTGTATTCCGATTTATTTAATGGTTCGATAAGACTTAACGTGAACTGGATCAGAGAGCTATAGGGAAAGTCCGTTGGATAATCCATCCATGTCTGGAAGCCATGGGTTACAGGAACGAGCTTTTTTATTAGTGTAATTAATTAAGATCATAAGTTAGTGACATAATTACTATTCACCTCAAAATCAGATCGAATATTTGACCCTATCATTTTTGTAATTTCTCAGGGAGATTTTTTTTCTCTTTCCAACTTCAGGGTATACTTGTCAAGGGGTAAAACTTGTCAAGTGATTGAGTAATTCGGTAAAGTGAAAGCTCGGTATAGTATAAGGAGCACTTACAATTACAAGACACATATATACATAAGGACACTGTCCAATTACATAAAGCATTCATATTTTCGTAGAGTTATTCAACTGAATGCATTTGGTAAGATTGGCAAGTTTTACTGTCACCAGCTTGGTACCCGAACTTAATTATTTTAATACCCGAGAAAATACTCTCCCATAAATCAATGTCAAACCAGAGGATTCGTAAGCCTTGAGATGCATCGTTGAGTTAAGTTAGTATTTGCATAGAAAGTTGTAAAATAACATCCTGCATTTTTATTCTTGCAACAAACTTAATATTCCTCATTAACATAAACGTAAGCAGAAGTTACAACGATTTCTTGGGAAACCGTAGGACTTACAAACATTTGGGATTGTCACAGTTTCTACTTTCAATGCATTCGTACCAGTCGTCACGTCACTGGTGCGTATACATCAGCTTTGCAAAAAAAAACTAAGCTTTGACTGTGTAAAGGAAAAGTGAAAGTACGTCCATAGACACTCGAACTTTTTCTGCTTTTCTTTGAGAGTGGCGCTTCTATCAGAACTCATTACAATGAATTTCCTATACATGTGCATATACTGGTTTCCTCTTAGATGGCATTCTCTTTATATTGATATCATTAAATTCTCCCCAGGATAACATATACATTATATAGAAGTAAAATATAGTAGCATCTTCATATGTTGGCAGGCATTTTGCCATCCAAGGCTATGCAGTCTTGGACTCATACGAAAGACTGAGTGGGTAAACCATGGGACTGACTGAAGACTGCGACTGACTGGGACTGATAGAAAACTCTATTTTAAAGACTGAGACTGACTGGGACTGATAGGAATTCCAGCCGAGACTGACTGAGACTGAGTTGTACGCATATGTACAAAGATTGCTTGATTGGTTGGGAAGGAGTAACAATCCAAGTGCATGTACTTACGCACATTTTGTCTTTTGTTTCATTGGGCATACAAAACGCCACCAACAATAAATCAAAAAACTTGTAACGTGGAATAATTGTAGTGTAGCGCTTTAGCGAACCATGGCAAGAATTGAACCTTCACTGTATATTCGATAACGCAATAGTTAAGGACCAAAGTTGTCTTGTTTTGTTCATATTACTTATTATGAACGATAACTCTTCATGCAGAAACTGGAATAAACCTCTAGTTAGGGTTTTTTGGATCCTTTAATGGGGATAGAAATTCCGTCCCGATTATCTTGTTGTTGTCCCCGGAACCGTCCCACGGGAAGTCCATGTAATTGCTTTTACGCCAGTTACTGACATTTGTCTGACTATATTTCCTGCAGTGGCTCATATTATATTTGGTTTTCTTAGATCAATCCTTTCAAGATTTTCTAAAATTTACTTCATTGAACTAGGTTAATGTTTGGGGTAATATGAGTTGCAAAAAAGGTACAAATGTAATTATTGTACCGTAATAATTGTGATCTTATCATAATCAGTTAATGGAAAAAATTGAGTATCAGGAACAAAGGTGAGCAATATATGTATTTAAATCATACGGTAGGTACATTTTAGGCTCCTGTGACCCCAATGGGTCATCTGATATTTTAAGGAACATCCTCCTAGGTTGCTAAATTCTTAAAGCTTCCAATTAAAATAGGTGTATTTTAGAGCTTTGTATGTGTATTAAATTTTATTTAAAGATTTGAGAATACAGGGATCAACACAATGTTGCATATTCGCGATAGAGGATTCAAAATTACGCTTCTTATTGCCCCAAAGCTGTTTTTGAAAATTAATGTTGCTGCTTGGTTGTAGAAAATTCACTGATTGTTTGCACAGCTATTAAACGATCATCGCAATGGTATTTTAGGGAGAGACAACATCAAAAATATAATGCAAAGTTGATGATCTGAAATCTAAAAATCTCAATCGGGAGACAAATGAAAAGGCATGAGTAACGGAGATTTTTTTCAAAAATGAAGACTAGGATGTGAAATGTTTACTATAACGTGATAAATTAATGCAATAGTCGAAATTGAGGTTATTAAAAAGCTAATTCTCAATCTAATGGTGCTCTTGTGGCCTTAAATACATCTGAAATAAATTTAGGACTGACTGAGACTTTTGCTAAGGACTTTTACTACGACTGAGACTGATAGGGACTGATACACGGATACTATAAGACTGAGTGGACTGACTGATAGAATGCTACTTGGGACTGTTAAAGGACTGTGACTGATAAAACCAAAGACTGCATAGCCTTGTTGCCATCCCGTGGGTTGGGTACCACTATTTATGAAATTCACTATATTATTAATAGCTAATAGCATAGTTGGAAATTTGCAGCCACAAGAAATGTACATAAGTCCCTATCTATATTCCAGGCCACATAAAAATACCCAGATGATATTATTACAGCTGAGAAAGGAACTTGTTTCACAAACGAAAGGTAATTTTCTTAAAAGAAAGTTCATACTTCTTAAAATTCATTTCATGCTTCAATGCCCATATGAGAGTAACTCCAACAGGTTCTCATGGCAAAAGAAAACGTTGGCTAAATTTTAAAAAGTACCGTTCTCTTTTGATAACCTATGAGTTTTAAACGTGATCCTCTGTGGAAATGGTAGTTTTTAAAATTTAGCCAACGACAATAATAAAAAGGTTGAGTGCCTAGCAATCAGTTGAAAATGAACTGTGAACTTGACTTTGTTATTACAGTATGAGTTGTAAGGCAAGGAAATGTTTTCTCATTCGAATGCCAAAGTCAGGAGTCATAATTCATTTGAAACGTCAGAAATTGAGTAAACATTTAATAGTATTTTAATAATAATAATAATAATAATAATAATACATAATGCATATACGGGCTGATTTCAGTATCAACAAACAAGGTCTCACTTGAAAAATCATCAAAAAAAAGAGAGGCTCATATCTGTAAAGTTGAGGTCGGGCATTGAAAACTTTTGCTGTAGTTCTTAAAAAGAAATATCTACAACCTGGGGAATCCAAGTGGATGAGTCATTTCCTAAAGTGGGCTAGAGTGGGGAAATGATACTAGTCTGACTCTGAATATGTGTGTACATAAACCTGAAACTACATTTTGAGTTTTTAAATTCACTGGAAACAGTTGGGAAACTTAATTCAATAATAATGTAATAATTACTGCATTACATTATTTATTTTTTAGTATCAAGCAAATATCAGTTTATATGAAATAGAAGACACGCTTGTAGTGCAGTGGTGATTTGGTGAGTAACTTAATACGTCACTGTGGGTGGTAATGCGCGATCTTTTAGTAATGAAAATCAAAATTGAACCAGCATTTGTACAAAGCGGGTAAACATACATAGTAATAGAAAGGGACTCAACATAATTTCTTCCAAAATCTTCCTTGTGAATTTAAGTTCAGTGCAACAGTTTTATGCATAACATTTCGTCGGGCAAAAATGTGTAATTTATGCTATTGCAAATTTGAGCAATAATTGTTGCAATTTGAGAAGTAAAAATTCTGCCACGACTGATTAGTTCATTACAGTTGCTAAACTATTGTTGATAATTGCTAATCACAAACAAATTTTTAAAATGTAAGATTGAGAACATGTGCCAAAGATTTGAAAGTTACTTCAAATGTCGTATTTATTTTTGCTTACTTTTGTTCTTCAAAAAGAAATGCTTTTTTAAAAGTTTAACTATGTGGAAGTACATGAGGTAGACATAGGTCATCCGTCAAAATGCACACTCTCACGTCATAACTAAACAAGTTTTGGTTTCCTTTGTAAAATTCTTACACATAGATAATTTATAAATGCATATAGCAATTGAACATTGGTAATTTAATTAATAAGTGTGCTTTCAAATTTGGTAGTTTTCGAAGTTGTAATAATTCCTTTCCAAATTCGCAAACAGGAAGCTTCACACAACGATCTTGCCTTGTGTTAACAAAATATGTAACGGTACTTAGTTACTTACTATTATGTATTAAAGAGCCATGATGGTCTTATTATTTCTGGAATGCTCTTGGCTTTGAATTACATGTGACAATAATACAAAGTAAAGTAAAACTTTCTACAAAAAAATCACTACATTTTGTTCTTTTGATTTTTTTATGACTACTTACAATTTTACCTTTCATTTAATATCTAGAATTTCTAAAAGTAAGCTACATATACAATGTCTGTCAAATCATGTGAACCTCGCATACTTCAACTTGTAATAAAGTTACTACGAAAATACATAATATGAATGTGTAAGGTCAACATAATAACAATGTACATTTGTATTTTTATAAAAAACAGGGAACAAATTCAAATGCACAACTTCCGCTTCAACTAACCCTAATGGACAGAAGCCAGCATACAAATACATTCCCTAAGTTTTTTGTGTTTTTTATGTTTGATAATAAAAACTCTATTGATAACAAGCCTGCTGATGTCGACTACTGTACTATATCGATTATAATGACTACTATATTAACTACGACAATCTAAAATTAATACATAGTACTACTACCACAATAATTGTAAAAACCGTTGCTGCACATGAAGATAGGCGTTGGGCGACAACATTCACATTCGCTTTGCTTTTTAGCTTGCTTCTTATTTTGACATACATTTTCTGTTGACAACCACGATGAATTAAACAGTAAACAACAGTCTAAGGCAATTCAGTGTATGAATAATTATTACATTATTATTTAGTAGAAGAGACTTACGAGATTTTATGAAACTCGTGCGCGTCGGTACAAATTACAAGTTTTTAAAAGCTAACAATACCAAATTCAGTCTGTATGCCATTTTGGTTATCAACTTATCATCTTTGTCATATTTTTTTTGTTTACAATACTTCCAAGATAGTATAGAATGATGATATTTGTTCTTGTATAATTAAATTAAGGTATTTATGCTTGAATGTTGTGAAAACTTGTTGCAGCTTGTATGAAGTTTTTTTTTACTTATAAATGGGTGGTATTACTTGAACAGTATTATTTTTCAGTACCTTTTGCTATTGTGCAAAGGACTACTACGTTGTTTAACGGGAGTTGCCGGTTGGGAAGAAGTTGGGCTGGTTTCTTTACGATTACTCTTTTCCTTCGGATGTCCCAAATGTAAATATTTCAGTTTTGTATTAGGGTCGTTTAATTCACGCATCTTCTGATCCCAAACTATATCAAGCACAAATTTCTCTTTCAATCCAAAACCATCATAATTTGCAAGAACAAAAGGTAACTTTATCTCGTGAAAAGTATTCTACAAAATTATTGAATTGACTTACCTTCCTGTAAATATCGTTGCATTTCGTCGATGTTCGGGTACTCAGGAAGACTTCGGGAGTTGTGACCAGAACGACCATGTCCATGAGAATTTGTAAAAACCATCACTTCATTACACGATGAAGGACTGTCAGGAACAACAACGAAAACACAGATGCTCAATCTCTATCCATCCCCCCTCAATTGAGGATTAGAAATATACATGATGTCATTCCGTAACAATACCATGCCATGCCAACAATCTCAAATGAGCAAAGAGACAAGCAAAAAAAACTGCACAAAAGCATTCACAATGATATTACTTGGGTAGCCCTATTGCAAACATCTGCGACTTGACAACAACACGGCATAACTTCGCAATTCTGTGCAATAAAAGAAAACCAGCAACTGAGCATAGCAAAAAAGATACACAAACATCCAAATTACATCTAATTATCCATAAGCACCTCACATGTTCACTAATGTCACACTCCCTCCACAACTATCACACTAATAATTCCGGTAACACCCAAACTTTTGGCATGTCTCAGAGCAATCAACAAATTTTAGTCAATATACATTACCAATTCCAAATGACAATTTCAAAATTTCACTTACGAAGGAGGGCCAGGATATCCTTCAGGAGATCGCTTCCGAGACTCAATATTATCAATCTTACGAGTCTGAGTGTTCAACCCTACATAAAAATCCCAACAAATTCATTAAATTTAAATTAACCATTTCCTATTTCTCAACACCCCACAGCGCTCCACCATTCAAACTATCTACTACTATAATGTACTCAAACTATATACATATACCTAGCAATTGAGCACATGCTAAACACCACCGATAATCTCCATCCGTCCACAATCCCTCAACATTCCTAATTCTAATTATCCTTACACTTACCACAACCCTACAATTCCACTTAAATCCAATCATTAAAACTCATCCAATCTCTCACATTCAAACTTTTACGATCCCTATAATTCATTGAAACTAAATCCCATTTATAACATTAAATAATTAACATGCTCATAAATCTCATACAAGCTAAATTCCAAATAAATACTTACGAGCTTTAGCAGCAGTTGTAATTCTTACAGGTTTGTTGGATTGCAAAAACATTTCATGCAGGCCAACTGTTTGGAAAAAAACAACAAAATAATTCATTAATCCACCACTCTCACACCACTCCAACCTTCCAAAACAACTTTTTAGAAATCTCTTATAACTTTATATGAAATGTATTGACACTCTTTCAAAATCGACTCACACATGTATATTTAAACAATTGAAGTCAAGAATTAAAAAATAACTTACACAATACAAGTACTTATTTCGTTCGTATTTCAATATACAGTATATCTAAACCTTAGGAATAATTCCAACTACTAAAAGAATTCTGTAACTTTGTAACGTTATTAATACAAAAACCGGTCGGGTGATGTTTTTTTTTTAAAGTTATTAGCACATGTACACTAATTGTGTAACTATAACCAAAGAACGGCTCACACACACATTTACTGTTATTTACAGGTTTTGCCTTTAGTTATACACACACATACACACACACACACACAAGAAAAAAGCTCCAAATGAACTTCACAATTCACAATTGGTATTTTTTTAAACAGGTAAATTGACTTTTTATAGGAAGAACAGTATTATTTTTCTATTACAAAAAAAAAACAGATTTTAACAACTAATTTACACAAAAATCCTGGGAGTATAGAGCACTGGTAAATGTTAGTCTGATGTAATTCATACAGTTCAATGGGAATAGCACTTTTTTTTGGGCGACTTGCAATTCTTTTTACTATTACACTAAATATATGCACTCACAGGAGTTAGTCTCAAACTAACGGGAATATTCATACAAGTATAAAACTATTAAAAGAACACTATTTGTTAATGCTACAGCTGCATACTCATTTTGTTTGTAGTTGAGGAAAGTGACTGTGTGTGAGTCTGTGAGTACTGCTGCTGTGTGTTCGTATGTACGTGTCACACACAGTCGCTATACAAGTACATTGTGGTAGCATCTATAGGCAGGCTCCCTATTCCTTTACACGGATGAGACTGCTGCTGCTGCTGCTAGAGCTGGGGTCATGCAAATATTTTATGGCAGGGACGGTACATTAAAAAGCTACACGTTCGTTGGTAGAACAATACGGTGTAACATTTTGGAACGAAAAATGAATATATATTTGATTTTAATTTTTTACATTTTGTCTGAGGAATGAAGGAATTTTGGATAAAATAGTTTTAGCTTCAATTCAAACAAAATTCAGGATATTATTGAAGTTGCTGAAGAGGCAAAATGGTAAACGAGGCTTGCTTTTGTATAGCACTTACAATTAGACCATTTTGCCTCTTCAGCGACGCTATTAAGGTCAAATATACTTGCGAATATGGATCTAGATTCTATATAGGAGGGTATAGATTGTCTGTCTGTTGGCTCAAGTGGTTCATAATTAAATGTGTCAGGTTGTTGAAATGAGATGGGCGACTTCCGGGAGGTATGTATGGTTTTGATAATGTGACTTTCTAATCTTATCTTGTTGGCAACTACACTCAAAATGATAGAGATTTGCAGGAAATATTTGCCTCCACACTGGTGTAGTCACTGGAGGGGTTGAGGACTTTGGAGAGTTGGTGTAATTAATTGTGGGGGTTATGGCAGGGGCGGATTAATAAAAAAATGTTTTGACATGGTACCCAGCTTTAAAATGCATAAGTGGGTCTTGAACCATGCCGTAGGAGGGGGTTAGTTTTTTTTACTTTGGTTTCAAAATTTTTACTTTGGCCGGGCCGGGGTGGACCACAGTGTAAATCCATCCCGGGGTAATTATAATATTGTGTTGTGATGAGGAGGGCCTGCAGTCGAGATTTTTGAGGGAAGCACCGCGAGGGACGCTGGTGAAGACATGGAATGTTTTTTTAATTTTGGGATAGTATCATGGAGTGGATTGACGAAGAAATAACTAAATTTTGTCTGCAGTAATAACAGGGCCTCACACCAGAGTGCTACACATCTCAGATTTTAGCATTGTCATTCGCTGCTTTCACATCCCAATCGTCCGTACACCCCAGGTTTAGCCCCGGATTGCTATTCCTATAAATTCCTACAATTTTTCTATATACTGCAACACCTCAACAGACACGTACATAAAACATGAAAATTGAGGAATGGAAAAATACTTGTAAGTTGCCTCAACGTACTATTACCAGGATCCAAGATGGAAAATAAAGTAGTAATTTAGGTATTCAAATGTGGAAATCACTAGACTGATTGACAGATTTGGTTATTAAAATATGTACCTGAGCCTTGACGGTATCTGTGAGGAAGAATGGAATGCAATGGTAAGAGAATGAATGGAGGCCATGCAGCTGGGAAGCTAGTTGTCCCTGATAGTAATATACCCGAAGTAAATAATGATCACGTCAACGGCATGATATGAAGTAGTATTAATTACCGGTACCAAGATCATTAATCAGGATCTTTATTCATTTTGTGAATCAAATGAAGTAACAGGATACACCATGAGAAATTCCCTGGACCTAGTTCCATAGAGTTGGTTAATTGCTATGCATTTTGGCCAAATGCGTACGTCCAAAATGCACTGTTTAATTGCCCCAACCTTCGCTCGCTTCTCCATCCTTTTCTTATTGTTAGACCGAGCAATCTTCCCGTAACTATCTTCCCGAACAATTTTGTTGGCAGCCAAACTTTGTCAGCATTTTCCCTTCCCTAAAAACAAAAATCTTATTAAAACACACTTTTAACAATTTTAGACATCTCTGACAAAAATTAATTACCTGGTGTTCCCAGCGACATGCAGCGACCCAACCCATTAAACGGATGTACTTATCATGACTTTCATTAAATTGTACAATTTAAAATTGTAGATAAACAGTGGTATTTGTCTGTAGCAAGAAGTAAGTAAAATGGTCTGCAAAGTCATTGAACAGTTCACATCAATGAACATTTTAGATTAGCGCATTGAGATAGGATGCTTGGTTGGGTTTAACGCTTTGGGAGTAGTAACGAAATGTTAGTTAGGCTCAGAATGGATATTTTGAAAGTATTTCAAATACATTAAATGTGCACGAAACCATCAAATAAGTAATTATTTGAAAATACACCATATTCATATATTCGCAGAAAATAATAAATGCAAAATAATATATCCAGCTCTTTTAAAATACAATAAGTAAAAATAAGTATGCCGGTATTTTCAAATACAAGTATAATAATTGCAAAAATATTTGAGATATCTCGAAACACGTATCTTTAAAATACAATATCTGAAAATACTTCCGATCTATGATTAAAAGCCCAGAGGTTTTAACTAGTAGACGTTTTAGTTCCTTTTACGGATTAGAGTAAGTCATTCTCCGTCACTCAGATTCGCGCTCGCGCTTTCGTGGTGCGCACAATTAATAGTGAGCCGTCTTTTTTTCCTGTTCACGTCGTCATACCATACAGAAGTTGGTATATCATTGAGTAATGACTTACAATGAGAGTAGGACGTAGATGTGGTTACTGTGTGCAGTGTAATCTGCACGCACAAGGCAAGGTTCATACGTAGACCATGATCACAATTAGACATGTCAACTACGGTATCGTAGTACGGTAATACCGTAATTACCGTAAAAAATTGAGGTACGGTTTAGGTACGATAATTATCGGTTTTTTGAAGCGATATCGTAACTCCATACGATATCGTCAATCCAGCGGAAGGCTCATAAAATTGTGGTGTTACATACTCGAATTTTCATTAAAAAGAGTTAAACTCAAAAATGAAAGGAATTCTTTTGACAATAAAGATTGTGTGTAGTGTCAATATGGAAAAAACTTAATCGAACTGATTATTTAGAATCTAAACCAAGTCGTGCGTCTAGTAATTCAAGTGTTTGGAGTCATTTTTTGAGTCGGTCTGACGGCATGATGGCACTTTACCTGTTATGAGAAAGAGATGGGAAGTCACTTCCTAAATTAATATAAGTTTTGGTAAAGATTTAGTTTAGGAAAAATTACTAGAAGATAGATCGAATAATTCAGTATCGTTTCCTATATTTTATGATTTTCATATTTTTCATACAAATGTAAAAAAGGTTTGATTTTTTTTTTCAAACTAGCTTATTTTATAAGGAATTTCTGCACATTTATACTTTCACATTAATTGCCATCAAAGACGCTAAACTGATTGTTGAATAACTGATGTTGGATTTTTTACTTCATATCTTTACACACATACCATAAAAATCGACTTATATTCGTGTTTTTACCATAATCGGATTAATTTACGATACCGTACCTTAAAAATATTACCGGCGTTTTTCCACTTTACGGTAACGGTAATTACGGTATTTTAAACAAGAACGGTATGAACATGCCTAATCACAATCTAAGTCCAAAAAGCCCAAAAGGGGTGCTAGCGCTGCGCAGAAAAGGATAAGATTTCTAGGGGCAACTTGCTACGCGTCAGACGCAGGATCTTATTAGCCCTAGGACTCATGACGGCAGGGAAAAGAGATACTTTCCCTTTTCTCACATCCTATGATTCCAAGTTCCAACAGTACAGATCCGTTGTTCAACTCAACGCATTCAAACGCACTGGGAAAAGGAGAGACAGGATGCGAACATTCCCACGCGCCAGGGACTTCAAACATGGAAAGATGAACATATTTACATGCGACATTTTAGAATTTCTGACTGAAGATATATTATGCTAATAGCAGAAGTACTTAGAACCCGAGTTGAGAAAAAAGTTTGTTTCGATATGCTCAATGCTGGTAGTGGTTTGAGAAACGTTTGAGAAAGAAGTTGAGTTTAAAGTTTCGAGAAATAATGTGCCAAACTCGCAATTTTATATAAATGGGCTTTTAAGTCGTCAATCAAAAGATGTACAATTAAAGGGTCACGTTATTTAAAGTAGTAACATTGGTTATTTTGTATTGTCAACGCTGCACTGATTGTGAGCGCTGAAGAGTAATTCTGTCGAATGATGGGCTCATTGTAAAAATAATTATAATGCAAAACTTTTCTTGGATAAGGGTACAATGACAACTGAAAATCATCAACTGCCTAATGGAAACAAGCAAAATACATTGATATCTTCGGATATCTAAACTGTACCCTATGTGGGGTGGTTTTAACAATTATTGCTAAAATTAATGTCGCCTGCCATGATGAGAGTTCCTGTTGCCACGTTTCTGAAAATTATTTCCGGAACTTCGATGATCGAATTGCTTATAGTTATGAGGATTAGATCTTTGATTGAAGGGAGGAGGCATCAGGTGTTTCATTAAACGAGGGGGTAGTATCTGCTCGTTACGGCGGCCATCAAAATGTGGTTTTCGTGTTGGAGGCTGTATAAAGTGAGCGGACTTTTTGCTGACATGTTCTTTTTGTTGCTTTTTTTCTTGACGATTTTTAATTCTTGCTTCTTTCATCCTCCGAGAGTTATCTCGGAACAGCTGCCAATGCTTATTGGAACCAGGTCTACCAGACTTTTTCATCGCAACTTCCTCAACATCCATTACTGGCATCCCACGAGGGTGATGACTAAATAATGCCGCCTTTTGGCCATTCTGTGCAAACATAGTTAATATCAATTTTTAAAATTTTGGGGATGCATACACGAAAACATGACCATGCTGATTAGTGTCAAAACTTTGGCCGCAAATAAAAAAAATGGTAAAAGCAAGTTGAGTTGATCATAAATTTACCCTCCATCTGAAGTATCCTCTCCGCAAATCCTCCAAAATCCTTGTATAGTTTGCGTCCGCCATGAAACTAAATATTTTTAGGATGTAGTTCGATGCTGTAAATACAACCCAAGAACCGTAGTTAACAATCAGCTAATTGTCACGAATAAGAGTAGAGTTTCTTTTTACTTATTAATTTTCGGTACCACCTAATTATAAATAATACTATGTCGAGCATACTATCCATACAGAGTATTCTTAGAAGTGGCACATTTCGGCACTTATTGTTAAAATTGATTGATCTAATAATGAAACTGATAATTGACAGTAAGTATATCCAAAAATGTTCACCCTACAACAAAAGCACCGTATGGAATGGTTTCTCAAATAACTGGAGTCCATTGTACATATTTAATATTAAAAACTGTAGTTTAGTTAAGCAATTAGACTCACTGTCTCTCGAAACCATCTTTGCCACGCTTCGACCAGTGGTATCAAAAGGATCTTCAATATCAAAACATCCTTTATTTGCTACTTTATCAGTTTTAACTCTTGTAGCCGGCTCTGACTGTCGAATAGAAACAATTTGCCCCTCAAAGTTGAAATTTTGATAATAATTAAGGAAACCAGTCCAAAGTTCCGAAACGCTCATAGTGTTTTGCCCAATTGCTGGCCAGACTTTGTCCTGGAAATAAATAAAAATTAATTTCTCAAATCGGATAAATTCAAGAGCAGAATGTCAACCATTAAATGCTGGATTAAAATTGATTTAACATACTAAATTTGGCACATCACGGAAAAATATAGTGTAATCGTTCCCCGTAACTAGGGCATCATCACATTCTGAGCATATCTGAAAACGAACAAAGAATGTTGAATTATGTAAACTAGTAAATTACATCTTAACAATGCAACATTACTAAGTAGCCACCAATATTGCGAGAAAAATCACACCTGAAACTCCCAACTCCATAACTAAAACTCTGAAGAAGGTAACATTATATTACGAAGCCGTTTTCTAAAATCGGATGAGTTTTTCAGGCCATGAAACTCAATTTTATATGAGCAATTTAAATTTTTAAAACAACAAAATAATACCTCCTGAAGTACCGGGAGAACGGGGGGCGTCACTTGCTGTAGATAATGAATTAATAAAACAGAGAATCCATACGACGAGAGACCCCCATTTGCAGCATCATTTAAATCACACATTTTCATGACTGTCTTCAAGAACAACCCTAGAATCTAATGGAACATAATAATTGTCAATACAAGTTCCAAAAATTGAACCATTATCTTTATCTTATTCATCCTCCCATCTGAGGCAACGGCATACCTTGACTCGTGGATCAATATCAACATAAGTCCTCAATAATCTCGTATTTGCTGGAGCAAAAATATTTTCCAAGCTAATATCACCCTCAAAATTATTCGTCCTATGCCAGAATCGAACGATAGGTATTCTGGCCCTAATAAGCACAGCTCGCCGGAACTTCTTAGACCCTTTTATCAAATTAGCGAATGTTCCAAGCACCTTCATCAGAGCTTTTCTGTCCCTCTGCAATTAATCAAACCCCAAAAACTACAATACTATTTCCATTATAATAAAACTCACAAATCCTAACTTTTATTACCCACCTAGAATTAATTCAACTTATAATAATCATCACAAATTTCCAACTTACACTCATCAGTACGTAGTCATCCTCAAAGCTGGCACAGAGGTCCAAATCCGAATGTTTACTACCAAAGCCGTTCGAAAATGACCCATAGGGCTCTAATACAAGACTTGGGAATGCTGTCAACAGCACAGACTTCAAGTCTGATATAATTTGTTTCCGAAACTTAATATCTTCATCTTTCAAAGACTCGGACTCTAAAACAAACATAGCAATACAGTACAGTAAATGCAGTTTACAGAAAATGCCCAAGGGACTCCATGATCATGGAATATTATTGCAAAAACAAAACTCCATTTAATCCATTATACCATAAACTTTCATCATCACTTGGTCAACATCTGACTCAGAAGTCTCATTTCCGAAAGACGGATCCTCATCATCACTAATATCAAAGACGTCCTGTTTCTCAACAGCCATACTTCGACCTTGACTATTATTATTATCGTCAGCTCTCTTATCACCGGGATCTCTGCCAACGACTTTCATCTGCTGTCCAATTTTGAACCATAGAATATCTCCTTATCTCTCGAATAACATCAATAACGACTAGCAAGCCAAAAGCTTAGTCCATTTCTGCCCACACGGCTACCGATTCCTTGTCTCTCGGTCCTGGTTCAGGTTCGATTATCACAAAAACTGAAATCATATACAAAATCATCACGATTAAGAAACGATACTGTAATTAATTAATTATAAAATGTTTTTACAGAACCTCACGCTTATAAAAATATGATTTTAAAAAGCGAGTTTTAACTTTGAACTTGTTTTTGGTATCATTTAAATAAATATTGATATCCAATGTATATGTATAATGCTTCTAAAAAATTATAACCAGTTCAATCAGGAATTTAAAACGCGTAAAAATAATAAGAAATTAATTAATTCTGAATTTAATAGTTAATAATAATATATGCATTGAACTTCGTAAATTCCTACAGTCAACAACGGAACCATTCACACTATAAGATCAAATGGCTTGATGTCTCAAGTCACAAAATTGAAAGGCACACGAATAGCTGAATAATTTATGTTAATTACATTTTTATTTAAATATTATTTATTTAACGTTGCGCCTTCAAATTCAGTGCAATTACATTGTTCAGGCGGCCTTCACACACTTCTTTTTCTTTGCTTTCTCACCCGTTTATCGGTTCGGTTCTTGCTCCGTATGCAAATTTGAAAAAAACGAAAAGTATGTTTTGAGTACAATCTTCGCGCTAAAAAAGGTTATCTAGAAGATTTGTCTTGTGAGAAATCATTGAAAATGCAGACCGTGCTTAAATATTGTTCATAAATGTCAGCAGAGGATTTTGAAAATTAACTGATTAAACTAGACTTACCTTGAAGTTTAATCATAATTATATGAACAGACTCGTCCGAATATATTACTAACATTGTAGTAGCTCCATCTTATGTTTGTGCCCACAACTTTTAAAGGCTTTTTGCCCGTACACCATGCACTACTCTATCACACACTACCAAGTCATTCCTTTTAAAGACTTTACGATTTGTTATATTCGGGAAAAAATTTAACAATTAAATTTTGGGATGGGTGGGAGTAATATATTCGGACGAGTCTGTTCATATAATTATGATTAAACTTCAAGGTAAGTCTAGTTTAATCAGTTAATTATATTTCACTGACTCGTCCTCTATATTACTAACATTGTAGTTGTTTAAAGCGTGCAAATCGTAACTCTTTCTGAGTTTTCTTTGGTCAAGAATTTTACTCATTTTATTATTTCCACAAGAGTGTAACAAAATATTAACATAAAGTCTCGTATATTGTTCATGGTTCTAGCAAAGATTCTGCAAAAGCTTCTGGATTAACAATTGGAAGCTCGTAGAAGTTAGCAAATGTCGATGACGAGGAGGTCCAACCCGCTGCCTTCCGAATTACTTCGATATTGACTCTTTTCCTAGCGGCTGCAGATGTAGCCGCATGCCTTGTACTATGTGCAGAAAAGACAGATATGTCAATACCACTATTTTCTAGGACAATCTTAATCCATCTGCCAATAGTTTGTGCTGTCACTGGTTTGTGTGGCTTCTTGAGAGAAATGAATAAACTTTCCCACCTTTCTCTCAAGGCAGATGTCTGCTTAATGTACTCACCAAGTACTGAGCTTGTACATATTTCCAGATCATCAGAGTGTATGGGTAGAAAGAGACATGGCTGGGGCCGACCTGCTTTTGAAGTTTTTATGTTATCTGGGACAAAGATATTTGTACCTCTGGTATCTGATTTTATATTTTGGATTTTAATTTTGCTGAAAGTTTGGACCCGTTGGGCTGTGGTTATCGCTAGTAAGCCTACCAATTTGAGCGTCAATTTTTCAAGATCCAGACAAGCTGTCGGTGACAGAGTCTTCAAATAACTAATTACTTTTTGGGGGTCCCAAGTATAGTTATATTTCGGCCGAGGTGGATTAATTTTGCTTACGCCTTTCAGATATCTTGCAAGACTGGCATTTTGTCCCAATTTCCCACCCGATATAAGAGAGATGGCCGATTTTGTTGTATTTAGTGTAGCGTATGAAGCCCCTTCTTCAAATTTTGATTGCAGAAATTCTAAAACGTCGGATATCTTTGGATTTAGTGGATTTAAGGATTCCTGAGTGCAGTAAGCATGCCAATTTTTAATACCCAAAGAGTACTGTTTAAGGGTTGAGTCATTTAATGAGGACATCATGGTTGTGATGCAACTCTCCGGTATACCTTGTTGGAGAAACGCTAACCGGATAACTTCCCTGCCAGAAGTGAAAGGTGCTTGAGCATTGGATGCGTCTTCCTAGATGGAGAAAATAAGAGATTTTGTGACGCAGGAAGCACAATCAATTTTGATATCAGCATTTTCCGGAATAAAGGGTACCATGGTTGGGTTGGCCAGTTTGGAACTACTATAATTCCATTTGCCTTTTCTGCTAATATTTTTTGCAACACTCGAGGAATCATAGAAAAAGGCGGAAATGCATAGAAAAAATAGCTGTTCCAATTAATTGTGAACGCATCTACATATGTAGCCTTCGGATCCGGAAACCAGCTTACAAATATGTTGCATTTTGCGTTTGAGTAGCTTGCAAAAAGATCAATACTTGGTCTACCAAATCTTTTACAAATACTCGTATAATGAGAGTAATTTAGAGACCACTCATATTCATCATTTGTGCTTCGCGACTCCTGATCTGCAATGATATTCTTTGCTGAGGGAATGTAAGAGGCAAAAATCCAGATATTTCGGGATTCGCACCATTGCCAAATGGTTCTTGTCAGGTTATTCAACTTATTATGTTGAATGCTACCCATTCGGTTTATATAGGCGATTGCAGTGGTATTATCCACGCGGAGGAGAATATTGCAATCCCTAGCATTTCTCATAAGCGCTTTTAGAGCGTAATTTATTGCTAATAACTCAAGGTAATTTATATGATCTTTTGGCTCATTTTCGCTCCAGAAACCATGGGTTTTTGAATTAACTGAGTAAGCTCCCCATGCTCGCAAGGACGCATCTGTGTACAATACTATATCATAATTTACTGATTGAACAGAACACGCGGAGTTAGGGAGGTTTTGGAGCCACCAGCAAAGATCCGCTTTAATACTCTTTGTTATTTGAAGAGAGTTTTCATAATTTCCATTGGATTCAAGTAACGCTAAATATTTCTCCCTTTCCATAGTTTTTGTATAGAGAAGTCCAAGCTTTATCGCTCTGGATACAGAGTTAAGATGACCCAGTAGCTGGGCAAATGAGCGAATTTTGCAAGATTTCAGCGAAATAAAATATTGAATCCTTTCCAGAAGATCTCTTTTCCTGGACTCCGGAATTTCCAAAATCATTTGTTTTGAGTTAATAACAAATCCTAAATAATGGCACATGTGCGAAGGATTTAGAACGGACTTTTTGTAGTTAATTATAAATCCTAAAGATTCCAGCAAGTCAATAACCACATGTATTTGTGTATTGCAGTTATACGCTGAATCCGAGATTAGTAATATGTCGTCTATATACACGACTAACAATAAGCCTTTCTGCCGTAAAAATGCCATTACCGGCTTCATTAATTTCGTAAAAAGCCAAGGTGCTACGGAGAGGCCGAAAGGTAGGCAACTGAATTCGTAAATACTTTCTTTCCATTTAAATCTTAAATATTTTCGGTCCTCCTTTGCTACTGGTACTAAAAAATAAGCATCCTTCAGGTCTAATTTGCACATGAAGCAATCCGAAGAAACCAGCTTTGTGGCAACTCTAATATCCTCCATCTTGAAATGCTTCACTTCTAAGAATTTGTTGAGACATTTCAAGTTCAGGATGAATCGCTTTGTACCGTCAGGTTTTGGTATCAAAAATATATTTGATATAAATTGACCATCTGCGCTTTTAGCTTTGTTTATAGCGCCTACGTTGAGGAGCTTTTGAATTTCCTCCTCCATTTGTCTAACGTCATGGTCTGAAAAGTCCCTTTGAGTCGGAGTCTTTTTCTGATAAGGAGTAGCTACAAAAGGCAACTTAAAGCCTCGCAGCCACTGAAGTACTATTTTATCATTTGTTATTGACTTCCATGACCACTGAAATTGTTTCAATCTCCCTGCTTGGTAACTTACATTTAGCGTTGGTGCTGCCGTCGAGGGCTCCGCTTGGGGCTCCTCCGGTCGTCTCGAGAGTGCCGCCCGCCCCTTACCGTGTACTTCTTGTACGGGTATGACGGGCGCTTGTAGTTTAAAGGCGCGTGAGTCTGTCCACCCGACCTGACATGTCCCGGTTCGTCATTACGAGCGGGCTTTTTCTGAGCGGATGGTTTCTCCCGTTGAAGCTCTTTACCCAGTTTAGTAATGGCTCTAGCTGCCTCAACTTTCTCTTTAAATTCTGAACCATATAGATATAAATCAACTGGACTCTCATCTGCAATTGATTTCATTAAAAAGTTCAATGTCGGCGTAATATGTGCCTTTCGGGCAGCAGAAATCTTGTTTTGAAGATCGGCCATGAGTCGCCCTGCATCATTTAGCGCCTTCACAGTTGCTACTTTAGCCTGAATGTCCGGGAGCTCCGTGACTTTAATTTGAAGCAAGTGAGAAATTGCCGATCCCACAGCAGTTAGGCTAGCGGCTAACTGTTTTTGTTGTGCAACCATGTAACCCTCCTTCTTAATTAATTTAGCATTTTTTGATATGCTTGCTAATACCTCCGGATTCAGCTTAGGTGCTGCAATCCGCGGGCAGTTTTTGGGAATTGGATGACTTTCCATCAACCTTTGGTTACTTAGTGTCTGCAAACCAGATCCTGCAATATCTGACCACACCTGGACCACCGTCTCTGGAATGTCTTCCCCTAATAATTCCTTAGGAGCGTCAGCGGTTCCCAGTATCTCATTAATATCTGGGTCAATTGGAGCATGAATGCTAATAACATCCACCGAAGGAGACCTTGGAGGCTCATTAGTGCGTGTCACAGGGGATTTTGAACGATCCCTTGGGCTATTCTCCCGAGATCTTGACCGGGTGAACCTGGATCTCGAGTATTTACGAATAGGACTGCTGTATTGGTCTGTGGACCTAGAGTTTTCTCGACTTAAAGAGCAAGTATCTCTCGGGGTGCTCTGCCTCTTTTTTCTTGCCCCTTTTCTTTCGGTCTTTGTCGAGCCTCGCGGGCTGCGATCACCGTGACTGGACGACCTGTGTCGTCTTTTATTCCTTTTATGCTTATGAAGCTTTTTGGCCAGCAGTTTGACTTGCTTTCTTAGTTTTGAGACAGATTCCTCACTCGAGGAGGAAGAACTGGAAGAAGAATGGGATCTTTTCCCCATTTTCTACACAAAAAATCATAGAATGGAACACAAATTTTGTAAAAACTATTCAATTTTGCCCATTCACAACCAATTGATTTAATGTTTTCACTTAATATCCTTACCAAACCTTATTTATAGAAAACGAAGAAAACCCAACTCCTTGAGAGTTAAGATGGAACGTGTGGACACAACACACAAAATGAAGAGAATGACTTGGTAGTGTGTGATAGAGTAGTGCATGGTGTACGGGCAAAAAGCCTTTAAAAGTTGTGGGCACAAACATAAGATGGAGCTACTACAATGTTAGTAATATAGAGGACGAGTCAGTGAAATATAATTACAGAATTATTATGGATCTTAAATTATATATGTAGACATGATTCTTATCAGATTAAAAATAGGCAAAGGAAGATGCTATCGTGATAATAGGTATCGTTTAGGGGTCCGACTTCTGCATTCGTCCCTGGTGGACCTGAAATTTTCAACCATTCGTGGGACGTAATCACGGTTTTAAAAATCATTTCCTGATCCCATTGAGTCAAAAAAGAAAAACAAAATGTGGAAAACAAAATCACAGTTTCTAAAAATCATCCCTGCTTTTGCTGAATTAAAAAGTAAATTTTTTTAAATAATTAACTGTACACGGATATGTAGGTGGTATTTGTCAGTCAAAAGGCAAAAATAAAATCTTTGATTTTTTTGACCAAAAAGCAGAACTTTCGAAAATATTCATGTTTTTGAAGTGACTATCCCTGATTTTGTTGAGCAAAACAAGCAAAAATTTAGAAAAAATATTTATTTAAAAAATTCTTGGGAGGTATAAAATCCTTGGGACCGGCAGTGTCGGAATCCCTCAGAAATCAGACCCCTGGACTACCATTCAGTTAAGTGATGACGAAATGAATTGGAGCCAATATTCCCTATCTGGTAAATGAAATTGTTAGCAACCATGGTTGTTTGTGATTTATAAACATGTAAAGTATTGTAAAGAGTAATCATTTCTGTGAAACAGAGTGGGTAAGTATTTGTGAAATATAGTGAATATAATTAATAAGACACACAGCGGTTTGAAGGAACATATTGTATCAGTCTTTCTTGTTATTGTTCTGAAGTTTCTGTAGTCGTTCATGTTCCCTTCGGAGCTTTCGGTCCAACAGTCTCTTCTTTCTTGCAGCAATCTCTTCTGCAGTCTTCTGCTTTTTGGGCTTCTTCGCCTTCGGGGGCTTATAGAGAGGATGACCTTCCAGAAGAAATACACCCCCATCATCCTGTTACATATTCAAATTATAGGTAAGCACTGACCTAACGATTTGGAAGAGATGTCATGCAGTTGGGATTAAACCTACCCTCCAGCTTTCATAAGTTTTTAGAACATGTTTTGACACACACTTGGAGTAGCAGGCCTCCAACATATAATCAAACACGGACAGAATGTAGTTACTCACTGGGTAAAAGAATTAAAAAACACTCATAAAACCATGCTACAACAATAAATTAAATTCATTAATTTGATTAGTCATTACCACACAATAATATAATTATGCAAGCAAAGGTCTCAAAATGAACACGAAGTTAAATTAAACTCAAGCAAGAACCACTTACTATTGCGTGATAAATGTTTCGCCAAGTTTCGAGATAGATCAAAAGGGTCTTCAATAGCTACGAAGCGTTTCTTTATTTCAGGCCACCTTTTAAAACCCTTTGTCAAAGGACTCCATTGTCGAATAGAAATAACGAACTCTTCAAAGTTGAACACCTCCACATAGTAGTATAGGAAACCCAACCACAGCTCTCCAACGGACATTTTATTATGGCCGTGACGTGACCACACTTTAGGCTAGCCAAATTAAATTGCACCCTTCAATTTTACTAGGCAATATTTTCATTGAAAAACGAAAACTTAGCTAAAGTTCGACTAACCAGATTTTTAATGTCCTGGTAGAATCTTACATCCCAATTACCAATTCTTGATGGTTCAACAGTGTCAAGGCAAAACTGTATTACCGAAGCATAATTTTTATCCCAATAATAAATGTTGCTTGAACTTGAAAGTGTCAGTGGTGACAACAGACAATTCTACATATTTTATATACAATAATGCAGGAACATACCTCCTGAAGAACAGGTAGCAAAGGGGGTTCCAATTGTTGCAGATAATGAATCACCATTAGAGTGTAGCCGTAAGAACTCAACCCACCAGCAGAGGCATCGCTAATGTCACACATCTTCGTCACACTCTTCACGAAGCTCCCAAGGACTGTGACTCTTGGGTCAATATCAGCATAAGCCCTTAGTAGTTTAGTGTTTGCAACGGCCAATCTATTTTCAACACTAATGTCACCCTCCAAATTGTACTTCAGATGATAAAACTTGACTATAGGGACTGTAGCGTCAATGAATGTAACATCACTGAATTTCAAATGAAAGTTTTTCAGTATCTTCGCTATTTGTCTGAGAGTTGTTCGGTGATCCATTGTTCTCGTCTGAAAAATAAAGTTCAAATGTAAGTTTCAATTAGGCATGTTCATACCGTTCTTGTTTAAAATACCGTAATTACCGTTACCGTAAAGTGGAAAAACGCCGGTAATATTTTTAAGGTACGGTATCGTAAATTAATCCGATTATGGTAAAAACACGAATATAAGTCGATTTTTATGGTATGTGTGTAAAGATATGAAGTAAAAAATCCAACATCAGTTATTCAACAATCAGTTTAGCGTCTTTGATGGCAATTAATGTGAAAGTATTAAATGTGCAGAAATTCCTTATAAAATAAGCTAGTTTGAAAAAAAAAATCAAACCTTTTTTACATTTGTATGAAAAATATGAAAATCATAAAATATAGGAAACGATACTGAATTATTCGATCTATCTTCTAGTAATTTTTCCTAAACTAAATCTTTACCAAAACTTATATTAATTTAGGAAGTGACTTCCCATCTCTTTCTCATAACAGGTAAAGTGCCATCATGCCGTCAGACCGACTCAAAAAATGACTCCAAACACTTGAATTACTAGACGCACGACTTGGTTTAGATTCTAAATAATCAGTTCGATTAAGTTTTTTCCATATTGACACTACACACAATCTTTATTGTCAAAAGAATTCCTTTCATTTTTGAGTTTAACTCTTTTTAATGAAAATTCGAGTATGTAACACCACAATTTTATGAGCCTTCCGCTGGATTGACGATATCGTATGGAGTTACGATATCGCTTCAAAAAACCGATAATTATCGTACCTAAACCGTACCTCAATTTTTTACGGTAATTACGGTATTACCGTACTACGATACCGTAGTTGACATGTCTAGTTTCAATGTATGTACATTTGAGATTTCATGCAAAAATATTTATTAAATTTACTAGCCCAATCATAACTAATTACACTTAAGGTTGAGTTAAGCACTTACTTCAATTCCAAAACTAGCGGAAATATCCATGTCAGAATGTCTCGTGCCAAATCCATTGCAACTTGATCCAAACATTGTAAATTCTACAGTCGGGTAAGTTGCTATCAAGATTTGCTTCAGCTCCTTGACAATTTTCAAACGAATTTTGTTGTCTTCTTCTGTTAACCCTTCCATTTCTATTTGCCAAAATTATCGCAAGTAAAAAAATCAGACATTAAGCTGAATCCCGAATGAACTTTAATTTGTTGTACTGAAATAAAGCAATAAAAAAAAGCTTACCCAAGTTTTTGTACATAATATTATTCAAGGCAATCAGATCTTCACTCAAAGGTACCGGGGCTAATGCCGGATTAGTATTCACTGTCCTAGGTTTCACAACAGCTTGAGGAAGTATAGTTGCAGGTGGTTTCCCAAGAAGTCCTGACTTCACAGGATTTTGGCTCTTTGGACGATTAATATTTTGAGCCGGAATTTGCATGATTGGTCTTGATCCTAACAGCAGAGGTTGTATTGGATTGAGCACTGGGACAGGCGTCCGCATAATTGTATGCGGCACAGCACTGAACGGTGGGATAAATGTAGGCAACGGTACTGATCCTAATGACTGGATGTGTGTACCTGGAGGTGGGGCAAATGGCTGTTGCAAATATTGTAATAGAGGCTGCCCGGCAAAAGGCCCTAAAATAAACGGAGCTGGAGGAGGTATTACTGCATTACCCGGGAGTACCACAGGTGGTTTTGGTGCAGGATTTGATCTGGGTATTGGATTAATTTTTTGAACGAACTGTGTAAAAGAAGCTTCGCTGAAGTCATACATGTAGAACCATTCCAGGAAAATGTCACTGAGCAAGGGAACGTCGTCTGAGATGACGGAGGTTCGAGTTTTACCATCGCCAACTTTTTTGGAATTTATTCTAACAGTTACAGATTCCAGGTCAAACTGTTTGAAATCTTGGAAGTCTCGCCAATTCTCTCCTTTAATTAGTTCCGCAAGTACCAGAGGATTCCATTTATCTGATGTAAGTTCTTCTAATGGGTTCCATGGACTATTAACCGAGGATTTCACAAAACGATGAAAAACCCAGCTTTCGCATGTAGGTACTTCCTCAGGTGGTAAAATACGATCATATAAGGAACCATGAATGGTCCTTGGAATGGCGAAATAAAAATATGTCGATTTGATACATTCAATGATTCGTTCAAATGTGGCTGGTCCGTTTTCAATTTTTGCAAGACTGACCGTGGGTTTCAATGGATCTACGGTGGAGGCAAACAAATCAATTGTTTGTTAAATTAATATTTAATAAATAAAAAGCTAATGTGATTGACTTATTAAATAATTAATATCCATGCATAGACATTTAGTGAGATGTACCTTGAATACAAATTAAACTGTTGTCATTTCTTAGATGATACCCTTCAGTAATGGCGACAACATGCTCTTTAAAATCAAACTCAACAGCATAGAATCTTAAAAGGCGTAACCAAAGGAATCCCACTTTCTCCGGAGAAATCTCTACATACGGTGGGAGGTCCGACGTTTTTACTAGAAGTGATAATTAAATTCTAATTTTTTTAAAGTGGCATCTAAAGACTATATACTTCTAAAAACCCTAACAATTGCAAGAACTTTTGAGGATATAACATATTCCCTTACAAACAGTGGGATTGACGATAGGTAACAAGTTCAGCTTTTGTAAGAAAAAGACAACGACCACAGTGTAAGAGAAAGAATCGAGCCCTGGACTTTCAGGTTCATGAATTTTGCAAATCTGTGAAAATAAATCACCTATTGTATTTAGTATTTCTTTCAACCATTACGGTCCCCTTATAATAATTTATTACTTTTGCCCACTCCCGAAAAACTATAACCAACGGTCGTAGAACAGGGTTGAGTTTCACGTACTCAGCCAGTAAATTCGATGTTTCGATCCCGATCTGGTATTGCCAGTTGAGGATTATATTGGAAAAACTATCAATCGTTCGGGTGGACCTTACATGAATTTCTGCGGTGCTGGATTTGAATATTAATTCGGGCGTACTAACAAAAAACCGAATGATGCCAAAAGTATATACGCAACACTTGATAATAAAGACCTTCCGTTTAAACTCGACAAATTATCAAATCATCATATTCCCCAATTATAATTATACATACTACCAACTTACGAAAATCTTGGATGTGAAGTAAAAAAGTACATCAAACGATTCAAAACATCCGGGTCATTCCTAGGTTCAACTTGAACTTCCGGATTCCCATTCACATCAAAGTTACTGACCGCAGTGACCTTGTTTAAGTCAAAGAAAACGCTCCCGTTAATATCCGAGGTTTTGAAACCCAGAGACGTGGTTGAGGATCCAAATAAGGTAACTTTGCAGGCTAGTTACATCACAAACAAAAACCATGATAGTTAAAAAACCTCAAGCACGAATCCCCAACGTATCCAGAAATTACACGGTTAATTATACAAATAAAAAACACCTATTAGAATCATACCTAATAAACTTCAAATTGAAAAATATTAATAATTTGTAAAAAATCATTATTTTACTACACTTAACAATTTCCTACATAAAAAATGTATTCAGCACTATCTTACTAAATGATTTTGAGAGCTCTTCATTAAGGAATTCAATAAGTTGCTTTCGATTATTCATTTCAGAATCAGACAATCCTTTCTCCTTGACCCTTGAATTCAAGATACTGCCAATTGACCTACAATGAGCCCTTGCAGGTCGAGGAATTTTTTTCAGTGTGTACTCCAATAGTTCATCCATCTTTACCTTAAAATTGAACCCAATAATAAACACTTATTTTAACATATATGAATGTCATTATCTTAATATTCCAATGTCAATGTATTTAATATAAGTAAATAACCTGAAGCCAAAAGAAAACCTTCTAACCTTCAAAACTTGAGCAGATACGAGTAAACCCTGGCTGAATATCCACTATACAATAATATTAACTTATAAATTGAAGCTGACGCAATCTGACTAACAATAACAAACAATCTTAACACTAATTAATATACGTTGCACCATCGACAACCCCTAAATACTTAATATCAATTCTTATTACAAATTACAACAATAATTACATTTGTATTTACCCCACCAATACCTCTAATTACATAAGCTCAATGCCTTAATTCAAATATCAATAAAAAATTGTAACAAATCCGAACTTCTTTCAAACCACTCCTTTTAAACAGACAACAAACAACAGTCAATATTTAAAATTCGGGCCTTCTCTTTAACCATCCTCAGCACCCATAGAATGTCAAATGTCCTCACATAATAAACTTAACATTACATCCCAAGTTAATCATTACAGATTGAGTCCAGATAAATTCCAACAATAAATAAACCACACACTTTTATTGTACAATACTCTTAACTACGATTTTAAAAAAATGTTAGCAACAACGTCCCCTCCTCTCCCTCATAATTGATACCACACCATCCTTTGTAAATTATTATTATTTCTTCAGCTCGAATTAATTTCACTTCTTGAAAAATCTGTCAATCACTATCTTGTCAACTCCTGCACCTGAAAGTACAAGTAAATACCACAAATCAAATTATTACATTTTAGATAATCCCATACTACCATACTGTTGTCAACAAGTCATCTCTGAGGTCACCGAAATAATGATATACTGTCAATCGTAGTGTGAACGTCCAAAAATACAAATAACTCCTGCTGTCATTACGTACATAATAATCCCCTGTAAATAGAAAGATAACAAAAAATGCAAAATTACTTATTACATTTAAAATAGGAATCCTTCAGTTGTCACTATATTCTTAAAATGACAAATTATGTAAATACAATAATTATGTAAACAAACCTTCAATTTGAAAACTACTAGTTTATAAGGCCCTGCGAAAGCAGCCACTGATATGTATTTTTATATATTTTAAACACCAGACGGAATTATCTTCTAAATTGTTGACTGTTGTCTTCAAAATTAAATGACAGCTTCAATTAATTAATGAGAATTTAAGAAGTTCTCGTGAAGAGTCTCCTGTAACCTTTCTGTGATTAATTCTGGAGTTTTAAATGTGAGGAATAATAATTATTATTTGGAGCATTTTAAATGCAAGATTTGTAGAGCTCTAATTTTGAAGATAAGAAGCCCGAGCGTGTGCATTCTGTACGAGCTGACTGAGAATGAGGGAGGAAGAGCACGACTGGCCTTCCCTCGTTCCTTGACGTTGCCTTTGACTAAATCCACGTTTTGTTGTGTTGGTATTTATTTGGTATTTTGTCCGTTCAGCTCTGGCTCTGTATCTGTACAAAATGCGTGCTTGTGACTTTTGGTGCCTTACACGAACATATGTAGTTGGAGTTTTAGGTTCTAATCACTCCTCGTATATACTCGCTAGAAGCTCAGTTATTATTAGTCAGTATTTTACATTTATTATGTACAGGGTGCGGATAAATTTTTCTCTCCGTGGTAATAAGGATTATTTCTGTACAAATATTTTTTTTATTAATTTAATTAATTATAAACTGATTTAATATTTTCAGGCCATGACAGGGTTCACGCTTCATACTATTTTTGATCCTGGTACAGGATTCCTGGACTTTCGAACAGTCAACGTAGAGGAGTTATGTATGTTGTGTGCTTCCTGGAAATTTTTTTTAGATTTGATACAAGCAATTTTTGAATGAGTAAAAAATTCAAAATTTGCATACATTTTTTAAAAAAACATTCTGACTTTGCTCCACTGCTTTAGTGAGAGTGTTTGGGTATGGGGTTGAAACAAATTTTGAAAATTCTATAGATTTGTTTGGCGTAAAAAAAACGATTTGCATGTTTTGACCATCTCTCCTTTAATGTTTCTTGGGGCCGTGTGGTAGGAATAAATGTTTATGCAAAAAACGAAAATTCTAATTAAAAGACTGAATGAGTCAAGAAGACTTCATGCACGACTCCGTGGCGTGTTATGTGACGCTAATAAATTGATGGGACTATTTAAAAATGTAATGTAAATGTTTTGTAAGAGTCTAAATCAAGGCTTGGATTTACACGTCAAATGTGTGCGTTACTTTTCCTGACTTATTTTCATGTAATTATGTAAGTACACAGAGGGATCAGGTTATTTTGCTCGTACGACTTAAGGGAGAGTGGCTCTTAAGTCATTTTTGGTTGCACAGGTTTGTACTCAATGTAGTTGGAGATTTTGTAAAATTTACTTCCAGATTTTGTAAAACTTTTTTCAGATTTTATAGCATTTACTTGATTGAGCTGGGTCAACATCGGAGACCATGGAGGTCAAAAGCGTGAAGCAAAGTTGGAACTTTGTAAGGATTACAAATTATTATTTGTTTTAATTCCACTTAAAATTGTTTCCAAAAAATATTTTGACACTCATTGGAGGATGTTTCGTGGGTTTAGACCTATTTGACATGTCCTCTGAAAATTGAGAATTGTGGTCATGACCCATGACCGGAAAAGGCAGCGAACAAGGTTGGGAAAGCATTCTGCTTCAGGAGTTAAATTGAAGAAAATATAGAGGAGTAGGAATTTTTTATGTTGTTATTTTATCATGGAAAACTTGACCTTTATACAAATATTTCAAAAGACAGCGGTTGTCGGAAACATCAGAATTCATTTGCATGCTGAATCATTTGTTTAAGGAGAAATCTGAAAAAAAGGAATTAATACTGTATTATTGTTGGTACCGCAAATATTCCCAGGTATCTGAACTTGTCTGAGATTTCGACTAGCAAATAATAACCTACAGCCTACAGGAATATAATCCAGTGACTTATTATTAGTCACATTTCCTTGAATCGGAATTTTGCTCTGTTAAAATGAAGAGCTCTTGACGAAGACTTTTGACACTTTTAATACCGCAGTGCTGAAAATTTTATACTATTAAAGAATTCTGTTTCGTTACCAAATACATATCCTCCTCTTGGTATTAAAGCGGAGAGAAAAAAAATTATTTGCTACTTGGTTTATTTACGAAAATAAAACGTTTTTGATAGAAAATCTGAGGGAGTTTGAATTATGATATGTATCTTGGGTGACACCTATTGATTGCAGTTTTTTACACACGAATAATGTAAATGTAAAGTAATGTAAAATGACATAAAATCAATTATTGATGAACCCATCGATATGAAGAGCTATAAAGGATGTCTAGAGATGACAAAATAAGGCAGATCGAGCCTGCAGAAACATGAAAGTCTAAAATACATATACTTATATTTGCTTCAAAAAATTTGCATCAGGTAGTTCAAACTATTTTAATCTTACATTCAATTAAGTTGAATCAGTAATAATCTGGACGATTTTCAGACAAGGAATCCATAATGCCTAAAGGAGACATAGCTATGTACATTTACAGATTTGTTTAATGTCTACTCAACTCACAGCAGTCGCAGAGATCCAGATAATATCCCAGAATCCAAATATCAGTAGTCTCGTCCTGGAGGATAAATTCCTGGTAGTAATGCCAAACAGGGTCTTTACGCCAATATTACGCCCCATTTCCTGCTTCTACTGGCTCCAGAAATTCCATCGGCCCAAAGGTTCCTATGGCAGAAGAGAAGACGATTCTTGCAAATATGCTTCAGAATTTTCAATCCATGCCCCTGACAATATAAAGCTTTCGCTGAATTGGTTCTAACTCTAAAAATGGCATCTGGATGCAGTTCAATCCAAGTTATTTATCCTCAAGTCGTTGGTCACATAAATGATTATGTTAGAGCCGAGGAACAGAATCGAATCTTTCTAGTTCATTTTTGTACACACAAATGCAAGTTGTTATTTCATTGACTACGGCTTAATTATCCTTGTAAAACACACAATTTTTTTGTTTCATTAAATTTGTTGTGGAATTATAGTTAATATTGGTAATGCAGTTCATATAAATCAAGCGTCATTTGTGCTGAGTCAGGTTTTATGTTGTAACAATTCATCTTGACTTCGTTAAATAAGCTATTACAAGGGAAATTCAGTGAAAATTTGTTAAAATTATTCGAATTCAAGGTACATTGTTACCACAAATTGTTACATAAATTATAATATTATTATTTTTGTCCTGCAATTTCTCAATTTAAGGCAAGTGTAATGACACGGAAGTAATGCACAATCTTCAACCTCCGTACTTATTATGTCAAGAGGTTAGAATGGGGATAAAATGGGGAGGAACAGGCAACACCTTGTTCTAATACAGCTGGTATATATGTATCTACATGTATATCAAGTTACGGGTTAGAACTCATGGTAGTTATTTTGAAACAAGTTAATCAAAAATTGATTACGCTGGTCATAAATTGTAATGTATTATTATGATTATATGCTGGATGGTAAAACTTATGCTCATTAGCCTTTGTATTATTGAATGTTTGGGGAATACGTCTAAATAAAGGTGCACAAGGGACGCCCTCGAATTGTTTCTTAACAATGACTCCATACACAAACAGACACGATTTCCCAATCCCTTGAACAGCCAATGACGCCCTCTTTTATAAAGGTAGTTATAGTGAACTAACAATAAGGAGAGTACTGGAAAACCCCCAAGTGAAACATAGTATAAAGCAAAGATGGGCCTTTTAATTCACCTAGCCTATCTCCTTCCTGTAATTAAACTAACATAATGCGCCTCCCTATTCGCCTATAATTATAATCCTCGTCACGTTATCTCCTCCTTTTAAGGAAATGTTCAACCAAAAACCTTCCTTAAATCCTATAAAGGCTAAAGCAGCACGAAGTTCCTTCCTATAATAAAGGAAACAGGTTGCCTACCTACATATATCCCTATAAATGTTTCTTATAATAAAATAATAATAATAAAAAAAATAAAAATAAAATAATAAAAATAAAATTTTTATAATATTCCTTTTGGGAGTATCATGCAACTATACCCTATTAGGAAGTTCAAAACTACTGCTTCCCTATATAAGTACACCCTTAAAGTCCCTACAGAAAACCAAAAACCCCGCATGTGTGTATGTCGAAGTATCCTGTACTTAATAATATTTTATTTATTTATTACTACGTTGGCCTGTTGGTCTGATCCACGTTGAAAATTTGCTACATCATTGTCGACCAGATGTCCTAACAATCGTGCTATAACATACTTTACTTCTCCGCATTTTTACAATCATTACTAATTTGTTGTAGTATAAAAGGTAGGGATTTCCCAATGCCAACTTACACATTCCTCTTCGAAATTAAATGCATACGTTTTATTGTCCAGTGCATCCGTTGCATGACTATACCCCTACGCGGCATGTCGGCATCAGTAGCATACCTGCTCCCTTCATATTATATTTATTTATGAAACCCCTAGACTAAATTTCCTGGGTGCCTTTATTTATTCCCCAAACTTCCTATAATATTTTATTTGCATATAAATCCCATTGAACCTTGCCTATATCCTAGCCTAGATTCTTGTTTTTTTTTGCTTCCTCCATAGAATTTTTGCCTATAAAAGGGCCTAGATATAAGCAAGGGGCCCATCTTTGGTATAAAGTAATCACTTTCCCATATTTTTGATGTACCATTGAAAGTTCAGTTCCAAACTAAAGATATTCTAACAATACCTGATGTTGATTGCGCTCAAATATATGTGGTTTTTTTCTTTTTACGGAATGTGTTCTGCGCGGTGGATGTTTATTTTTCAAGGTTAAATAATACATTATAGTTTTTTGCTCTTGTAATTATCGACGCTAAGTGTAGCATCATCCAGTCCCATAAAAATTGGTCCAGCATATGTATGAAAGTGTGACAAAAAGTTTAATAAAAATATACGATAGAACTGGCTCCATTTTAGCATTATCAGTACAGGAATGCATGTAATTACACAAAATAAATCACCCAAATTTTGTACATTACTGTACTGTATAAGTTGTAGAATTTCAGCTATCCTTAATAATAATTGTCGTTTAGAATCACAAAGGATTTTCGCGAAATAGTTGTTAAACCCTGTTACAATTTTCTATTTTAAATAACCACTCCGCACTATTATTCTTGCAAATTCCCATCAAATTACATTTTGTATAACTCCCAATGTATTGAATTTTTCTTAACGACGGCTGCAGGCACTATCAAAATTCCCCAGCATGTTAAAAAGAAGTATCCAACAACCTGTTCTCAGGACAGAAGTGCTGATATCCCAATTCTACCACTACTTCGGAAACGAACCGCTATGAAAATACCAAACTTATATTTCCTTTCTACAGAAACGAATTACATTTTCAAAAACCCATTGTACGGAAAACGCAAGTTGGTGCATGCATTATTTTTTCCATTTCTAACACTGCTACTGGTAGTTAGAGCATAACTTGCAAATTATTTGCCATTACCAACTGGATTTTAGAAAGTACCTTACGAGGATAACAGCTTCTACTGTATTTTTTATTAATTTATTATTTATTGCTAATACAATGTGCAGGGAATAATTTCATGATAAAACCTGAAATTTATGATTAATACAATAATTGAAGAATGTCAGTTTGTGCAGTTGCAGTACACACATATACAGTACTGTTGCTACGAGACTTCATTGTATGAGCATGACCTATCTCTCCATAGGAGTAAAAATATTTTGACATATTCCCATTTACCATTGCATTCTCTGTTCTCGTAAGGTCAAGCGTATCAGTGTTCGGGTTATGGAATCCTACTGTAATTACAATAGACATGAACTAGAGGCGCAGGGCAAAACTTTTATTACAGATATTCTCAACTTATCTCTGATGTTTTAGAGGTTTCTGAAAAAATGCATAGCGGCAAGCTTCTAAGAAAAAAATTCCAGAATTCTGGTTGCCTGATTACCCTTTTACTAATTCGTACGTTCAAGTTTTATAAAACGAATTAAGTTCTCCAAGCCACAATTACACTGACGCGTGCTGATACAATGATCCATTTTCTATGTATCCATCACCGCATTGATATTTATTCCCTGGAAGATTTATGTAGTCATTTCAAGGGTAAAAATTGTAGACATGCGTCATTTCTAACAAGTAAACATTTTTTGGTGTCCCCTCCAGATTTTCAAAATTTAACCAAAACTAGTTTGCTCATACCCTGAGTACTGCTTTAAGTCACACCTGCCGCCTGAAAAATCTTTCGTAGTTTTTTAAAAAAGATTGGCGCGAAGTCAATTTGTCCTGAAATTCAAAACTGGAATTTTTAAATGGCATTTAACATGGAGAATTACAAGTTTCACGTACCCCCACCTTCAAAAAGTTGACGTTTTTTGTCAAACGGTATTCCATATCCCACTACCCTGCTGCTTCTTCTGCCAACGATATAATCAGCTAAATGGGTATAATAACGACATTAAGGTTAGGAATTGACCATTCTAGGAATAACAGTAACCAATGCTGGAATGAGTTGGCCATTGCACATTTGTAACCAGACCCGAAAAACTGTTTGTTCAATTTTCAGCTGAAAATGAATATTCGAAATAAATTATTTTGAACTAATTTTATCAATTGCCATTTTAGAACATACTTGCGTGTATAATGTTTGAAAAAGCTGTAACCCATTGTGAACAATTCCACTGGGCATAACTTGCTTGAGCTTGGGACTAACCGTGGGTATACCTATCACGATGTTTGGGATTTCCGCTTGGAATTGTCGAATATGGCAAAAGTAAATGTTGGATAGAGTATACAAATGAATGCGCTTTTTCGCAGGGAT